>CP136062.1:115791598-116391598 GCA_032622095.1 Siphonodentalium dalli | reverse complement strand
TTCAAGTAAAGGCATGGTTTACCCCACTTTACTCTCGTAAAATGCTGGTGAAACAGGACATACATGGATAAAAACACATGTAAATCAGAACATATACTCTTGTAAATTCTTGACGAGTCATGGTGTAACAGATTATACTCGGGTTTACCTAAAATGCTGATCTGCAGATTTCCCGATTTCAGTTTAACTCAAATATAACGACGGTAGTCGATCGGTCGTGGGTTGTGTAAATGACACGTTATATAAGTGATATATCCCAATACAGGAAGGGGACACATTTTGAACGCCCGCCATGCCCGTTCAACAGTTCAAAATCCCGTTCAGAAGTACGGCGGCTGCAGTTTAGCAGATTATCGCGAACGCTGTTTAACTCAATTATAACGAAGTTAGTAGAGTTTACGTTGTGCAAATGACTTGTAATCGCTGGGCCATAACCATATACAGGGGGGGGACCATTTGACCGACGACCACCCCAGTTTAGCAGTTCAAAATTCCGTTCAGCAGTTCATATGGAGCAGTTCAGCAGATTCCCCGAACGCAGTTTAACTACATTCTAATGAAGTTATTCGGGTATATGGCTATTTTGGCAATCAAAATATGTAATTACTAGGCCCGAAACAATCATTGGATACGCCCCTGTATTCTATATACCTTAATTATGACCTTTGACATTGGTACTAGTGTCAAAGGTCATAATTAACTAGTACCCAAGATTCATGAATATTTCCCACAATACCTTGATCCATATAAATGCGTTTCGCGCCCAAATCTAATTCATATCGACTCGACGTTTCGAATTGTCAACATTGGCAAACATTTTGCCCACCCTCCCATCCCTATATATATTAAACTGCGGGAGGCGTTATTATTCCTTACGGTAAGAGGCTTACATATAAAAATTAACTGAATGTTGAGATAATTTCTTTTGTATGAAGCCTTAGGCTTACATGTAAAAACTTAAAGTGGGTCTGAATGAAACATAATGAAATCTACTATATGGCTAGGAATTGAATAATTTATTTCATAATTTATTATTGTATATATAGTTAGAAGCGAATAACTTGATTTTTTGTAAAGCGGTTGAAAATCACAATCATGGTATCATAATTCATGGGTATATGGATGAGTGTATGTGCAATAGTGAGAGAGTAAGGAGAGTGTAAGTATTCATATTTATTCATATGTTATTATTGGAGATTTTATCTCAATAAATAATATTATTGCCGTGCCTTAACTAAATACATAGAGAGAATACCATTTAACCCAGTCTGGGTGAACGTCGACTCTATATTTGAAATATAGAGTCTGGAGCTTATGTGGCCAAAACCATTTCTATTCAGCGAAGAGCTTCCCCAAAATGACGTCACGGATTAAAAAAAATACATCGATGATTGACAGGTGTCCCCACGTGTTATTTGTTGTGCTTCGCAATAGCAATGGCCTGTGTCGCGACATAAACTTACAGCAGATAATATTTGTCGTGTGTGCGACTATTCTTTTTCGGGAGATGAACTCGCTGCATCAACCGGAAAGCTGCATCCGAGAGCAAAAAATAAGGTCGTCATCAAAAATGATGCTTTAGAACTATTTAAAAGCATAAAATTAAGTAATTTCCTCGGTGTTAACTTTCAGATGACTTTTTTACGACAAATAATTTGATTTGCAAACCATGGTACAATCATGAAAGTAAATCAAATACACGGACATGAGTGAGTTCTATTTATATTTATGTGAGGCCAAGTTGGTACCATGCGCAGGCCTATCTATCAGGTCTAGCACATCCTTCAAATTAATCCGAATATATAATTTCGAAGCCATTGTTGTCTCTGTTGTATTTGCAAGCATCGCTTTCGATCGGAGAAATTCCGCTCTGTTACTATATTTAGAGGTGACATTATGGGAGTCTCCGCCCACTAACACTTGTTTATTAACCCATATGGTTTCATCATTGGACGGAAAATAATTTACGCAATCAATCAGATTACGGAATCCCGAGGACTTGGAAATGAGATAGCGATGTTATCCGTCAGACCTTATATTCAATGTTGTAATGAATATTTAGGTATGAGTTTACTCAGACTGCATTTAACCGACCTCCACCCTTGTTCAACAGTTCAAAATCCCGTTCAGCACGTTATTGGTTACAGTTCAGCAGATTCCACCGAACGCAGTTTAACCGATTTTTAATGAGGACAGTCGGGTATACGTTGTGCAAATGACCTTTTATCGATGGGACATAACCAAATACAGGGATGGAATACTATTTGACTGACCTCCACCCCAGTTCAGCAGTTCAAATCCCGTTCAGCACTTTACCGGGAACAGTTCAGCAGAATCCACCGAACGCTGTTTAACCGATTTTTAACAAGGACAGTCGTGTATACATTATGCAAATGACTATTTTTTTTATCGATGGACCATAAGGAAATACAGGGAGGGAACATGATTTGAACGACCTACACCCCAGTTCAGCAGTTCAAAATCCCGTTCAGCACTTTATCTGGAACAGTTCAGCAGATTCTCCCAAACTCAGTTTAAAGGCACGGGCGGCGTTCGTTGCAGAAATATTCATATTTGTTCAAATCGCCATCAACAGAAGGAATATTAAAATATATATAGTTTTTTTCATATGCCAAACATAATCAGCGCGTATATAATATATTGTCGCAAGACGTACGATGGTGTACGTAAACAAGAAGTGCTGAACGGGATTTTGAACTGCTGAAATGGGGGGGGGGGGGGTAGGTCGGTCAATTCATGTTCCATCCCTGTATTTCCTTATGGTCCATCGATAAAAAGTCATTTGCATAACCTATACACGACTGTCCTTGTTAATGCTGAACTGGGGTGGACGTCGGTCAAATGGTTTTCCCCTCCCTGTATATGGTTATGGCCCAGCGATTGCACGTCATTTGCACAACGTAAACTCTACTAACTCCGTTATAATTGAGTTAAACTGCGTTCGCGATAATCTGCTAAACTGCAGCCGCCGTGTTTGTTCTGTGCTAAAGTTTCTGCACAAAGTTGATTATTTACAATGGAAGGGGAATAACTCTATAGCTATTCCATTGAAAATAAATTATGTTTTGAATTTTGTTGCATTCTGGGAGCCATAACGGGGGAAATGGTTTTATGATTTCAGCTATTTTCTATTACTCTATGGGCACCTTCTGAGACACAGACGTTTTCCAAATGGTGATGAATTATAGTATTTTAATCATAGTTTATGTCATACATTGTTATTAAAACCGTATATCAAGACACTATAAAAAACATAATCGGTGACTCGAAAATTAAGTGGGCCTTTAATTAGATTTTAGTATCTAAAATAACAAATTTGAAATGAGAAGTACCACATGAAAACAGTATTTTGTTTGATATTGAAATTTCTATACATTTATTTAATACCATTTCCATGTTTTAGAGGGACAGCAATAATTATATTTTGTTAATTTTTGAACAACAAATGACATTCTCGCTGAGCTGAGGGTCGTGTATAGGTAACAGGCGGGCATGCATAATTGTGACGTCACACATAATATACAGTATACTGTGTCAATGAAATTTTCGATGACTACAATTTTTTGAGAAAAAAATAATTTGACTTCCAGCAAAATGTTTTTTGATGGCGCAATTTTCTGTAAACAGAAATACCTCTCTAAAAACCGAACAAAAAAGTCAGTCCAAATTGTGTTCGGTTTGGAGAGGTTTTATTTTATTTTATGTGTTTATCAACTATTTTGGTCACTGTGACATGACAAAAGTGAGAGAATACTAAGTTTAGTTTTAGACATGAAGATTACGTTTGCTTTAACCCTTTCTATACAAAATGGATTCTCCCATTCAGTCATTAAAGTAAACATTGGAAGGGTCTATTATTTATCTGCATGGAGGGATGTTCAGGAATATGAATCCTATTCATTGATAGGAAATGTTCAGATACCAAGTTCAACAAATGAACATTTCCTAAGGGATAACTAGTCATTAACCTCTTCGCTGATATGACGTCCGTAACTATTACGGACATAAAAGTGTATGTCGTGTGCTATAGGGTCCGTAGTACCTACGGAACTACTTCATCACACTAGCTAGGCCATTATTCATAACTGAAACTCAGGGACTGGTTCATCGGAATAACTATCTCGAAGTTTCAAACAGTGTTACTGTATGATGTTCCACGATTGTGAATGATAATAGCATTTCAACTGAGGGGGTGTTTATACATTACCCGGCGAAGATCGCATTCGCTTTAGCCGGCAGCGACAACAATAGAGTGTTTATACTTCGCCGGATAGGAATTACGGCTATCCGGATACTCAGCTATACGGTTTTCAACTTTTGGATAAAATTATTTAGCACAAGCACCTGATTGTCGTATGGATTCTAATTCGCTTTGCGGTTAAGTTAGATGTTTATCTGGGGTCATGCCGTCATGGGTGATTTCCTTTCAACAATTAACTCGAACAATATTATTGTGCAATCGCTGATAGACCAGCCCGCTTTTCACCTGTGTATATATTGGTCAGTGTGCCAGTTTGATTGTCTCTAATCAGCTGTCAGGTCGGTGGTCACGCACCTTGGTTATAAGCTATTATTATAAATACTAACCGATGATGGCACACGTACTCTGCATGTGCATGGTACATTTGTTGCGCATTCGAGGGAATTAATTCGTGTACATGTATGTCCATATATATATATGGAAGAAATGGGATGGCACGTTTCTGTGGATTCAAACTTAATGGACAATTAGTTCAATAATCTAAATCTGAGTGCGCCATGGACATATTTACACATGGACGGGTCTTGATGGCCTGATTTGGAGGTGTGGGACTGTTCATCTTTGGAATTTATCGACCGACCGTGGTTATGGCCAGGTGTGAGAATTTGTTTTAATCTGAACCCTGAAAATTGCAAAATCCTAGCATCCAGCCTTAAGATTTCCAATTGTTGGACATTTTCCAAACTTGACGCACCTCTAATAAGGTTGGATCATTTCCAACTGATGGTCATTTCAGTCCAACAATTTGGTCAAAAAATAAGCAAATGTTGCCTAAAGAAATCACCAATAACAAATTGTTGAAAATAAAACTACGAGAACAATTTCAACATGTTGCTGATGTCGAATGTCCAACTATTGCCGTGTCAGGTATGAAATTTCCAGCTTTTGAATATTTTGGACATGGTTAACGCCCGAGTAAAATGAAAAACATATTTTATTGTATAATGTGCAAACGGAAAATGTGTCACATTTTATTCGCGATGTTGAAACTTATATATATAATATAAAATCCAATCCGAATGATTAGACACCAATTTGTAAATATATGCGACGAAAAGATCTCAAAACTGACAATGGCCATGCTTTTGGTGCGACACTCACTTCACAGGCTGTATGTGAACCCAAACAAACTATTAACAATGTTTTTTAAATATCTATAAAATTACCAATAGCAATACCTGAAAGTTTGAGTTGGATATTAATAATTTCGGCATTTCCATTTCTAAAAAGTTTTATTTCACTATACTGCCCAACCATATCTCTAACAGGAAGCGGCTAGATGTTTACAGGTGTACAGCAATATCATATTGCAGTTCAGTGAGAACTAAAACGAAAACTATTAACAAGTAAAGGAGACACATGAATATATGCTTATCTTCGCCGGCGATGTGTAAACACTCTGCCCAACCTTCGCCGGCTAACTAAACGGGTTCGCCGGGTAACGGCTTCACCGCGGCTATGTGTAAACGTCACCTCAGTCAGTTTTATTGTTCTTGTGATATTCCCGTTATAATATTTTCCACTGAAAATGGCAATAATCTCAACAGCCCAGCAAATGACATCATAACGTCATTTAGCAGCGAAGAGGGTAATGAGTATTTAGTATAGAGAGCGGGGTTCGAATCCCACCCAATCTCCCCCAATTTTTTTTTAGCACTGTCTCAAAATTACACGCTCCTAACAATTTATTATGTATCAATATATATATGCATGTCACATAACAAACTGAAGCGAGGTTATGTGTGATTTTGAATAGACACGTGAATCTCAGTTGGGCGTCTGGTTAAGGCAACAGTATGCCGACTACTTGCAATGAGTTTTCGCACTTTCTACAATTCTGAAGTTGCTGTATGGGTACTCAATGACCTAAACCTATAAAGTTTCTACAAAACGGGAACGTCTATCGATCACAAGAATCAGCTGCCAGTCAGTAGCTCTTAGCGACCCAAGTTTGAAGTTTGCTGTTTAATAATCCAATCTCTATTATATCAAGCTTGAAATAAGTCGTGTTTGTTTATATTTCTATTGGGAAAATTTCATTATTATAAATGATAAGGCTGTTGAATCAGAATAAAAGTGGGAGGAGTAATAAATTAATGCCATAGCCTCAATTTAGTTCTCCTCTTATGTCACGATATGACCATAGATGTTGAAAGTGACATTAACCCTTTCATGACTGGAGCTTACTGAAATGTTGCGAAACCCTGTGCCAATGCAATTCTCTTATATATGTGAGTCTCCCATATTGAATCTTGCACATAAGATAATACATTGACCTAAAAATATATACTTTGACCTTGTCGGCCAGTACTCGCATATCATATATAAGAGAATGCAATGGCACATAATCTGTAATGCTGCACCACGGCGCTCAGGTCATGAAAAGGTTAAACTCCAATTAACTGGCTAGCTATAAATAATAAGAGAAACAAAAATTTCAAGAAATGTTTACTTGCCACGTTATTATTGTTCAATATTTATATAATGAGACAGTGACACAAGTGTTGCCGCATATGTATAGTTTCTTGATTACCAAAATGGAAAGTAGTCTGGATCGGCATTGAAGCCATGGAATACAGTGGGCGTGGTTTTCGTTCCAAGATGCGGTTCAGTTTCCATTTGTAAATATTCCTCTTCGTTGATGTATCCCTGGACTCCAGGGATGAATGGCCCACCTCTTGGCTGGTAGGCAGTTTTTGGAATGACAGTTCCATTGACATACTGGAGCATATTTATTGGGTAAGAGTAGATACCAGTCTGGAAAGGAAGCATTTGAGGCACAGTCTAAACTTGTATGAAAGTTTTGGACTGATACATAGAGGATCTCACATGAGTTTCTATTTTATACGGAATTTATCAACCGAGTTCACTAAATTCGATTTGAGCCGAGGTTTACCGAGGCTCAAATAGAATTTAGTGGACGAGGTTGATAAATTATGTATAAAATAGAACGAGTTTGAGATACCTTTTATTACATGATCAAATAAACCCGAAGCAACGCGCAATATTCATCGAAAACAACAATCATAAACTACAGCGATCGCAAGTTATTTGAAGAACGCCGTGACGTCATCGCACGCGCTGATATTAAACGTGTCTATTACCGATAATTATGAAACTGCTTTTAAGGCCAAATTATGTGATGAAATATCATCTGTGGGCTTCTAAAATGTTTTATATAACTTTTTGATGGGAAATAGCTCATGCCATGAAACTCTACTCTGGCTAACGCCCGTAGAGATCATATTCCACAGTACAAAACCTGGGAACTTTTTGAAGTTTTGACAGGGAACCTTATAAAATCGAAAAAATAACACAGGGAATATATTTATTTGTTATTATCTCTTTCTTAATAATGTACTTCACTGTTGGTGAAGGTCCCAACTCGAAAATTCACGATTTCAGTGACTTTGTGAGCGATTTTGCTTTGCATTTCTCACAATTATGGAATTTCTCCTGGGTAAATAATTGAATGTTTATTGCGATATCAGCTCACAAAAGTCACAGCAAAGCATGCAATTTAGAGTTGGGACCTTCAAATACACTATGAAATACACTATTAAAGAACAGATAATAATTCAGAAATATATTCCCTGTGTTATTTTTTAGACTTTATAAGGGTCCCTGTCAAAACTTCAAAAAGTTTCCAGGTTTTGTACTGGTGGAATATGATCTCTACGGGCGTTAGCATGATCTAGGCGTGAAAGCACTTTTTGTTGGGCTTATTTGGAATCTACGGATTCGATTTCATTAAGTTCCTTGGAAAACTTATCACATTTTCATGTATAAATGCCATTTTTCAAGAAAAATCATGTTATAAGAAGTTGTGTACCAGGATTTCCTGCCAAATTTAAATGTTAATTCTAAATGTCATAGGAGCTGTTTTGACAATAAAATGGACTACTTATATATCAGTTACACAAATTTGTCTTTAAAGTGGAGTAGTAGTAGTAGTAGTAGTAGTAGTAGTAGTAGTAGTAGTAGTAGTAGTAGTAGTAGTAGTAGTAGTTGGAGAACCAATCTCCAGTCTATGGCAGCCATAATAACTGATTTATGATAATTTTTGTCAAGTCTGATGGCTTTGGATAAATACTTGTATTTCAGGTACATATGTATAGACCTCTAAGAAAAAAAAACATGATTAGCTATGCACATGTATTGTTGAATATTGATTGTTATAATATATTATATATCTGAGATGTGATAAATAAACTACTGAATCTTAATCTGATGGTCACTCACTGTGTAGCCTTTGTGTGATCCTGAGAAAAATGTGTTCCATGGTTTACTGCCCACTTAGTGTGTACTGGGTTAACCAATTCACACCATTTTAAACCAGTGTCTTCACATCATCAGATGCACCTGTATGTGAGGAGACAAAATTAACAGTATTTAGCAGTGTCCAAGGATGTCGTCAGGAGTTCTTTTGCGTCGTGTCCAACTGTTACTTTCCAAACTGCACCATCCTCTTGAACTAAATCATGCCATGAAGCTCTACTCTGTCTTCAAGAGGGTTTCACCCCTAGCTCCTCTTTGGTACGCGGGATTCTGGCCATTTTCAGGGGTACGCGGGATCACATATACGCTGTTGTTAGCCGGTATTCACGATTCACACATCCCTATCACATGGCATTCGGGGTTCAAACAAAATGTTGGTACGCGACCTTGCTGGTGACAAATCACAGATCTATGGGAGACCAAATTCACATTTAATAATGAATTGCGCTTAAGTGCAAATACCACATATTGTGCTTAAGCACAAATAGGGCATTTATGAATTGCGCTTAAGCGTAATTGTAACTATCTAACCTACCCATAAACTATTGGCATGATCTGGTGTATCACATATAGCAACACAAGAGGAGCATTGGGCTAATTTTAACCTGCTTTAATTAGCCTGAGTACTCAACAGTCAACTGTGAGTATGTGTTCAACAATGATAATCCCTAATTACATATTATCAGCATCGCTATATCCAAAGAATTGATTTCTCCTTCCCGGAACTCTATTAATTTTTTTTATATGATGTTTTTTAATGTATTTTTGCACAGATTTTGACCATTACTATGGTAATATACTATAGCATGCATGTGGTGTCACTGCACGAGGGCTTGCTTACCTCATATGGTTTACTTATTGACTTAAATCAGGGGGAAAACCCTTATTTTCATATTATCAGCATCCCCGTCCCAAAAATTGGTGTCTCATTCCTGGAGCTTTGGTGTCTCAGTCCTCGAGCTCTAGTGTTTTTTAATTAATCAGCATCTCTTGCACAGATCTATAGTATTTCCATGGTCATATAGCGTGAACGTGGTGTCACTGAGGCTTGCTTCCCTCATATGGTGTGCCCGTATACTCAAAAATTGAATAAAATCAAAGTCGCCCCGACTAATACAGAAAGTAATGCTATCGCGATCGAGTAGACCCAACTAATATATACAGAAGATAATATACTGCTATCACGAGTCGCTCCAACTAAAACAGAAGGTAATACTATTGCGAGTCAGCCATTTTGATAAAGAAGTTGGGCTAGCTCCCTACCCATCCAAACCAATGAAAACAAGAGGTGATAATTATGTCAATAGGAGTTAAGGTTAAGTTATGGATAAACCTATTTATTCACCAGGGGTGTTTAGTTACATATAACCATGAATTAATTGCGCTTAAGCGACATTGATTGCGCTTAAGCGCAAATAATTACACTTAAGCGCAATTAATTAGTAAATGTGAATTTGGCCTCCCATAAAGATCAACCTCATCGCATCCGGTCATCGCTGTGGTGCAAAATAGAGTATTAATATGTAGCTCTTTCATCCTTAATATACCGATATAGATATCCCAGAACCCTGGATTTACAACTTCCCTAAGTAAAATTATTTGTCCCTGGTGTATTGCTTCAATGTACTACCTTTAGAGTGATGTCGGATGTGGCAAACTGCATGTTTTTTATTATTGTTAGTAAATGTCCTTCAATTTGTGTTATATATCATTTGATGATGTCACCTCAAAATATCATGCATGTCTAGATACGTCTTTTACCTTCATCCCACCTCGATTTTCCGGTGTCCTTATTATATGTCGTCCACGTGTATATGAGGGAATTCATTGCCATAGCTGTCGTATATATCCGATCCTGTGCATGATTCTGTGAACAGGAAAACAAAAGTAAAAATGTAAATCAATTATTGTTGGATCCCCCCCCCCCCCCACTGCACGTCCCAAATCATAAGTCGTCACAATACAAACATTGACACGTTGATGCTGGTTGGTGGTCATTCAGACTCGAGGATCGAGGATGCCCAGACTGCCATCAGAACGTACCCCGTTAAGTATACATATAACACGTTCAACGTCAACCACTACGAATCAGTAGTCCCTGTAACCTCATCCGCCAAAAATACTACCCGATTTTCTGAATTTGAACCATATACATGATATTGAACATCCCTCGGGTAGTATCCATTTTCACACACTCTTGAACTAAGCCCTAAACTCATTCATTACATATACACAATATGTGCACGGCTCACACGAGGCCGTCTTACTATAAGTTATTACTTTCTATATTTACCATACTGGGGATGGCAGGAAGACAGTCTTGCCAGATTATGCCATCCCCCCACAATATACGACAGAATTATCCATAATTGTCATCATTATTATGTAATATGTATGTGTATTGGAAATAAAATATCCTATCCTATCCTATCCTTGAGACCTCTATTGTCGGGATCATGCTTGAGAAAGGCTGCCCTCTATGTTCATATACGCAAAGTTAAATTTTAATTAATCCGAAGACATACAAGCAAGATAACTCCGCCCACGGTTCTGGGCGCAACATCCGTTGTGTAGAAGAGTAACGGGGTGCGACTCGCCCCAAATAGAGCATCAACCTAACCGATATCCACAGCTGCTGTGGACCGAGAGGACTTGGTCTAATCCCATGCAGTGTTAATAAAGTACGACACCCCCCCCCCAATCACAACTAAAGGTGAAACATGGGATTTAGAACATTAATATTCACTCTTACACAGTTCCACATTCAAGGTGTGTCTTGTGTAATCGTATGTCAGTTGTAACGTTGTGAAACCGCAACCGAACTGAATTATTCTATTGCTAAATAGTTCATGGGTGACCTGATGCATGCATCTTAGTTTTCTTGTGTATTATTTATGTTGCCTTTTTGATACCCTGAGAATCAACTGCGGCTTATAAGCGAGATCATTGAGTCGCGGCAGTAATGGATTCACCCAGCCCCGTTCCGTAGTTTCAGAGATTCATCAAGCCCCGGTTCCGTGGTTTTAGTGATACATGTAAAAGTTCTGGTGTAGCATTTCCATATATGGAGCTTCCATATATGGAAATGCTACTCCATGCAGAACTTTGACCTGTAGCACTAAAACCACAGAACAGGGCCTGGTGAATCCAATATGGCCGCGAGTTAGTTACAGGGGTATTCAGCTAAAAGAGTCTCTCAGCACACCCGATAGCTTGTTCAGCCCACGAACATAGACTCGCACTAGCTGAGTGCAGGAAGCCACTAAGAGACTTATTCAATCTTCAAACCCGTCAAACAAGTTCGAGTTAGCACTGGTTAGCATGAGAAATGACACAGTGACATGCGGCGGCTGTTAAGTTGAGTTGTTTCCCGACCGAAACCGGGTAGTATTTATTACTAGCTGAAACTGGCTCCCGATATTGAGCGTCGCAAGTTGCCGGCGGCGCCTTCTTTTTATCGTTTAAACATTTTGATTAAAAAAAAAACTAATTATTTAAATAAAAAAATAAAAGTTTCATCTTGGTTGCCATGAAATGGAATTATCGTTTAGAACCAAGGAGACAATGTCCCGACAGTGTTCCGATTCGGAGCAAAACTATTCCAGATTACATGAAGTTTTTAAATTGTGTTGAAATATCACCGATATTCATGGCGGCAAAAGATTTTCCAAACCTGCATAATATATATTGCCTGGATTTTTTCCGCGAGCATGTATGTGAAATATGTTCGTGGAATATTCTCAATGTTATTATTACACAGTGATTATTGTGGATTATATGTACATTCCAAACAAATTTCAGTTAACTTCCGGTTACCCGCCGCCTCCGGACAAATACACAATTATTCAGTCGAAATTCTCGTACCCCATGTATACATTCCCTCCCATGACCGCTACTAATAGTATGGTCTGTGTTTTAATTTTCCTAGACAAGTGTCTGCGTGGTGCGATCACTATTATG
The DNA here is from genome assembly GCA_032622095.1 of Siphonodentalium dalli. Classification (NCBI taxonomy): domain Eukaryota; kingdom Metazoa; phylum Mollusca; class Scaphopoda; order Gadilida; family Siphonodentaliidae; genus Siphonodentalium; species Siphonodentalium dalli. The sequence goes on along the minus strand of CP136062.1, from coordinate 116,379,078 downwards.
ACGTTATGTTGGAATTTCACATCTTCTACTCTGCTCTCCTGTTCAGCTTACTCTCCAATTAATGCCAATCTCTTGGCGAGTTTTAGCTCAGGTCTATATGTTGGTCCCGGTGAAATACAGATTCATTCACGAACTATTGTTCATGGATTGAGCGATTTGATTGGCCGAGGGGCACATGTGAATCGGTTTATTATATGCAGTTGCCTTCACCCTCACGATGTGCGGAATAGTGATTGGGGTGGGGTGATACCGAGATGGTCGGAAGGACCGAGTGGTCATTTCACGTACCACCACGGCTGCTATGTAGTTGATATGTTTCCAATCGAAGGCCGGGCAGGATGGTCGAACTGCAGTATCACAGTGGCTAAACCGTACAAACATATAATCGGAAGTTGCTTTCGCCAAGTCGAAAAATTATATTTTTAGAACATAAATACTACAGAAGAATCAAAACAACACCATAAAACTTTTTTAGACCGGATAGACAGTTTCTCAACAGCAATGAACGTCAGTATAAATTGTACGTACACATTTGCCGATCGCAATCGGGCTCCATTTGAGCGAAGGACTCTTTTCTATAGATAAAAACGGCCTTTGATCACTTCAGAAAATAATTTTCTCGCGAAAATTCCCTCTTCAAATGTCATTTTAACACCTGTACAGCATATGTCGGAAATCAAACTACATGTATATCGCAACGGAAAGGCCGTTATGTGTGCAACGGTGTCAGACCGATTTTCCGAAGACCTATTACTACGAAGGCCCACAACTCCGAAGACCCGATTCTCCGACGGCCCATAACTCCGAAGATCCGATTCTCCGACGGCCCATAACTCCGAAGATCCGATTCTCCGAAAGCCCATAACATCGAAGGGCCGACATTCCGAAGACCTATAACTCCGAAGACCTATAACTCCGAATGGCCGATTCTCCGAAGATCTATAACTCCGAAGGCCCGATTCTCCGACGGCCCATAACTCCGAAGGTCCGATTCTCCGAAGGTCCGATTCTCCGAAGATTTTGTTTTATCGGGGTATTATCGTTTACTAAATAGTGTACAGTCCAGTGGCGAAGCCAAGGGGTCCCAAAATTCCTACTGCCCCTATTAAACCTCTACTTGCTATTTCAGACAATATGGGCCCCTACCAAAACATGTCCAATGTCATGTAAACGCCCGGAAATCGTTCATGGGGCATCAAAATATTCAAAATTTTCCTACCCCCCCCCCCCACATAAATGGGAATCCTGGCCCGCCACTGACTATACACCATATATACTATAACATTACGTTGGCCCATGAGATGCCAGAGTAAAATGTACAGGGGTGAACGGGGAAGAACTTGTCCTTTTTCATATATAAAATGAACCTGATTGCATCAAATCACCCCAATGCAGTCAGATGTGCACATTTTAATCATGTTAATTGTATTAAGACGTACATTGTGGCAAAATAATTGTATTTCTTTCATAAATTTAAGCATTCTGTGGAAAATTAAGGCTTGTCGCACACTACTGATGGTGTATATATCACCTTATTATAATACATAGTTAACGTTTCCAATATATGAGGGGCCCTTCCCCCCTTTTCATACGCCGGATTCCACCCATTTTGGACCCGTACGCCGGATTCCAGTGTCAATTTGAAGCTGGACGCCGGATTCCATGGTAAATTTGAAGCTGGATTCCGGATTCCAGGGGGGGGGGATATATTATCTACATGTACATGTTCCATACAAAATATAAACATACGCGCATTCCATACTTATCAATACACTCTAAGAATTGTGAAATTCCAAACGGTATTAGACCACCATTTTACCCCCAAAAGTCACTCGTAGAACCATTTGATTCTTCACATGCCGCATGTTACACATGGGCCCCATTGACTCCGCCACTGGACTGTACACTATTTAATAAGCGATAAAACATGATCTTCGGAGAATCGGACCTTCGGAGAATCGGCCCTTCGGAGTTATAGACCTTCGGAGTTATGGGCGTTCGGAGTTATAGGCCTTCGGAGTTATGGGCGTTCGGAGTTATAGGCCTTCGGAGTTATGGGCTTTCGGAGTTATGGGTCTTCGGAGTTATGGGATTTCGGAGAATCGGGACTTCTGAGTTATGGGCTTTCGGAGAATCGGGGCGTCGGAGAATCTGACCTTCGGAGAATCGGACCTTCGGAGTTATGGGTCTTCGGAAAAACGCTACGTAACCGTGTGCAACATATATTGACATTACCTTGGCTCGAGTCTATTCACAATCTGAAAGTAGTGACTATTTATTTGGACACCCCACTCGTTAGTCTCACTAACTAATCACAGTTTTATTCTCCAAGTTTACGTCATCGTCTCCCAGGAAGTCGTCAAAGTACGCCAGATTCTTCTCCGGTTCACGCTTCGCTTCGTTCACAATGGCAACAGTTGCGTATGTCTGAACATCCCTCTTCAACTCCCCTCTTATTTTCTGAATATTCTGTGGTCGAAGCACAAAACTATGAGTAGAAAATAAGTTGCTCTAGGCAACTGTGCAGTGAAATAATAGTGTTCGGAATTACTGTGCTGCATATATGGACAGATAGTGACAATTGTAAGATCCAGTTGAAACCTATATGAAATGTGTTTGCTAGTTTCATTTTCCATTGTTTCGAAAGAGTAGAATGACGAAGGATCAAAACACATACAATGCATCTTTAAGACTTCCATTTTAGCTAGTCGCATTATTGTACAAGGACTCGTTGTCTCAAATTAACAAGTGTCGAACACAACAAAATATAGGCTGCAGCAAAAACAATTTTGAAAACAGCTGCTGTCATGGAGAATTGCCAGTATCACTACCATTGCGACGAGATTTGTATTGTATTAATTATTATATCAGTATTCATAATTATGCATCCCTTTCTCGTATATAATTAAGCTTATCTTTTATTGCTGGCCGATTGATCATGCATTCCTATGCTTAAATTTATCTGAGAACTCACTGCACACTGCGGCCCCTTCCGCGATGTTTCATGACCAATGTAAACTCACCGGTATCTTTGAGCTTTCTGTGGTTTTGAGCATGAAGTACGTCCTGGACACAAACCAATAGAATTCCCACTTGGATGGATAATACAAAAGCGCCAAATCCGGTAGATTGGTGAAATTGTGCTGAATCTCATAGGAGATGAAAGTCAGCGTATTGGTGTAGATATTCTATGAACGAAACAAACAACATACCGCTAACATGCATACATGAGATCTGATGATCGTCCAGAAGATAACCTACACATTGATTGTGTCTAGACACGAAAAGATGTATTGGGACAAATATATATCCCTGGATTATTACTCAACACAAGTTGTTTACTACAAATTTTCAGACACTCCTTAACGCATAAGCGTCCATTCTGTATATTCAAATTTATAGTGTACTAGCAGGTGACCCGACTTCGTCTGGGCTTTGACCTTGCATTGACCATTTTGAAGGTCAAGGTCAGGTCGGGGTAACGATTTGACCCGTCCAAAACACTCCCCGGACAAAAGTAGCCCTAGGTATAAAATTTCGTCGAAATCCGTCCGTTTTACCCGATTTGACATTGAATTGACCATTTTGAAGGTCTGGTCGGGATCACGATTTGACCCGTCGAAAACAGTCCCCGGAAAAAGTATCCCTAGGTATAAAATTTCGTCGAAATCCGTCCGTATGACCCGATTTGACCTTAAATTGACCCTTGTGAAGGTCAAGGTCAGGTCGGGGTAACGATTTGACCCGTCCAAAACACTCCCCGGACAAAAGTAGCCCTAGGTATAAAATTTCGTCGAAATCCGTGCGTTTTACCCGATTTGACATTGAATTGACCATTTTGAAGGTCAAAGTCAGGTCGGGGTAACGATTTGACGATTTTGACCCGTCCAAAACAAAGCAGCACCCTTATGATTTCATACAGATAAAGCCTCTCGGCGATGAGTCAAGAGGTACGATTTAGTGCAAGTACAATATTTACGCGATGCGTCGAAAACGGAAACATAAAACGATCGAAGGAATTAACTAATAAGTATTGTTCCCGGGCAATAAAAAATATCTTATGAAGCAATAAATCTCTCCTCATAGTCCACATCCTGGGGCATAACTGGGAAGTGAAGACATAATTTTAGAAGGCCTCGCAAGGGATGAATTGACGCCGAAGTGATTTCGAGTGACAAAATGACGATGTCCGAAATAATAACATATATCGAACCCGGTGGTCGTAGAATTCGATTTTTCATGGGAAAATTGACAGACTCTACGCTTTAATTGTATTAGGCAATTATCGAAGAGACATAAACGCATTTATTAACAATTTTTCCAGCCTTGGGAAGATTCGTAGAAGCGAGTTATATGCAATGGAAATGCATGCATATTTCCTATGTAACGGTTTAACAGTGTCGACACGCTCTTTATCAACGACACTGCGGATACGAACGCTCTTTAACTATCACGCGATTAACCCATGAACTACCCATTGTGGTGGCGGGGGATCGGAGAATGAGTGCTCTGACGTTTTCAGAAGCGGTGCGATGACATTCCATCTGGTATTTAACCCTTAGATAGGAAGTTTGGGCTCAATACGTCCGGCAATTTTCCCGCCCATAGCTAACAGACAAACAACAAACAAACAAACAAACAGAAGTCCCAAAATATATATGAGACTAGCCGATGAGCCCGACGTTGTCCGGGCTATTCAAAAACCAAATTTCAAGTCGATAGCTCTACCCGTTTCCGAGATCTGGTCTGCGCATGCGCGTAGCTGGCGTCGCACGGACTCGGCGACCCGATAAAATTCGTATCCGGGGCAAGATACATTCACATACCAAATTTCAAGTCGATAGCTCCACCCGTTTTCGAGATCTCGTCTGCGCATGCGCGAAGCTGGCGTCGCACGGACTCGACGACCCGATAAAATTCGTATCCGGGGCAAGATACATTCACATACCAAATTTCAAGTCGATAGCTCCACCCGTTTCCGACATCTGGTCTGCGCATACGCGAAGCGGGCGCCGAACGGGCTCACCAATACGACAACGTCCACCGCCTGGTCAAACTACACACACGTACCAAGTTTCGTCCCGATCGGTCGAGAATCGTAGATTTGTATTAATGACAAACATACAGACAAACATACAGACAGACAGACAAACATACAGACAGAGGTCTTCAAAAATATATATGAGATAACTATAGGAGCGCTGCATATGTTGTACAATGGCCCATAACAAGCATGTAGTTATCGGACGAAGATCAGCTTGAAGCCGTCATGCATGAATTGTGCTATAACGTACTGCATTCAGTCACCTGTCCGTGCTGTCACCTGTAGCTTATAACATACGTACGAGGAGATCAGTATCTTGCATGATACTGTCTGGCAGAGCACCTGATAAAACACCATTCGTGAGTCCGAACAGAGCATTGGACGAAACGGCAGCATCCACGTTGTTTATATTGATTGGCATGATCACGCCCCTGTCGTACCAGACCTTCAGGTCATCGATATCTTGCACCTGCATTCGTGGCAAAAATATTAATGGAAGGATGGAAGTTGATCAAAATCTAGACATGCTAGGGAGATATTGGTCGACCTCTGCGCACCCCCCCAGGACTCAACTTCACCCCACTAATTTTCTTTCTTAATGTCTCCTCTATTTTTTTTCGGTTGTTAACAAGAAAAAAAAGTGGCCGCAGAGACTCCAGACAAGATGGCGTCCATCATGGCGGCCATTTTTGTTATATGCACCAGGTTTCTTTGATCGCCGTTATAGTAAAGATGATATCACATGCGGTCTTGCTTTCCGCTCGATTCGTTATGCTAATATAGAACCCTTACAAACTAGCCAAAAATCCGACACCAGAATCCAATATGGCTGCCAAGATGGCCGCCGAAATGTGAAAATATTTTATTTTTCTGACATTTCACCACCTTTTGTTTGTCTTTGTGGGAAATTATTGGCATCTTGGCGTGATGTTATACATTTAGCGTATAGAAGAGTCATTGGCGAACACATGGGGACCATAATATACATTCATTGTGGGATATTTTTGTCCGATATCACGTTTTCCCAAATGCCGGTATAATAGGTCAAAGCCGAATCGACGTTAATAAAGCGATGTAATGTTTCGAATCAATGAATGTTATTGCTATCACAACAACACCCATGCATATACATGTGCAGAAGATACTCGAGCTAGGATTCCTCTTATGCCTCAGTTGAGGAATATTCACCCAAATCCAAGATGACGGCCAAAATGGCCACCAGATATAGAAAAATCGCCGAAAATCTCTGATTTTAACATCAGTGAGCATTATTGTCACGACAACTCCACACCTGCTTGCTATTATGAGTTGGGAACACTTAGGCGAAGAACTTTCCTTGTACCATATCCAAATAAAAGCCCCCCAAATCCAAAATGGCGCCCACAATGGCGGACAGATTTTGAAAAATCACCGAAATTCCCTCATATTCACATCATTGGGCATTATTGTCGAGACAACTCCACCCAGGATTACAGTTGAGTTGGAATACTGAGGTGAAGTAATTACCTTACATCTCATGCAATAAATGTGGCATTGTAGGTGCCATTTTGGATTTGGGGGACTTTTATTTGGATATGGTATAATGAAAGTTCTTCGCCTAAGTGTTCCCAACTCATAATAGTAAGTAGGTGTGGATTTATCATGACAATAATGCTCACTGATGTTATTAAATCAGCGATGTTCGGCGATTTTTTATTTCTTGTGGCCATTTTGGCCGCCATATTGGATTAGGGTAAATATTTCTCAACTCAGGTATAAGAGGAATCCTAGTTCGACTATCTCCTGCACATATATATGCATAGGTGTTGTTATGATAGCAATAGCATTCATTGATTCGAAACATTACATCACGTTATTAGCGTTGATTCGGCTTTGAGCTATTATACCGGCCTTTGGGAAAACGTGATATCGGACAAAAATATCCCACAATGAATGATATTATGGTCCCCATGTGTTCGCCAATGACTCTTTTATACGATAAATGTATAACATCATGCCAAAATGCCAATATTTTCCCACAGAGACAAACGAAAGGTGGTGAAATGTCAGAAAAATAGCATATTTTCACAATTCGGCGGCCATCTTGGCCGTCATATTGGATTATGGTGTCGGATTTTTGGTTAATTTGTAAGGGTTGTATATTAGCATAACGAATCGAGCGGAAAACAAGACCGCATGTGATATCATTTAAAAATAAAAAAATGGCCGCCATGATGGACGCCATCTTGTCTGGAGTCTCTGCGGCCACTTTTTTCTCTTGTTAACAACCGAAAAAAATTAGAGGAGACATTAAGAAAAAAAGTTAGTGGGGTGAAGTTGAGTCCTGGGGGTGCAGAGGTCGACCAATATCTCCTGGACTAATCCTTTTGAGTATCTCCCAATCAAGGATGACAGCGCAATATTTATCAAGTTTGACCTTTACTAGTCGCGACACGCATGCATATTGTTATCCTTGCATGATCACATACACCCGAATATTTTAAGTTATTTCATGCACGTACACTAAATACAGACATGCCTGTATACTAGATATAGTACAGAATATAATCATATGTATATACCGTATCAGAGTTATGGAGGCACGGACTCGGTACGAGTGTTCATTGCATGCTTCATATGTGCTTAACTCGGTGAGCGTGAACAAATTATCATTTCTTATCGAAATGGCCATGTATCGATAGGAATGGCACATTTACCTATAGTGTTTATGGTGTGTCCTTGCATGGTTACCGGTCCTTTCTCCGTGAATTGAAAGTGTTCGCTTCAAAGTAAAACTGATTGCTTTTTTGCACGTTTTTATAATAAAAGATGCCAAACTATATTTATATCCAAATTGTTCCCATGCAACATGGCTGTGGTGATAACTGACTTCACTTGTAACAACTAGATGATCATAAACTACCGCGAATCATCAAACTTAGAATTTTCTAAGGCGTATAATTTCAAATTCCTGATATAATTGGAGAATCACGCCATGCACATAGCCTAATTTGGGTTCATAATCTAGATAACGTAGTGTGGTTATTTATTTCGAAAAACTATTTTCTCTCCAACTGTCTATCGACCTATCTAAAAAAATCTTATTTTTTGGTTTTTAAAGCCACCTTTTTGTTTTTGTTTTTTTATTTATATTTTTTATTTTTACAAAAATTGAACTGAGGGTGAACATGTGTTGTTCTAGTACTATAACATACATTGGTTATAGCCGATAATGATTTTTTCTTCAAATTGACAATTTGAAATTGAGATTTTGAAAATTCACGATTGAAGCGCGTCCTTAAGGACGATATAACCCCCCCAAAAAAACAAACAAACAAACGCAGCCAACCAAACCCACTACCCATGGCTACTCGGTATATATAACCTTTGCTGGGACCGACACGGTTTGCCGAATGAAAACATGTAACCTACCCACGTGGGAACCAATGCCACGTTGGTGTTGTTTTGGCTCATTGTGTAGTTGAGGAAGTGTCGCATGTTGTAGAATGTTCGACAGTCTATGACGCTGGTTCTGTTTTCCGTCCCAAATGGTTTGTACGCGTAGTACTTCAGTGCGTCAATAACGGACGTGACGTTAGAGTTCTGTGACCGCCATGTTTTCAGCGCATTGGGATATTCATCAGCTATGGATGCCAGCATAGAACCAAGTCCAATGTTAACAAAACTGTCATCGAAATCTGGCGGCAGCAGGACCACTTGTTTATACTTGTTCCTGGTTGTGGAAAGTGAAAATATTATCAACAAATATTTCAAGAGTCGGAAATTTTATTCCTGACACGAAACTAGTTGGACATTACATACCTGAAAAAAGATTGGAAATGATTTGATATTTTGAGTTTTCAACCAGTATTTGGTGTACAATTTGTTCCGCCGAATACTGGTCAAATATTTTTCTACTTTCGGTCGAAGTTTCGGACTCGAATTTCCATTCATTGATGATATTCCAAACGGGGGGGGGGGGGGGTAATTGGCTTCAGCTATACAATTGGCCAGTGGCAAAAGTATCGATCGGAATGCATGCATAATCTACTGCTGGGCCAAACCCCGTTTTCTTTAACCAGATACTCGCCTTGTAAAGTTGATATGTCTGTATGCTGTATATGGCACATGCAGAAACACTTTAGTATATCGCTATGGACACATATTTTAATTCATTCGCCAAGCTTGATATACATCATGAGTTATATATTCGTTATAAGCACGGTGTCCGATTTATAAGTAAAATAAAGATCACAAGCGCCCGAAGAGCGCGAGTGGTGTTGATTTCACTTGTAAATCGGACGCCTTGCTTATAACATATTTATTTTGTCACACAGGGACTCTATAGTAATGCAACAGTCCTTGACACTCAGCATAATAGATTCATCGGCGTCCAACTTTCACTATCGCAATCATCTTGTCTCAGCATAATTCAAGTCTACTCACCGAGTGTCAATCACGATGACTATGTGTACCTCGACTGCATGAATTTAATCCAAGCCGTCACATGTAATCAACTGAAAAGGGGACCTGTAATGGTTATGGGTGACTTGAATACTGTGGATAAAAGGTTTGCTCGATCGAATGCATCTTTTCTCAACAACCTGTATGCGCCCTGGGCGTTCGTACTTCCATCATGCCGCATTTGGATCACCTTCACTTATTGACCACATCTGTATTCCTGATTATATGGAGGACCTTGTGATCAACTGTGCTATTCTGAACGACTCGGCACTAAACTTTTCAAACCATACACCGGTAGTGTGTGCAGTCAGACTTCCAGAGTACTACCCAAATAGTCTAAATGCTTTCAAGAAAATCAAGTACAAATGGAAAAAAATCCGTGACAATGTTTACCAGACGGTAATTGAAGAGCGTTGCCCACTATTAAGCAGCCACTCTCCTGAAGACATATCGCATGTATATGGACAGATGGTAGCTATTCTCCATTCTGCCGCAGATAGTGCTGCTGGTCTCAATTCATTTCGCAGAAATTTGAAGCCATATTGGTGCACACGGCTCACACAATTGCACTGTGATCTAAAATCAAAGCGTTCCACGTGGATTGAAGACGGAAATCCCCACAGTGTTGCGTTCGAATCTTACAATTCATACAAAACTGCTAAACGTGTATTCAGACGTGAACATCGCTCAATCATTCTTCAATACGAGCTGAAACAGATAGAAGCCATTGAACGCTCGGCATCGACTGACCCAAAATTGTCCTGGAAGGCGTTTAAGGGACACAGGGATGTCTCTGGAACAATTATGTCCGGTATGCACTTTGGAGATAGCATCGTTCGCGATCCAAGTGGTATCATTAGTGGATGGAAAAAGTATTTCGAAGACTTATATTCTCCAAGCGTCCATGACGATCCTCAATTCGAAGCCTTCGTTGAAAATAAACATAAAGATGATAAAACTTCCCAATTATAAGTAAAAATACCCAAATGAAGGAGTCTATGTAGGTCCCGAAGGAGTCTATAGACTCTTTGATGTAGAGTTCTGATGGAGAAAATGTAGGTCGATATATTTTTGTCATAACTCTGACGTATTTTGACCTGGGAGAAAAAATCGAAATCGATGCTCACTACGAGCATGCCAGTTTTAAATATAGAAACAGGAAATCCCGACAAATGGCGATATCGGCGACAAACAAATAATCGAAAACAACACAAAAAATAAACATAGCAAAAACGCGGCACAGTAAAAATGGCGTTTTTGGTGACGTCATGGAGTAGGGTGACACCAACCTACGAATCTGTCTGATCGCCATACTGTTGCGCAAAAAAAATGTCTGATCGCCATGTCTGTTGCGCAACAGTATGGCGATCAGACAGATTCGTAGGTTGGTGTCACCCTACTCCGTTTCGCTCCATGACGTCACCAAAAACGACGTAAAACCTCGTGGCGTTCTGACATTTTTACTGTGCCGCGTTTTTGCTATGTTTATTTTATGTGTTGTTTTCGATTATTTGTTTGTCGCCGATATCGCCATTTGTCGGGATTCCCTGTGTCTATATTTAAAACTGGCATGCTCGTAGTGAGCCTCGGTTTCGATTTTTTCTCCCAGGTCAAATTACGTCAGAGTTATGACAAAAATAGATCGACCTACATTTTCTCCATCAGAACTCTACATCAAAGAGTCTATAGCCTCCTTCGGGACCTACATAGACTCCTTCATTTGGGTATGTTTACTTATAATTGGGAAGTTTTATCATCTTTACGTGCCCTCGCGCAACAGTATGGCGATCAGTCAGATTCGTAGGTTGGTGTCACCCTACTCCGTTTCGCTCCATGACGTCACCAAAAACGACGTAAAACCTCGTGGCGTTCTGACATTTTTACTGTGCCGCGTTTTTGCTATGTTTATTTTAAGTGTTGTTTTCGATTATTTGTTTGTCGCCGATATCGCCATTTGTCGGGATTCCCTGTTTCTATATTTAAAACTGGCATGCTCGTAGTGAGCCTCGATTTCGATTTTTTTCTCCCAGGTCAAATTACGTCAGAGTTATGACAAAAATAGATCGACCTACATTTTCTCCATCAGAACTCTACATCAAAGAGTCTATAGACTCCTTCGGGACCTACATAGACTCCTTCATTTGGGTATGTTTACTTATAATTGGGAAGTTTTATCATTTATGGTTCGTGCGAAGACCTCTTTTTATCGTGCGGGAAAAGAGAGACATTCAAAACGCGATTTCGTAATTCGACGCAATAGGCTGAATAGCCTAACCTTCAGTCGAGTTCCGGGTCAAATACGACGAATGACGTAACACAAAACAAAACGCATTTGTTGACACAAACACCGTTTGAAGAGTTTATTATTACATAAAATGATCGTTATTGATTAATTATTGATATTTATTGTTGCATATTGGCTGCTATCAATATTTACACAAACAGTATTAATTATTTCTTATAATTGCTCATTTGGTCAACTTTGACTATCGGAAAATCAATATCAAAATATGCCGCTGAAAAAAATGTAATCGATATTAAAGTCTCATCCTTTCGGCAACATGGAATTGGTTTTAATTACTTAAATGATTAATATAGTAATTTGTCTTTTATCTGTGATGAAATGAGAAATGGTAATTGTCTTTTTTTGCTAACATTAAATTAAATTAAATAAATTAAGTAAAATACAGTGAAATTATTTTTTATGAGAACATTTTGAAGATAAAAAAACGATACACTGCGCTCCATATTATATGAAACGCACGGATGCCGCTGACGACGTCATCGCATATTTCACATATGTATATACCATTTCTCATTACAATATTATATTTGTATATAATGGCGATATCCATGTAGTTTTATATTTATTAAATATATAATACCGTGAAATTATTTTTTAAATTATTGTATTAAATCTGATCCGAGTAAATCGTGAGAAAAATATTTATGAATTTCAACTACACATTATATATATAGCTTAAATGATGAAATGAGAAATGGTAAATGTCTTTTTTTATCGTTTATAATTAAATTGGTAGGTCCTGCTGAATTGCTATTATGCTGGTAGGGCAAACTGATATCATGATGACGTATATGTACATTATTAAAGTCTCATCCTTTCGGCAACATGGAATTGGTTTTAATTGTGTTAGTTTGGCCTTGTCAAACTAGGTAATGGCAGATGAGGGAATATTAGTTTGGAATAGACTATAGCCTCATAGCAGGCGCCGACGAATGAAGAGAGATAACTCAATTCTACCTTTCTTGATCTTTCCATGCGGGAAAATACAAACAATTTTCCTCCGCTAAAACAATCGAATAGAGTTGGGGAAAAATCAGTGGACTGACGATCCTTCCATAATTGAGTTGCCGATTTTGTCAAGTCATGTTAAAAGTAAGAAGCCCGTTTCTCGAAGACAAACCTTTGATAATTTTAACCCCACCAAACGGGCCACAGACACAACTTGGTATTGCACCTTATATCAACGAAATCGTTGTTTTTTAGAATCCCCGCACAGTGCGATCATTTTGGGCGAAAATAGAATAGTTGAGCACATATGTGTTTATTAACAATTTTTCCAGCCTTGGGAAGATTCGTAGAAGCGAGTTATATGCAATGGAAATGCATGCATATTTCCTATGTAACGGTTTAACAGTGTCGACACGCTCTTTATCAACGACACTGCGGATACGAACGCTCTTTAACTATCACGCGATTAACCCATGAACTACCCATTGTGGTGGCGGGGGATCGGAGAATGAGTGCTCTGACGTTTTCAGAAGCGGTGCGATGACATTCCATCTGGTATTTAACCCTTAGATAGGAAGTTTGGGCTCAATACGTCCGGCAATTTTCCCGGCCATAGCTAACAGACAAACAACAAACAAACAAACAAACAGAAGTCCCAAAATATATATGAGACTAGCCGATGAGCCCGACGTTGTCCGGGCTATTCAAAAACCAAATTTCAAGTCGATAGCTCTACCCGTTTCCGAGATCTGGTCTGCGCATGCGCGTAGCTGGCGTCGCACGGACTCGGCGACCCGATAAAATTCGTATCCGGGGCAAGATACATTCACATACCAAATTTCAAGTCGATAGCTCCACCCGTTTCCGAGATCTCGTCTGCGCATACGCGAAGCGGGCGCCGAACGGGCTCACCAATACGACAACGTCCACCGCCTGGTCAAACTACACACACGTACCAAGTTTCGTCCCGATCGGTCGAGAATCGTAGATTTGTATTAATGACAAACATACAGACAAACATACAGACAGACAGACAAACATACAGACAGAGGTCTTCAAAATATATATGAGATAACTATAGGAGCGCTGCATATGTTGTACAATGGCCCATAACAAGCATGTAGTTATCGGACGAAGATCAGCTTGAAGCCGTCATGCATGAATTGTGCTATAACGTACTGCATTCAGTCACCTGTCCGTGCTGTCACCTGTAGCTTATAACATACGTACGAGGAGATCAGTATCTTGCATGATACTGTCTGGCAGAGCACCTGATAAAACACCATTCGTGAGTCCGAACAGAGCATTGGACGAAACGGCAGCATCCACGTTGTTTATATTGATTGGCATGATCACGCCCCTGTCGTACCAGACCTTCAGGTCATCGATATCTTGCACCTGCATTCGTGGCAAAAATATTAATGGAAGGATGGAAGTTGATCAAAATCTAGACATGCTAGGGAGATATTGGTCGACCTCTGCGCACCCCCCCAGGACTCAACTTCACCCCACTAATTTTCTTTCTTAATGTCTCCTCTATTTTTTTTCGGTTGTTAACAAGAAAAAAAAGTGGCCGCAGAGACTCCAGACAAGATGGCGTCCATCATGGCGGCCATTTTTGTTATATGCACCAGGTTTCTTTGATCGCCGTTATAGTAAAGATGATATCACATGCGGTCTTGCTTTCCGCTCGATTCGTTATGCTAATATAGAACCCTTACAAACTAGCCAAAAATCCGACACCAGAATCCAATATGGCTGCCAAGATGGCCGCCGAAATGTGAAAATATTTTATTTTTCTGACATTTCACCACCTTTTGTTTGTCTTTGTGGGAAATTATTGGCATCTTGGCGTGATGTTATACATTTAGCGTATAGAAGAGTCATTGGCGAACACATGGGGACCATAATATACATTCATTGTGGGATATTTTTGTCCGATATCACGTTTTCCCAAATGCCGGTATAATAGGTCAAAGCCGAATCGACGTTAATAAAGCGATGTAATGTTTCGAATCAATGAATGTTATTGCTATCACAACAACACCCATGCATATACATGTGCAGAAGATACTCGAGCTAGGATTCCTCTTATGCCTCAGTTGAGGAATATTCACCCAAATCCAAGATGACGGCCAAAATGGCCACCAGATATAGAAAAATCGCCGAAAATCTCTGATTTTAACATCAGTGAGCATTATTGTCACGACAACTCCACACCTGCTTGCTATTATGAGTTGGGAACACTTAGGCGAAGAACTTTCCTTGTACCATATCCAAATAAAAGCCCCCCAAATCCAAAATGGCGCCCACAATGGCGGACAGATTTTGAAAAATCACCGAAATTCCCTCATATTCACATCATTGGGCATTATTGTCGAGACAACTCCACCCAGGATTACAGTTGAGTTGGAATACTGAGGTGAAGTAATTACCTTACATCTCATGCAATAAATGTGGCATTGTAGGCGCCATTTTGGATTTGGGGGACTTTTATTTGGATATGGTATAATGAAAGTTCTTCGCCTAAGTGTTCCCAACTCATAATAGTAAGTAGGTGTGGATTTATCATGACAATAATGCTCACTGATGTTATTAAATCAGCGATGTTCGGCGATTTTTTATTTCTTGTGGCCATTTTGGCACATATATATGCATAGGTGTTGTTATGATAGCAATAGCATTCATTGATTCGAAACATTACATCACGTTATTAGCGTTGATTCGGCTTTGAGCTATTATACCGGCCTTTGGGAAAACGTGATATCGGACAAAAATATCCCACAATGAATGATATTATGGTCCCCATGTGTTCGCCAATGACTCTTTTATACGATAAATGTATAACATCATGCCAAAATGCCAATATTTTCCCACAGAGACAAACGAAAGGTGGTGAAATGTCAGAAAAATAGCATATTTTCACAATTCGGCGGCCATCTTGGCCGTCATATTGGATTATGGTGTCGGATTTTTGGTTAATTTGTAAGGGTTGTATATTAGCATAACGAATCGAGCGGAAAACAAGACCGCATGTGATATAATTTAAAAATAAAAAAATGGCCGCCATGATGGACGCCATCTTGTCTGGAGTCTCTGCGGCCACTTTTTTCTCTTAGTACTTCAGTGCGTCAATAACGGACGTGACGTTAGAGTTCTGTGACCGCCATGTTTTCAGCGCATTGGGATATTCATCAGCTATGGATGCCAGCATAGAACCAAGTCCAATGTTAACAAAACTGTCATCGAAATCTGGCGGCAGCAGGACCACTTGTTTATACTTGTTCCTGGTTGTGGAAAGTGAAAATATTATCAACAAATATTTCAAGAGTCGGAAATTTTATTCCTGACACGAAACTAGTTGGACATTACATACCTGAAAAAAGATTGGAAATGATTTGATATTTTGAGTTTTCAACCAGTATTTGGTGTACAATTTGTTCCGCCGAATACTGGTCAAATATTTTTCTACTTTCGGTCGAAGTTTCGGACTCGAATTTCCATTCATTGATGATATTCCAAACGGGGGGGGGGGGGGGTAATTGGCTTCAGCTATACAATTGGCCAGTGGCAAAAGTATCGATCGGAATGCATGCATAATCTACTGCTGGGCCAAACCCCGTTTTCTTTAACCAGATACTCGCCTTGTAAAGTTGATATGTCTGTATGCTGTATATGGCACATGCAGAAACACTTTAGTATATCGCTATGGACACATATTTTAATTCATTCGCCAAGCTTGATATACATCATGAGTTATATATTCGTTATAAGCACGGTGTCCGATTTATAAGTGAAATAAAGATCACAAGCGCCCGAAGAGCGCGAGTGGTGTTGATTTCACTTGTAAATCGGACGCCTTGCTTATAACATATTTATTTTGTTACACAGGGACTCTATAGTAATGCAACAGTCCTTGACACTCAGCATAATAGATTCATCGGCGTCCAACTTTCACTATCGCAATCATCTTGTCTCAGCATAATTCAAGTCTACTCACCGAGTGTCAATCACGATGACTATGTGTACCTCGACTGCATGAATTTAATCCAAGCCGTCACATGTAATCAACTGAAAAGGGGACCTGTAATGGTTATGGGTGACTTGAATACTGTGGATAAAAGGTTTGCTCGATCGAATGCATCTTTTCTCAACAACTTGTATGCGCCCTGGGCGTTCGTACTTCCATCATGCCGCATTTGGATCACCTTCACTTATTGACCACATCTGTATTCCTGATTATATGGAAGACCTTGTGATCAACTGTGCTATTCTGAACGACTCGGCACTAAACTTTTCAAACCATACACCGGTAGTGTGTGCAGTCAGACTTCCAGAGTACTACCCAAATAGTCTAAATGCTTTCAAGAAAATCAAGTACAAATGGAAAAAAATCCGTGACAATGTTTACCAGACGGTAATTGAAGAGCGTTGCCCACTATTAAGCAGCCACTCTCCTGAAGACATATCGCATGTATATGGACAGATGGTAGCTATTCTCCATTCTGCCGCAGATAGTGCTGCTGGTCTCAATTCATTTCGCAGAAATTTGAAGCCATATTGGTGCACACGGCTCACACAATTGCACTGTGATCTAAAATCAAAGCGTTCCACGTGGATTGAAGACGGAAATCCCCACAGTGTTGCGTTCGAATCTTACAATTCATACAAAACTGCTAAACGTGTATTCAGACGTGAACATCGCTCAATCATTCTTCAATACGAGCTGAAACAGATAGAAGCCATTGAACGCTCGGCATCGACTGACCCAAAATTGTCCTGGAAGGCGTTTAAGGGACACAGGGATGTCTCTGGAACAATTATGTCCGGTATGCACTTTGGAGATTGCATCGTTCGCGATCCAAGTGGTATCATTAGTGGATGGAAAAAGTATTTCGAAGACTTATATTCTCCAAGCGTCCATGACGATCCTCAATTCGAAGCCTTCGTTGAAAATAAACATAAAGATGATAAAACTTCCCAATTATAAGTAAAAATACCCAAATGAAGGAGTCTATGTAGGTCCCGAAGGAGTCTATAGACTCTTTGATGTAGAGTTCTGATGGAGAAAATGTAGGTCGATATATTTTTGTCATAACTCTGACGTATTTTGACCTGGGAGAAAAAATCGAAATCGATGCTCACTACGAGCATGCCAGTTTTAAATATAGAAACAGGAAATCCCGACAAATGGCGATATCGGCGACAAACAAATAATCGAAAACAACACAAAAAATAAACATAGCAAAAACGCGGCACAGTAAAAATTGCGTTTTTGGTGACGTCATGGAGTAGGGTGACACCAACCTACGAATCTGTCTGATCGCCATACATTTGCGCAAAAAAAATGTCTGATCGCCATGTCTGTTGCGCAACAGTATGGCGATCAGACAGATTCGTAGGTTGGTGTCACCCTACTCCGTTTCGCTCCATGACGTCACCAAAAACGACGTAAAACCTCGTGGCGTTCTGACATTTTTACTGTGCCGCGTTTTTGCTATGTTTATTTTATGTGTTGTTTTCGATTATTTGTTTGTCGCCGATATCGCCATTTGTCGGGATTCCCTGTGTCTATATTTAAAACTGGCATGCTCGTAGTGAGCCTCGATTTCGATTTTTTCTCCCAGGTCAAATTACGTCAGAGTTATGACAAAAATAGATCGACCTACATTTTCTCCATCAGAACTCTACATCAAAGAGTCTATAGCCTCCTTCGGGACCTACATAGACTCCTTCATTTGGGTATGTTTACTTATAATTGGGAAGTTTTATCATCTTTACGTGCCCTCGCGCAACAGTATGGCGATCAGTCAGATTCGTAGGTTGGTGTCACCCTACTCCGTTTCGCTTCATGACGTCACCAAAAACGACGTAAAACCTCGTGGCGTTCTGACATTTTTACTGTGCCGCGTTTTTGCTATGTTTATTTTAAGTGTTGTTTTCGATTATTTGTTTGTCGCCGATATCGCCATTTGTCGGGATTCCCTGTTTCTATATTTAAAACTGGCATGCTCGTAGTGAGCCTCGATTTCGATTTTTTTCTCCCAGGTCAAATTACGTCAGAGTTATGACAAAAATAGATCGACCTACATTTTCTCCATCAGAACTCTACATCAAAGAGTCTATAGACTCCTTCGGGACCTACATAGACTCCTTCATTTGGGTATGTTTACTTATAATTGGGAAGTTTTATCATTTATGGTTCGTGCGAAGACCTCTTTTTATCGTGCGGGAAAAGAGAGACATTCAAAACGCGATTTCGTAATTCGACGCAATAGGCTGAATAGCCTAACCTTCAGTCGAGTTCCGGGTCAAATACGACGAATGACGTAACACAAAACAAAACGCATTTGTTGACACAAACACCGTTTGAAGAGTTTATTATTACATAAAATGATCGTTATTGATTAATTATTGATATTTATTGTTGCATATTGGCTGCTATCAATATTTACACAAACAGTATTAATTATTTCTTATAATTGCTCATTTGGTCAACTTTGACTATCGGAAAATCAATATCAAAATATGCCGCTGAAAAAAATGTAATCGATATTAAAGTCTCATCCTTTCGGCAACATGGAATTGGTTTTAATTACTTAAATGATTAATATAGTAATTTGTCTTTTATCTGTGATGAAATGAGAAATGGTAATTGTCTTTTTTTGCTAACATTAAATTAAATTAAATAAATTAAGTAAAATACAGTGAAATTATTTTTTATGAGAACATTTTGAAGATAAAAAAACGATACACTGCGCTCCATATTATATGAAACGCACGGACGCCGCTGACGACGTCATCGCATATTTCACATATGTATATACCATTTCTCATTACAATATTATATTTGTATATAATGGCGATATCCATGTAGTTTTATATTTATTAAATATATAATACCGTGAAATTATTTTTTAAATTATTGTATTAAATCTGATCCGAGTAAATCGTGAGAAAAATATTTATGAATTTCAACTACACATTATATATATAGCTTAAATGATGAAATGAGAAATGGTAAATGTCTTTTTTTATCGTTTATAATTAAATTGGTAGGTCCTGCTGAATTGCTATTATGCTGGTAGGGCAAACTGATATCATGATGACGTATATGTACATTATTAAAGTCTCATCCTTTCGGCAACATGGAATTGGTTTTAATTGTGTTAGTTTGGCCTTGTCAAACTAGGTAATGGCAGATGAGGGAATATTAGTTTGGAATAGACTATAGCCTCATAGCAGGCGCCGACGAATGAAGAGAGATAACTCAATTCTACCTTTCTTGATCTTTCCATGCGGGAAAATACAAACAATTTTCCTCCGCTAAAACAATCGAATAGAGTTGGGGAAAAATCAGTGGACTGACGATCCTTCCATAATTGAGTTGCCGATTTTGTCAAGTCATGTTAAAAGTAAGAAGCCCGTTTCTCGAAGACAAACCTTTGATAATTTTAACCCCACCAAACGGGCCACAGACACAACTTGGTATTGCACCTTATATCAACGAAATCGTTGTTTTTTAGAATCCCCGCACAGTGCGATCATTTTGGGCGAAAATAGAATAGTTGAGCACATATGTGCCACGTGTTGGCGCATGCGAAAGGAGAAGCTTTCTCACCCTGAATCATCTTCTGCCTGCCCCGAGCTTTCTAAACAATGACTATTTTTTAAATCACCGAAGCTGGATCCATCAGCTGAAATATTCTACCCAAGTTATTTGAAACGCGACCATACTGTGCCAAATATTGGGATTAGCAACAATTCACACTTACCAGAACCAATTCACAATGCGAATGGGGTTCAGGTAAATTCTGCATGTAGTGTTGATACCGCTAATGATACTGTTAACACATCTGATACTTCCTGCCGAGTTAAATCCGGAAGTATCGGTCATAGAGTGCGTCATAAAGTTAACAAGACTCCTAATTCTTGTCAAGTGTTGTCCGGAAGTGATGGTGAAAGTAGCAGTAAGGGTGATAGCATACTCATAACAGACGTTGACGACTCTCCATGGTCAGAGGGTCAACTGAGTTTTACGGAACGAATTATCCGACAGCACGATCATATTCACTGTTCCGGTGATCCTAAATTTAAGTGTTGTAAGATTGCTGTGGAATCGGGGTTAAATTGGAGATTCTTTCGCGACAATTTACAGGGGCACTTAGATGCTAATATTTGGCAGTTGATAAAATATGGGTTCCCGATTGGTTTCGCTGGGAATATAAAACATTCACAAATACATAGTTCTTACACAAATCACAAAGGTGCTCGGGAATTTCCTGTTGCCATCGACAAATATATCACGAAAGAACAAGAATATAGCGCAATCCTCGGCCCATTCGATGCGAATCCGGTCAGTTGTCCTCAATGTCCTGTTAAAATCAGCCCTGTTGATACAGTTCCAAAAAACAACGGCTCTGAACGGCGCGTTATAGTGGATCTTAGTTTTCCGCCCGGGTCATCTGTTAATGATCAAGTTTCGTCAGCAGAATATTTGGGTGAGCCCAGGTGAGCCTGTCAATTTGACCTATCCAAAAGTGGACGATTTGGTTGCGTTAATCAAAAAGAAATCTCATTACTGCCATATATTTAAACGGGACTCAGCTCGGGCTTTCCATCAATTTTTTTGTAATACAAGAGATATAAACCTACTGGGGTTCATGTGGAGTGGAAAATTGTATTTTGATCGTACTTTAAATATGGGCCTGCGCTCCGCGCCACAATATGCATATCTGTTACTCAGTGCATATTTTCACATACCAGACTTACCAGTATCTACAGGAACTTGGAAGTCTAGTTTTATACACTCATTTTTTGTCTCGCTCATTCAAATCTGTTCAGTCTCTTAAAAATTACTTGAGTGGCCTCAAAGTTTTGCAAAAAATTCTTGACTTTGAGACTGCATCATTCGATGCGCTCAAATTGGAATTAGCGTTACGTGGCATAGCACGAACTAAATGTCATCATCCCCACCAAGTATTGCCTATTACTCCTCATATGTTGATGCCAATGTACTCATTTATCCGACAGAATAACGCGGTGGATGTTTCATTATGGTTCCTGTTCTTGGTCGCATTCTTTCTAATGCTGAGGAAATCAAATTTAGTGCCTGAATCCCCGGACAAATTTGACCCTACCAAGCAGTTGACTAGGGGTGATATATGTATGGTGACGAAGCTACATGTATTATTGTGGTCATTAAGTGGTCCAAAACCATATAAATACAGCAAGGTCAAAGATATCCAGCCTTTATTTGCTCAGCATATTCACCACATTCTGTCACATCGCTTAGCTATATTCAAACACAATCCTTTTTACGACAACTTTGGGGATTAATAGGAAAAGAACCTAATCTCTATTCAATGCTGGCCACTAAGCATTCAAGTTCACTTCCCTGCATTTATAACTTCCTATGTTAGCATGTATTCTGCTGCCAGTAATTCATTTCAGTTTGCTTGCTGTCAACGTCTTCAGGGTCTCATGCATGGCTCCCTCTGACGTGGTGTGCTGTTTGGAGGCCTCTGAAGCTACCTCCTGCTCCTACCCAGCAAACAACTTGACTTCGACATTCTGGCCCATCAACTAATATGCCTGTCAACATGATGTCAGGGCAGTTCTACCTTCTTGGCGGCCTACGGCTTGGCGGGCATTTCATAATTAATATTAATCATATATATTTTTCATTCAGTGATTCACAGATCCTGCAGCCACATATTCTTCACATAATCACATATTACTGTGCCATACTCTATAGGGGGAATCTCATTCCTCCTATAGCCTATGACATATAATTGGTATGTGGCTGCATGTGCTGTGGCCATACGTGTACAGTCTATTATTGATATTATTTCATGCATGTGCGTATGCAGGTATATGTGTCATTCTCCACTCGTGCCATACCTCATGGGGGAAATTTATGTTCTGCCATGGGGTATGGCATATAATTGGCGCATGGTTGTATGCCTCATATTAACAAGTTTATGTGTATTCCGCATGGATCGTTCAAGAATAAATATGTCATACTTATATCAATTGTTTGGTTCTCTCTTCGGCAATTACCAACGTGCGCAAAAATGTAATAAACAGTAATTTAAAAAATAATTTCACTGTATTTTACTTAATTTATTTAATTTAATTTAAAGGGATACTGTACCCAAAATGTTGTTGTTGGTTTCTATAGTCTCCGAGTCGGAGAATAAGGTAAAAAAAATTCCATTATTTGAAAATCTGTTGAGTACGAAGTAGTGTTACGGATGGAAAATTTACCGGAATGCAAAAATGCAAATTGTCGTTGTCGAGTAATTTTTGTACAGTTTTTAACCAAATAAACCAAATAAAAGTTATATTATATGCATACTAGTCCCATATTCTCATTTGAGTTATTGTATCGTCACTAGTCAGTTAGTGGCTTGAGTTTTCTCCCCGTATCATCATTATATTTAAACAATCGTGTGCGCGATCGGTTTAACAATCCAGTATCCCTCAATTACTTTATTTGATTACGTCGTGTACACGGAAATTCGTAATTTAGTTGACGCCATTTTATGGCTCCAGTCATAAATTCAATTTATATCAAATTATTAACTTTAAAATTATTAAATTTTAAGATAGCCTATTAACCTGAGCGTTTTACACAATACATCTTCGACTCAAATTACTTATGTTTCTATATATTATCGATATTACATAGTTGTTATCACCGGAAATTTAATGAAAATGGCGTACAGTACCCCTTTAATGTTAGCAAAAAAAGACAATTACCATTTCTCATTATATCACAGATAAAAGGCAAATTGCTATATTAATCATTTTAAGTAATTACAACCAAATCCATGTTGCCGAAAGGATGAGACTTTAATATCGATTACATTTTTTTCAGCGGCATATTTTCATTTTCATTTTCCGATAGTCAAAGTTGACCAAAGGAGCAATTGTAAGAAATAATGAATACCATTTGTGTAAATATTGATAGCAGCCAATATGCAACAATAACTATCAATAATTAATTAATAATTAATCAATAACGATCATTTTATGTAATAATAAACTCTTCAAACGGTGTTTGTGTCAACAAATGCGTTTTGTTTTGTGTTACGTCATTCGTCGTATTTGACCCGGAACTCGGCTGAAGGTTATGCTATTCAGCCTATTGCGTCGAATTACGAAATCGCGTTTTGAATGTCTCTCTTTTCCCGCACGATAAAAAGAGGTCTTCGCACGAACCAAAAATGATAAAACTTCCCAATTATAAGTAAAAATACCCAAATGAAGGAGTCTATGTAGGTCCCGAAGGAGTCTATAAACTCTTTGATGTAGAGTTCTGATGGAGAAAATGTAGGTCGATCTATTTTTGTCATAACGTATTTTGACCTGGGAGAAAAATCGAAATCGAGGCTCACTACGAGCATGCCAGTTTTAAATATAGAAACAGGGAATCCCGACAAAGGGCGATATCGGCGACAAACAAATAATCGAAAACACATAAAATAAACATAGCAAAAACGCGGCACAGTAAAAATGTCAGAACGTCACGAGGTTTTACGTCGTTTTTGGTGACGTCATGGAGTGAAACGGAGTAGGGTGACACCAACCTACGAATCTGTCTGATCGCCATACTGTTGCGCGAGCGCACGTAATAACAGGTTGATTCTTTTAATGTTCCCTTTTGTCAAATTTGTAAGAAGTGAGTTGAAACTGTCCACGCGCACTACCACTAAGGTGAGAACAACATGCTTTATCGCCTTCGGGCTCAAATGACATTTAACTCTCCTTAGGCACATTAGGTGAAAATAACACGACTTCAACAAATTGTTAACTGTCACGGTCATCGACATAGTATTATCAAAATAGGAGCCCAGGTTTCGAATTTCCGAACTTGAGTCAATTATAGAGTCAGCAAGCTGAATTTGAAATTTGGCGTCTGCTTGTCCATTTACAGTCTCTGGCAACACTTTTAACGAATATCGAGATCCTATCACAAGAACTTCTGACTTATCATCGTTAAGTTTGAGTTTATTTAGTTCCATCCAATTTTTAATATCAGGGTAACATTGTTGAAGGCGAGCTTTGGCGAGATGGTAACCGTTTGACTCTTTTCTAGAAAACTCGATGTATATTTGAGTGTCATCCGCGTACATATGATATTTTACACGATGTTTCTGTAAGATATGTCCCAACGGTAAAGTATAAACTAAAAATAGAAGAGGACCCAATATTGAGCCTTGGGGGAACACCGATGTCCAGGTCCACACATTCACACCACGCATAGGCTCAAGTCGTTTACAGTTACCCCGCGGGTAAAAGTTCATATTTATGGTCTGGAATCTCATCCAAGAATCCATTTAGCTGAAATTGTTGCGAAATGGGTGATCTTTCATCGTATCATAATTACGTTGAACGATATATATTGTTTGTGCTACCGGTGGCCCCCAAGCCGTCAATGCCAACAACATCGACATTGTTCAACTTTGACGGCGAGAAAATAATTAGTTATAATTAGTTAAAATTTACCACACAATGCTAATTTATCTTTACTCTTTACGTTGAAGCTTGATAATTAATGAGCGTGTGTATATGAGGCGCGTTTATATACTTGAGTGGAAATCAAATCGGGAAAAACTGGCGGATTTTTACGGACGAAATTTTATACATAGGGTATCTCGGTATCCGCTGGGCCGATTTCCCGGTATCCGCTGGACCGATTTCCACCATTTTTGGGGTGTTGGTGTTGGACCCCACCTGACCTTGACCTTCAAAATGGTCAATTCAAGGTCAAAGCCCGGACGAAGTCGGGTCACCTTCTAGTCTATACTATATATTTTGAGACTTCCGTATATGTGTGTGTGTACTTTATAGAATCGAAAACGACTGCACCCATCGATCTCAAATTTCGTATATAAGTGTAAAAAAAACCCGAACACCGTTGTTGTCGCGTTTTGGAGAAGCTCTGAGCACCCTTTATCCACTCCCAAATCACCGCAAAGGCACGGCGTGGGTTAATCAAGTGATTATTTAATGAGCGTTTGTTTTTGACGCATCGCTATAAAGAGCGTCTGTTTCCAATTCAACGTTATTAGCATCTGCAGAGTCATACGGGAACATTGAGTGCTTTCCTATGCGGGGAGATTTATTGGATGCCATAGTACTCTTACAACATCATTGTTATAGTATGTATGACACTTAGGCCGGGGCTTAGGGGGGGGGGGGGTAGTTATAGGCATAATGCTTCTCAGAAATCCCGGTTACAAACCAACACTCACAATTTCGTATTTACGCAAACGTTATCGCTCGAAATTTATTATGCAGAGAGAAAGTGCTTTCCTATTTTTAGAACGCAACACATGTTTACGTCGCGTTGGTGATGGAGGTTCACGACGGGATTAATTGACTGTCCGCTCTTTGTGAGGATGGGGTTCACGACGGGGACTATTGACCAACACTCACAATTTCGTCTTTTGCATCAGATACCAACACCTCGACCGATCGGGACGAAACTTGGTACGTGAGTGTAGTTTGACCAGGTGGTCGTCGCTGTCGTATTGGCGAGGCCGTGCGACGCCCGTGCAGCGCATGCGCAGACGAGATATCGGAAACGGGTGGAGCTATCGACTTGAAATTTGGTATGTGAATGTATCCTGCCCCGGATACGAATTGTATCGGGTCGCCGAGCCCGTGCGACGCCAGCTTCGCGCATGCGCAGACCAGATCTCGAAAACGGGTGGAGCTATCGACTTGAAATTTGGTTTTTGAGTAGCCCGGTCCTGTACGGGGTTACCTTGAAAAACTAAAATTAATGGATCGACCAAAGCCATATATATATATATATATATCTTTATTAACCTCCATTAACGGAGAGCATACATCAATACATTGTATGTGTTGTATAAACGAATTGGGGCGTTTTGTACACATAAAGGTGAGCAAGGTCGTTTCGTATTTACAAACATGATATAGTATATATACAAACAATATTTGAGCATAGAAAATGGGGGCAAATAAGTAACAACACTGAGTTCCCATAAATCACAGCCGTATGGTCTATGTACCATATTAGAGTTTGAGCACATTTAAATAAGGAAAGTGTATGTCGCATGCGTATGGATGTAGATCCTATGTTCACTAAGTTGTGCTCCTTTTCATCCTCAAACATTGTAATGTCAACAAGGCTTGCTTTTCTGGCAGGCAGCAAGCACACGCAAGCAGTCGGTTATAGTTTTAACGGGCAATGTTTTGTAAAAGTTGGCATCCTTTGTACATAAATTTCGCGGCGAATGTGATAATATCTCCCCAAGCGTTGATGACAGCGAGTGGAGGAACGAAGGCTGTGCCGCCGAGTAGGAAGTCACATAGATGGTTTTGCGAGAGAGAATCGATAAACACAAAGCATTCTACTCCAAAGAAGTCAACGAAGATTGACCAGAAATTGTATCTCAACTGATGCATGGCTGGCGCATTACATATAAATAATACATGTTCAATTTCGTTGTGATACGTAGATCTGCAGGCACCGCAATTCGAGTTGTTATTGAACATCGATCTATTCAACAGCCGTGCAAGATTTCTCAGTTCCTGGGAGTTTTCAGGGCGGTCAGCAAGTAATCTCCATATACTCCAGGTGGAGAGAGGATCGCTGTGAACGTTTAACATATGTACAAAAGTATCTGTGTTTGTAGCAGAATGCCATTTCAAGGAATAGGCGTTTCGAATAGTGTCTGTGATGATGCGCTTCCAGATAGCCTTCTCTGGGAAGAAGCCACTTTCAAGAAAAACTGTAAGAAATGAGTCAATGGCGTAGTGTTCAAGAATTTGGAGGATGTCAAGAACAAATCCTGATGTGTTGATATGGAAGAGTTTGTACCTGTAGAGGTTGTGGAGAAACATTTTCAGCGGAGTATCCTTTGTAACAGGTAAGTGGATAAGTTCAGCCAGGAATGTTAGTTTCCGCATATGTAGTTGAAGATCCATTGGTAAAGTACCAAGGAGACTGAGTGATAGCCTCGTTCCTGCCCTCAGCGGGAGGTTTTGAATATGTTTGATGCACGTACGAAATGACTTCTCGATTTGGTTGATTGCCTGATCACTCGGTGTGTACAGGAGTTCGGAACCATATAAGGCCTTGGGAAGCACTATACGGTGTAGAAGCTTCTTCATTGTAACGGGTGTACACATTTGTAAGGCCTTCCGTCCAGCCATTGAAAAATATGATTTTCGCATGACGTCAGATACCAGCGAGGCACGGTTGGTACAATTGTTAAATTTGTGCTGCATTATGCCAAGATGGCGAGCTTCCGTAACTTCATCAAGTTTGTTTGTTCCAAGGAACCACGTCCTATCACGCTGTTCATGTTGAGTGCGCGTTTCATTGAAAACAATGACGACACTTTTCTCTGTTGAGTATCTGAATCTCCACTTGATGCTGTAATCGAAACAGAGGCTCAATAGATGATCAAGGCCAGACTTGTGCAGAGACATTAAGCAAATGTCGTCAGCAGTGGTTGGGGATGTGCAGTTTATATTTCCGATCCGGAGACCAAATCTCGACTGTTCTAGCTCAGTGAGAAGTTCATTAATGAACACCAAGTAAAAGAACGGCGAGGTCACTGATCCTTGGCGATTTCCTTGGCATATGGAAAATGGTTCTGACTGGCAGCCATTGTAGAGAACACGACTAGTACACTCCTCGTGCATGTTCTGAATTACACGAAGAATTTGGCCTTTAAATTTGCGACACATCCATAAATTGGAAATAGCATAATTATGCAAGGTAATTGTTAATGAATCTATGTATACGTGCTGTGTATAATCATTATAGTATGGTGAATGTGTTACGGAAATATGATATGATAATTGTTAACGTACAAATTGTTTGTATATATTGTTTGTTTGTATATATGTATATATGTTTGGCTATGTTCCAACTTAAATGTTGGCTTTGCAAAATAAACAATCAACAAGTCAATAGCTGTTCTGTATTTGCATTCGCCTTCCGATGTTGCTTGTAGTTTAGAAACATATCTTCTTGACCACAAAGATAAGAACTCTCACTCGAATGTCGTTTCTGTTGGCATGGACTACTAATTTACATGCAGTATAATCGCATTAAGTGTCTATTCGCCACCGGGTGATGACTAGCTGTTGTGCATTTGCATACGCCTTCCGATGTTGCTTGTAGTTTAGAAACAAACATAGTACATATCTTCTTGATATGTGTATATATACGCCATACCCTTACAAAAACACAGCCCGGTATAAATCATGATATAATCAGATAAAATTAAATCCACATAAAGCCTTTTATACACTCTTGTAAATTCCAAGTAAAATTCCAAGTAAATGCTAAACAGTACCCGCTAAATAATGATATATTCGGGTAAAAGCCATGTAAATCCCACTTAAAAGGACATACTCTTGTAAATTCCAAGTAAAGACATGGTTTACCCCACTTTCTCTCATAAAATGCTGGTGAAACAGGACATATATGGATAAAAACACATGTAAATCAGAACATGTACTCTAGTAAATTATCGACGGAGTCACGATGTTACAGATTATACTCTGATAATACCCTGGTGAAACAGGATACACTCTGGTACCACCTCTATAAAATCACTTCTTTCTGAACAAAACACTCTTTAAGAACGCTCTATAAATATATATTTTTTCCATTTCTCAATATCGCCACTTAAGTTGTGAATGTGCCCTCTGGGGATGATTCTGGTCTTCATTAAAGTCACCTGCTTTAATGAAAGTCACCTGCATCATTTCAATTCCGCTATCACGGGCATCACTAACAGATGTCTCGAAATCGATGCTAGGTAGTTCAGTGAGCGATAAAAACAGCCGACAAGAAGTCGTTGATGGTGTGTCAACTCGACCCATACAGATTCTATGCTGGAATTTGTTTAATCGGCATGATGTTTGAAGCTAATTGAGTCGCGAAAAATACAGCAACACCCCCTCCAGTTTTACCAACTTTCCAGCTCTATAGCTAATGGGAAGGTTTAGATTGTAAATTATCAAACTTCAAACACGGGTTGCTATAGAAATAGTCTTGTCTTGAAAGCACAGCGTCATCAATCGAACATTCGACATGCGCCGATAAGTTGATCGATAGGACGACTACGCAGAAATCAATACATGTCATACATAACTGGACAAACTGAGACTTTATCGTGATCTAAAATCAGTCTATCATCAAGAACGATACATACAACTCAACATCAGCAAAGCTGAACGTTCAATGATGGCTCAATTCAGATGTGGAATCATACCAATATGCATCGAAACTGGTCGATGTAGAAATGAAGATATTGACGAGCGGTCGTGCGTCTTTTGCGAGTCAGCGGCAGTGGAAACTGAACTCTACCTGTTGTTTTAATGCTCCGCATACAGAGATTGAGAGTAACATTTTTCAAATATACAATGTTTTATATCAATGGCATCCACTCACTTAACTTTATGGCGAACTACCTCATAAATTCATTTCCACGTCAGACGGCTAGATATCTTCACAATTGTTTTAATCGTAGACGCATTTTGTTGACTCTACCAAGCATACGCATATAACTTTTAATTCGATGTACATATTTACTTAAAGTGACTTATAGGTCCTATGGGCCGGGTGTTATATACATATATACAATGTAATGTATTTACCTATCTTTGAATTTTGTATAACATATGTCACTATAATAATAAAATTATTCTATTCTATTCTATTCATAACTGATCTGTGTCTGACGTTATAAGTCACTGTTTCGGGATCATAATCCACTCCCTTAACTAACAATTAAATATATAGTAGATATGGCAGAGTAGCATGATATATATACGTCTCCGAGACAAGCGTTGCTCTTTGAACATGCCTGGGACTATACAACACACAAGGCACCTATTTTTTGAAGCGTTTAATTTTGAGACATGCAGTGAAATTTTTGTTATTGGGTGGGATTAGAACCCCGGCCCATGATGTCAGACTTTGAGTCATCGTCATGGGCTGGGGTCGGAATCCCACCCAATCCCCCAAAAAGAAAATTTGCACTGTCTCAAAATTACACGTGCCTAACTATTTAATATGTATCAATATCTATGCGGAAACGTCTATCGATTACTTAAATCAGCTGACAGTCAGTAGCTATTAGCGACCCATGTTTGAAGTTTGCTGTTTAACAATCCCATCTCTATTATATCAAGCTTGAAATGAGTTATGTTTGTTTATATTTCTATTGGGAAGATTTCAATATTATAAATGATAAGGCTGTTGAATTAGAATAAAAGTGGGAGGAGTAATTAATGCCATAACCTGAATTTAGGTCTCCTCTAATGTCACGATATGACCATAGCTGTTGAAAGTGACATTAACCCTTCCATGACTGGAGCTTCCTGATATGTTGCGAAAACCCTGTGCCAATGCATTCTCTTATCTATGTGAGTCTCCCATATGGAGTCTTGCATACATAGAGAATACATAAGAGATACACTGACCTAACAATAGTTACCTTGACCTTGTCGGCCAGTACTCGCATATCATATATTAGAGAATACACTGGCACATATATGTAATGCTGCATTAGCATGCTCCCGTCGTTAGAAAGTTACACCAGGTTACACTCCAATTAACTAGCTAGCTATAAATAATAAGGGAAACAAAAAATTCAAGAATTGTTTACTTCCCACGTTATTATTGTTCAATATTTATATAATGAGACAGTGACACAAGTGTTGCCGCATATGCATAGGTTCTTGGTGACCAAAATGGAAACCAGTTTGGATCGGCATTGAAGCCACGGAATACAGTGGGCGTGGTTTTCGTTCCAAGATGCGATTCAGTTTCCATTTGTAAATATTCCTCTTCGTTGATGTATCCTTGGACTTCAGCGATGAATGGCCCACCTTTTGGAATGTGGGCAGTGTTTGGAATGACAGTTCCATTGACATACTGGAGCATATTTATTGGGTAAGAGTAGACACCAGTCTGGAAAGGAAGGCACAGAGGCAGACTAAAATTGTATGAAAGTGTTGGACTGATACAACATCATCTGTGGGCTTCTAAAATGTCTTGTATAACTTTTTGACGGGGCAATAGATCATGCCACGAAACTCAACTCTGTCTAACGCCCGTAGAGATCATATTCCACAGTACAAAACCTGGGAACGTTTTGAAATTTTGTCAGGGAACCTTATAAAATCGAAAAAATAACACAGGACATATATTTCTTTGTTATATTCTCTTTCTTAATAATCTCCTGGGTAATAATTACTTGAATGTTTATTGCAATATCAGCTCACGAAAGTCACAGAAAGGCATGCAATTTTGAGTTGGCCCGGACCTTCACCTACAATGAATTACACTATTAAGGAACAGATAACAATTAAGAAATATATTTCCCCTTGTTATTTTAAAACTTTATAAGATTCCATGTCAAAACATCAAAAAGTTCCCAGGTTTTGTACTGGTGGAGTATGATCTCTACGGGCTTTAGTCGTAGTAGAGATTCGTGGCATGATCCAGGCGGGAAAGCACTTTTTTTTGCATATTTGGAATCTACGAATTCGATTACATTAAGAAGTTGTGTATCCGAATTTCCTGCCAAATATTTATTGTTAATTCTAAATAGCATAGGGACTGTTTTGACAATGAAATGGACTACACATGTATCAGTTACACAGATTTGTCTTTAAAGTGGCAGGTTAGTAGTAGTTGGTGAGCCAATCTACATTCGATGGCAGCCGCTATAAAAAATGATTTATGACAATTTTTGCAAGTCTGATGGCTTTGGATAGCTACAAGTTTGGGTATCAGGTACTCGTGTTTAGACCTCTATGAAAAAAACATGATTTCCTATGCACAAGCATTGTTGACTATTGATTGTTATAATATATTATATATTAGAGATATGTTGCATAAACTACTGAATCTTAATCTGATGTGGTCACTCACTGTGTAGCCTTTGTTTGCTCCTGAGAAAAATGTGTTCCATGGTTTTTACTGCCCACTTAGTGTGTACTGGTTTAACCAATTCACACCATCTTTAACCAGTGTCTTCACATCAGCAGGTGTTCCAGTAGTTGAGGAGACAAAATTAGCAGTATTTATCAGTGTCCAAGGATGTCGTCAGAAGGTAGGGAGTTCTTTTGTTACTGTCCAAACTATACCCATCCTCTTGAACTAAATCATGCCATGAATATCTACATTGTCTTCAAGACGATTTCAACTAACTCCTCGTTGGTACGCGGGGATCAGGCCATTTTCGGGCGGGACGCGGGATCATATATACGCTGCTGTTAGCCGGTATTCACGATTCACACATCCCTATCAAATGGTATTCGGGATTAAAAAAAAATATTGGTACGCGACCTTGCTGGTGACAAATCACAGATCAACTGCATCACATTCGGTCATCGTTGCGGCGGAATTTAGAGTATTAATATTTAGCCATCAGGACTTTTTCTGTTATTGTGCTGCACAGTTTGGCAAATCTATTAAGAAAATTAAGTGATGAAAATAGATGGCATTGAAGTGTTAAATCTACATTCTTCCTCACATATTTTCTTAACTGCATGGTATTTAGTGTTTACCCCTGTTAACTGGCATTCAGTATTCACCTCCCTTCGTTAGCTGGTATTCTCACGGTGGAGAATCACGTGGTTTCGAGTTGATGAGTATCACGCATTCAAAATGGCCGAAGCGATCGAAAACGCGACCAGAAACGAGGAAAAGGTTAATAAAGTAGGATAATGATATATTATATTATTATGTCGGCAGCTACGAACATATGCTATACTATTTTTCAAAGAAGCTGATACCTAATTTGTGTCCAAACGCACAGTTGTTTTCTTTAACATTCTGACCAAAGTTGTCAGTCGAAGGATATTCCAAGATGTATGTACTGGTGTATTCCACGAACCTTCGACTGGTAACTTTGGTCAGAATCTTATAGAAAACTAGTGAGTATTTCCGAATAAATAAGGTAACAACTTGTTTTAAAAATAAACTAGCATATGCTCGTTACAGTCAACATGCTGTATTTTGTGTCAGTTTCTCATATATTATGTCTTTGTGCGTTTGTAAATATTTAGTTCGTCCATGGTACTCACAAACATAGAAACCACGTGATCTCCACCGTGATTCTAGTGTGGGATGACATCCTGATTTAACTCTTTCATCCCAGATTATACCGATATAAATATCCCAGAACCCTAGATTTACAACTTACCAAAGTATTATTATGTGTACCTTATGCATTGCTTCAAAAAATACTACCTTTAGAATGATATCTGATATGGCAAACTGCGTGTTTTTTATTATCGTCAGTAAGTGACCTTCAATTTGTGTTTTATATCATTTGGTGACGTCACCTCGAAATATCATGCATGTCTATATGTCTTTTACCTTCATCC
This sequence comes from Siphonodentalium dalli, assembly GCA_032622095.1. NCBI lineage: Eukaryota > Metazoa > Mollusca > Scaphopoda > Gadilida > Siphonodentaliidae > Siphonodentalium > Siphonodentalium dalli. Next base: position 116,344,936 of record CP136062.1, on the reverse strand, counting down.
CACATGAGGGAATTCATTGCCATAGCTGTCGTATATATCCGATCATGTGCATGTGAACAGGAAAACAAAAGTCAAAATGTGAATCAATTGTTGGATTTTCCCACTGCACGTCCCAAATCATCACAATACAAGACGTCACAGTCACAGTATAAACATTGACAAATTGATGCTGGTTGGTGGTCCTTAAGACCTCTATTGTCGGGATATTGCACTGGGACAAGTGACGTATATATATTCATAACAATTGCGACGAATTAACTGGTACATATTGAATAGTCGTTCAAATTAAATTAGTCGCTTCACATTTTAGACATCGTAATATATTTACACACTAAGTGTTGTCATCACTAAATCCAGCATTCTGATTGGTCGGCGCCCACGTGGCTAGTTGCAGTTATTTCTCGGTGAATGCGCAACGCCTCATAACACCAAGCTAATAACACCATCGATACGTCATTAGGTTTGGAAAGACGAGCGCGTAATGCTTTGGGCGCATTTTGACTCGCACAGGATTGACTTAATACATCATCGGGTTTCAACATGAAGAGAAATTGTTCCTATTAACTTTTGCCAAGGGTGCTATTGGGTATTTTGGGCTGATCTTGTCACGATACACTTTTCGATTTAAATATATTTACAAAAGTGGCTTTTTCGCTAAATGTATATAAATATAAGGATTAACTGTCATGTGGACTATTTTTATGGAGATGTAACGGTGAGGTAAGTGGACATAACTTGTATGTAAAACTTCGGGTTTTACACAAGTTATGTCCACTTACCTCACCGTTACATCTCCATAAAAACAGTCCACATGACAGTTAATCCTTATGTAACGCGCAACCCTAGTTCACGAATGGTATATATATAGACTATAGTGATATGGTAGCCGAGTGGTTTTAGTTACGGTTACATGAGTTGAGTCCTCTTAGATAACTTGATGAGTGCTTTTGGTGGTGAGTAGTGGTGAGTAGTTGGATATCTTGGATGAGTGGGCTGTTGTCTAATCTGGCTTCGGTGAGTCGGGTCATCGTTGGTATGTTTGCTGCGTCTTGAATGTCTTCGATCGGTGCGATGCGGGGAATGTGTTCTCTACTTGATGAAGTCGTTGATGGTCATTGAAGCTGATATGAGGATGGCGACACCTTACTCCTTGGTTTGACGGACGAATATCTTGTAGAGGCTGTATATGCGTATGTCTGCAGGCACCTCTTCAACTCTCCTCTTATTTTCTTAATATTCTGTGGTCGAAGCACAAAACTATGAGTAGAAAATAAGTTGCTCTGCGCAACCGTGCAGTGAAATAACTGTGTTCGGATTACTGTGCTGAATAAAGGGACAGAGAGTTGCAATTGTAAGATACATTTGAAACCCATGATATGTTTTTGCCAGTTTCATTTTCTCTTTTTCTGTTTCGAAAGAATGATGAAGGGTCAAGACACATACCGTCGGTGAAATTCGAAATTGTCGTAAAAACGACTTTTTCCCAATTTGGCGGGAATTTTTTTTATTGCAGAATCTGAATCTGTGGCTTCGGTTACATAGTATATAATCTTATCCACAGTGATCAACCTATCGGATACACACTTTTAAGCCACGTGGACAATATTCATAAATCTGATTGGACGAATATCATACTTCAGAAATGTCGTATAAATTATACGACATTTCTGAAGCAAACTGTACTAGTAAAGTTTGCTTCAGAAATGTCGTATAATTTATATCACTTTTGGATAGAAGCATGAAACTTTCAGGGATGGTTGGGTATGTGGTCCTTATCAGCCACTTAGCTGGTTCCAGGTTTCTGGTGACCCCTTGACCTTCAAATTGACCTTGACATTTCGAAAATTTGAGATTTATGGGTATCTAATTTGTATCGAATATACTGGTTATATTAAATGATATATATACATTAGAGATTGTTGAAGCGATACCATGGATGTCCGCCTTTATATTCACATGCAATTTGTCCATGATAATCCAAAATGGCCGCCATAATGGACGCCAAAATAATTTTAAAAAATTACGTTTTTTCACTAATATCTTTCAAATCAGTACCTGCTTTTTGGAACTGTTTGAGAATTGCAACTTGATTTTGTATTGGTCATGTTAACTGAGCATTGGAGCAATGAAATGTGCCATTCATGGGCTCCCTGCCAAAACCGATCCCTTAAAAATTCGATTTTAAAGAAAGTGGTATAAAAATGTACAAACAATCACCATTGGGATTCTAGTCATTTTCCGTCAAGAAATGGGAAGAACTGAGCAATCTAAATTACAAATTCCATTTCTTATGAATACTCCAACTCAATTGTACCCAAATTGTCAATTTGGCTCAAAATGGCAGCCATAATATGGAAAAAAAGTAAATATTGCCCCAGCGAGTCATGCAACCACATACCAGTTGTGGTTGATGAAAAATGACTATTCTGTCTTGTAGATATTGAATACTACCATTTCTGATTACACCTTGGTTAATTGTTAATATTTTTAAACACTGAAATTACCAGAACTATTTGATTTTTCTATCACAAACTTGACATCAAAATCGGCAAAAATTAACCTTTCAGGTTAAGAAAATTTTTCAAGTAAAATGGTATCGAAGGTGTTTATTGCCACGATCTGTCTTAAATGGATCACACTTATCTGTTGTTGGACAAAATTACTCAAGATGGCTTGCAAAATGGCAACCAAATTTGGTAAAAAAAATATTTTTCATATATATCCTGAATATTATTATCTGATGTTCCGAAAAGGTAACAAATTGTGACTCACTTTGTATTAACCATGTTACTTATGAGGCATGACAAATTAATTATAACGATGTAGTACGGAATTTTGCCAAAAACTTCTTTTGGGATTCTGATCATGTTTTTTGTACGGAAATGGACAGCACTTTGAAACTGAACTGAAAGGGGCATTATTATGAGGCTACGACAATACAATTGTGGCTAATTGGCATCGAAATGACTAATGTCAGGAAAACCGTTTCCCCAATTGTGCATATAAACCACCAACAGGATGTAGAACTCTCTAACATTACCTCTATATCGATTAATATGTCCCTGAGTTATTTTGTAAAGTGATACCCACCAAAATTTACACATTTACAAACAACCCATGATCATGCACTCGCTCCATGCATATATACATAAACACCACACAAATGACCATGTAGCCACTCGTTTTCACACACGCACTTCATCCATGACCGTACAACCATATTTAGTTATAACCGTACACCACACACTTGACTATATAGTCACAAGTCACCATGCAGGTATACTTCTACGCCTCGCCCACGACCGTATAATCACTCTATATATGATCATACATTCACTTCATGTATACATACATGTATTCGCCTCACCATTGGCCATATAATTGACTCCATGTATATATATTTGCCACACCCATGTCCATGTAGTCACTCAAGCTTTATATATACACCACACCCACAACAATAGAATCACTCCAAGTACACATATATGCATCACCAATGGCCATGCAGACGTTCTATATATACCAATACCCCGCTCACATGACCATGCATACGCACAGGCTTGCATATACACCTCATTCATGACAATTCAGCCACTCGCTGTATACTCATAACCACATTCGTCGTCATATAGTCAACCATTGTTTACCAATTCACACCACCATTGACCATATACACATATTGGCCACACGAATGGTCATATATCCACTAAAGATATACATATGCACCCCACCCATGCCTATAATGTCACTCCCGGTATACATAAACACATCACCAGTGGCCATGCAGCTTTCAAGACATGCCAATACCCAGCACATCACATCACCATTGGCCATACGGTCACTCCCTGTATACACATGACCATATAGCCACTCAAGGTATGCATGTAGTGCATATACGTCCCACATATGACCATAGAGTCACTCCATTTGTGCATATACACCTCACTAATTGCCATACAATCCTTCAAGACATACCTGTACAATTTACACCAACTCACCATTGGCCATATGGTATCTCCCTCATAGATATTTGCCACATACATGGCATATAGCCACTTAAGATATACATATACACCCACACATGGCCATAAGAGTTATTCTATGTATACATATTAGTCGGGGAGCCAATAAGGTCCACCTGCACCCCCCCCCCCGATGATTACAAATAACCTTATTTTTATTGTTCCCTATGGTATCCAGATAAAGAATCCGGATTTCACCGAAAAATAAAGGTGGCCCTACTAGGTGCTAGAGCCATTTGAATCCAAGATGGCCGCCATTTCCTCTAATTCCGACCAGCTGTATTTAATCGTTGTAATAGATCGGTTGTTAGCAAAAGACACAGACAAAATGTATGCCATTTTGTTGGTATGATGTCCTTCTTCAAAATGACGGCAAATAATTTCGAAAAAAATTCAAAATGGCCGCCGAAAAATGACGTCATATGCACGAAAATAGGAAATTTAATTAATATTTCACCATATCTTCCATTTTTCTTCACATTAATCATCAGTAAATGGCAATATTTTTAAGACAGTCACCAAGCGTGATATTATAACGTCATTTCAAGACATTTTCCATTGACGAGGGTTCCGTAATAGATACAGAAAGAGGATTTGAAAAAGAGGGGTGAAATTTTCGATTTTTTTTGCAAGACGATTTTGATAGTCATTTTATCGACAAACCACACAGGCTGTTAATAGAATGTCAACAACTATGTGCTTTATTTTATTGGACGGATGCTTTACTTCAATTGGAATGAAAATGGTGTAGAAAATTTCCAAAATGGCCGCCGAAAATATGAAAAATGGTAAATATTGCCCCAGGGTGTCCTGCAATGGCTTACAAGTTGTGGTTGATATATAAAATTGGCTAATATGTATTATATACATTGAATACTAACATGTCTGATGCACCATGGATCATTGTTTGTATTGTCACCACTGACATCACCAGAAATATTGGATTTTTCTCTCAGAAACTTGACATAAATATCGGCAAAAATTCACTTTTCAGGGTTGGACAATTTTTTAAAGTAAAATGCAACTATCATTGGTATCAAAGGTATTTATTGTTTTGGTCTATCTTAAATGTGTCACACTACGGTGTTTATAGACCAAATTGCTCAAGATGGCTTCCAAAATGGCAACCAAATTTGTAAAAAGTTAACTTTTTACATATATCCCGAACATTATTATCTGCGTTATCCGACAAGGTAGCAAACTGTGACTCACTTGGTTAGTATACGTGTTAGTTAATTAACTGACAACTACGTTCTATTCTGTTTGTCCCAGTTCCGTATGGGGCATGACAAATTCATTTTAAAGTTGCAGTATGAAATTTTGCGGAGAACCTCTTTTGTGATTCTGGCCATATTATTGAAAGGAAATGGGCAGAACTTTGAAACGGAACTGAGATGAACCATAATATGTGGCTATTCTGGTCCATTGTGATAAAACATATCAACTGGATAAAAGATGGATGCCAAGATGGTAGCCAGGGAGTTACTATATGACCATAGGTGAGGTGAATAGGTATACAGGGAGTTATTGTATGGTCAATGGTGAGATGAGTACATGTATGTATAGAGTGAGTGACTGTATGATCATAAATGTAATGAATAGCTATACAGGGAGTGACTAAATGGTCAGGTGTATGAGTATACCCGGTGTTCCTGCTTGGCGACTCGTGGCGGTATGGTCATGTGTAGGTTATACGGGTATACACATGTGTTGCTATATGGTCATGGGCGAGGGGTATGTGTATATAGCGAGCGGCTATATGGCCATGTATGATGTGCATATGCATACATGGAGTGAATATACTGACATGGCTGGGGAGTATTAGTATATATTGAGTGGCTATTCTGCTATGGTGTGACAAATAGGGATACAGGGAGTGACATGGCCAAGGGTGAGGTGAATATATATACAATGATTGACCATGATCATGTATGTATGTTTTGAATAGGTACACACGGGGTGACTATATGGCCATAGGTCAGATGAAGGGGTATACCAGGTGCCATGTGTGAGGGTATGTGTATGAAGCGAGTGGCTATATGATCATTGGTGAGGTGGATATGTATACCCGGGGTGACTCTATGGTCATTGTTGTGGTGTTGATGTATATATTGAATGTCTATTTGACCGTGTGTGTGGAGAATAGGTATACATGGGATGACCGTGTGGCCAATGGTGAGGTGAATGGGTATACAAGGAGTGACTCTATGGTTATGGGTCATGTTTAGGATTATACCCGATGTGCCTGCATTGTGACTCATGGCTGTATGGCCATCCGTGGTCATGGGTCAGGTGTACATTAATACAGTTGGTCACTATATTGTTATGTCTGTGGTGTTTATGTATGTATGGAATGACTGTGTGGTAATGGGTGGCTATCGCTTTTCACGTTTAAAGTTCCCCCATGTACACAAACACTATCAAGGTGGAGAACTCTTTGACATGACCTCTCTATTGATTAACACATCCTTGAGTTATTGTGGAAAGCGATAGCCACCCAAATTACACATGTACAACCCACCCATGACCTCATATGTACATAAACACCACACAAATGACAATATAGTCACCCACTCTATACACACACACCTGACCATACAGCCATATTTGGTTATACCGGTACAATAGTACATGCCACAAATGACGATACAGCCATGAGTCACCATGCATGAACACCAGGTATACTCCTACACCTGACCATATAGTCACTCTATGTATACATAATCACCGCATTCACGATCATACAGTCACTCATTGTATACCTATTCACCACACCATGGACCATACAGCCACTACATGTATATCTATTCGCCATACCCATGACCATAGAGTCAATCCAGATATACATATACACCTCACCAATGGTGAGCCCTTCCAAATATACCAATACCCGCACACACGACCACTCATAAGTTTCATACTTGTATATACACATCACACATGACAATTCAGCAACTCACTGTATACTCATACACGCCATCCATGATCATTCATCTACACCTTATACACCACCGATGATAATACATCCACAACATATATAAATATACGACCAACCCGTTACCAAAAGGGCACTCCCTATATAGCCACACGCTCGTCAATGACCATCCAGCTTATTCCAGGTATGCATATAACTTCAATCTTGACCGTACAGGCATACTATGTGCACCTATACACATTATCCATAACCATAAAATCACTCACATGTCACAATACAGCCACACACGGTACACATATACATCACACGACGACCTTACAGTCACTCCATATATACATAAACAACACACGGATGACCATGTAGCTACGTTCGTTATAGATATACACCACAGCAATGCCCATACGGTCACATCGGCCACACACAACAATACACCGTACAGTCACTACATGTATACCGATTCACCTCACACATGCCTATACAGCCACTCCTTATATTCCTATGCATATCATAACCATATAGTCACTCCTTGTATACCTATTCACATCATTCATGACCATACAGTAACTCCCTGTATACATATTCACATCACCTATGATCATATAGTAACTCCCTGGCGGCCATCTTGGCATCCATATTTTATCCAGTTGATTACTTTTTATCATAATGGGCCAGAATAGTCACATATTATGGTTCATCTCAGTTCCGTCTCAAAGTTCTGCCCATTTCCTTTCAATAATATGGCCAGAATCACAAAAGAGGTTCTCCGCAAAATTCCATACTGCAACTTTAAAATGAATTTGTCATGCCCCATACGGAACTGGGACAAACAGAATAGAACGTAGTTGTCAGTTAATTAACTAAAACGTATACTAACCAAGTGAGTCACAGTTTGCTACCTTGTCGGATAACGCAGATAATAATGTTCGGGATATATGTAAAAAGTTAACTTTTTACAAATTTGGTTGCCATTTTGGAAGCCATCTTGAGCAATTTGGTCTATAAACACCGTAGTGTGACACATTTAAGATAGACCAAAACAATAAATACCTTTGATACCAATGATAGTTGCATTTTACTTTAAAAAATTGTCCAACCCTGAAAAGTGAATTTTTGCCGATATTTATGTCAAGTTTGTGAGAGAAAAATCCAATATTTCTGGTGATGTCAGTGGTCACAATAGAAACAATGATCCATGGTGCATCAGACATGTTAGTATTCAATGTATATAATACATATTAGCCAATTTTATATATCAACCACAACTTGTAAGCCATTGCAGGACACCCTGGGGCAATATTTACCATTTTTCATATTTTCGGCGGCCATTTTGGAAATTTTCTACACCAATTTCATTCCAATTGAAGTAAAACATCCGTCCAATAAAATAAAGCACATAGTTGTTGACATTCTATTAACAGCCTGTGTGGTTTGTCGATAAAATGACTATCAAAATCGTCTTGCAAAAAAAATCAAAAATTTCACCCCTCTTTTTCAAATCCTCTTTCTGTATCTATTACGGAACCCTCGTCAATGGAAAATGTCTTAAAATGACGCTATATTATCACGCTTGATGACTGTCTTAAAAATATTGCCATTTACTGATGATTAATGTGAAGAAAAATGGAAGATATGGTGAAATATTTATTAAATTTCCTATTTTCGTGCATATGACGTCATTTTTCGGCGGCCATTTTGAATGTTTTTCGAAATTATTTGCCGTCATTTTGAAGAAGGACATCATACCAACAACATGGCATACATTTTGTCTGTGTCTTTTGCTAACAACCGATCTATTACAACGATTAAATACAGCTGGTAGGAATTAGAGGAAATGGCGGCCATCTTGGATTCAAATGGCTCTAGCACCTAGTAGGGCCACCTTTATTTTTCGGTGAAATCCGGATTCTTTATCTGGATACCATAGGGAACAATACAAATAAGGTTATTTGTAATCATCGGGGGGGGGGGGGGTGCAGGTGGACCTTATTGGCTCCCCGACTATATACACCCCAGCATTGAATAGATACACCAATAAACACGTGGTCATTTGTAAACTCCAGTATTGCATATACACCTCACACATGACAATTCAGCCATTCGCGGTATATTCATACATCCGATCCATGATCATACAGCGACTCCCTGTATACATATATTACCCCGCAAAAATTGTCGTTGCTATATAGAGAAGACAGATTTTACAGGGGTCATAACAATCTCGTATGCCCCTAGTAGAATTTATATGATCCGGCAAAAGTTTGAAAGTCGAATGTACATCTTTAAAATCGTTCAAAGCCACGTTGATTCCTGGTGTGCTGGTTATCGTGTTACTCTTGCCTCATTTACTTAGGATGTCCGACTGATTTGTCATTACTTTTGTGAAATATGTTGCTCCATTTTATATCCACTAACATATAGTTTCCAAAATTAAGCGAGGCCAGCAAGTATTTATGGACAAATTGTGGGAATAGCTATATAATGATATTCATCGTATAAGCCGTCTAACATAAAAGAGTTACGGTTCGTGGCTCGTTTCCGCGCTTTATGATGGTGGGAATATCTTGTTAATAGAGACCGGGGATAAATACATTACACGGCTTGTTGAGGGGAGATACGGTGTGGTATGCCCCGGTCGACTCTCGTATCCCCCTCGGCTGATATACGAGCCTCTATCGGGGCATACCACACCGTATCCCCCCCCCTCAACAAGCCGTGTAACTTATAATATCCCCTAGTCGCCTAATGACAATACACCAACAGTAAAGATGCACACACATACCATATACACTTAAGATCACAATGCCACTTTATATATACCAACACGCTCGCCAATGACCATCCATCTATGCATGTATGCATATACATTTCAACAATCATGACCATACAACCGTTCCATGTACACCTGTCCTATAATTATTATACCCATAAGCATACAGCCACTCCTTATCTATCCATACAGCCCATCCATTTTCATACAACCAACACATGTGTATATATATACACACCCACCCATGACAATAAAGCTATCAAATTTACACCTGTACATTCCACACATGATCATAAGATCAACTCCATAGATACATAAACAACACACGGATGGAATGTAGCTACTCTTGTTATACCCATACACCACTTCAGTGACTATACAGCCACTCCACGTATGCCTATTCACATCATGCATTAGCACTCATTGTTTACCCGCATCTCATCATAAATACCACACACATGACCATATAGACACTCCACCATTCGTGATTAGATTTCATGTATACCTATTTACATCATCTGTAACCACAAAGTCTATGGGACGCCGTTCTTCTATTTATTACCTATTTAGTGATATCACTAATTCATTTTATGATATCACTAATTCGATTATGTGATATCACTAATTCATTTTGTGATATCACAAATTATTTTGTGATATCACTAAATATTTTAAGATATCACAAATTCGAATTCTTGATATCACAAATTGATTTTATGATATCATAAAATCGAATATGTGATATCACAAAATAGTAGCATTTAGTGATATCACTAATTCTATTTTGTGATATCACATATTCATTTTGTGATATCAATAAATAGGAAATGGCATAGCTTGCCGCGCCATTCTACTATTTATGTAACATTTTGTGATATCATATAATCGAATTATTGATATCACTAAATGCTTACTATTTTGTGATATCACATATTCGAATTTGTGATATCACAAAATCATTTTGTGATATCACAAATTCGAATATATGACATCACATATTCATTTTGTGATATCACAAAATTACCATGGGGCGCCGTTCTTCTATTTATTACCTATTTAGTGATATCATAAAATCATTTTGTGATATAACTAATTCGAATTTGTGATATCACTAAATGATTTTATGATATCACAAAATCGAATATGTGATATCACAAAATATTAGCATTTAGTGATATCACAAAATCAAATTTGTGATATCATAAATTCATTTACACGATTTAGTGATACCACAAAATATTTCATGATATCACAAAATAATATTAGTGATGTAACTAAATAGTCATGTTGTCAGAATTAGTGATATCACAAAATGAATATGTGATATCACAAAATTGAATTTTGATATCACTAATTCATTTTATGATATCACAAAATCGATTTTGTGATATCACAAAATAATAAGCATTTAGTGATATCACAAAATCGATTTTGTGATAGCATAAAACGAATTAGTGATATCACTAAATAGGTAATAAATAGAAGAACGGCGCCCCATAAAAGTCACTCCCTGACTACCATTTTTACAAACTTTAAGTTGATCAATATTGATAACTCTCGACGCTAATTTGTTGACGCTAATTTGTGAGAGTAGCAACATCAATTGGTCCCGCTCAGCTCAGTTTCGAAGTTCTGCATGGCATGCATGCCCATTTCCCTTAAGAAACAATGCCAGAATCTCAAAAACGTTTTTTAGGCAAACTTCCACACTGCATCCTTTAAAATTAATTTGTCATGCCTCATAAGGTACTGGGAGGACAACCATAATAGAACCTAGAGTTTTCACTTGGTTAAGTAACATGTTTAACAAGAGATGGACTGTCGTCCGGTGCATACCCCCTTGTGGCATACCGCCTAGTGTGGGCATATCTATAACTTATTACTGCTATACTCAGACAGATGGACCCAAAAATTAATATTTTCATATAAACAAAGATGAATAACTAATGAACAAAAAACCAAAACAAAACAGTTGAATGCCATTAAATGTCCTTATGGTGGTGACCATCCATACAAAATTTCATTGAGATCCGAGCATTACTGTTCAAGTTCTGACCTGAACAGACATCGGATGGACCAAACAGCCAACATTTCCAGATAAACAAAGATGAATAACTCTAGAATGGAAAAGCGGAACAGAACAATGGAACGCTCTATTGAATGTCCTCATAGTAGTGAACATCCATACCAAATTTCATTGAGATCCCGGCACAACTGTTGAAGTTACGACATGAACAGACACTAGACGGACCAAAAATCCAACATTTACAGATAAACAAAGATGAATAACTCTAGAATGGAAAATCCGAACAAAATGATGGAACCCTCTATTTAATCTCCTCATAGTTGTGAACATCCATACCAAATTTCATTGAGATCCGAGAACTACTGTTCAAGTTATGACATGAACAGACATCGGACGGACGTATGGACGGACGTACAGACGGACGGACAGGTGCAAAACAGTAAACCCCCATTTTTATTTTTAAAAGGGGGTATAATAACCCAGCAGATCACCACCTTGCTACCTTTTCGGAACAGCAGAGAATAATGTTTGGGATATATATGAACAATTAACTTGTTAGGTGCATAAGAAATGCTAGTATTCAATCTAAATAACACATAATAGTCAAACTTTGTCATCATCCACAACTTGTATGTGGTTGCATGGCACGCAGCATGTGCAATATTTACCATTTTTTACATTTTTGCCGCCATTTTGAGCCAAAGTGACAATCTTGGAACCAACGAACTGGAATATGCATAATATATGGAATGTTTAACTAAAATTGCACAGTTGTGCCCATTTCTTGATGAAATATAACTAGAAATCACAATGGTGCCAAATCGAATTGTTGAGAGATCAGGAGGGTTTCTGACTTATGAATGGCATATTTCATTTATCCACTGGTCAGTTAACATGAATAGTACAACATAAAGTGAGAATTCTGAACCAGTACCAAATAGCATAAACTGATCTTAAAGATATTAGAGACAAAATTTTCCACTTCCAGCTGCCATTTTGGCAGCCATTTTTTCAGCCATTTTGAGCCAATGTGACAATTTTTGTACTAATGATTTGGAATATGCATAAAAAATGGAATGCTTCACTAAAATTTCACAGTTCTGCCCATTTCTTGATGAAATAATACTAGAAATCTCAATGGTAATTTTTGGTAAAATTTTATACCACTTTCTGTAAAATCGAATGTTTGAGGGATCAGAAAGGTTTATGATCCCATGAATGGCATATTTCATTGCACCAATGGTCAGTTAACATGAAAAATACAACATAGAGTCACAATTCTCAACCAGTACCAAAAGCATAAACTGATCTTAAAGACATTAGAGAAAACAAATCAAATTTTCAACTTCCGGCTGTCATTTTGGGAGCCATTTTTGCAGCCATTTTAAGCCAAAGTGACAATTTTGGTACTAATGACTTGGAATATGCATAAGAAATGGAATGTTTACTAAAATTTCACAGTTCTGCCCATTTCTTGGTGAAATATGACTAGAAATCCAAATGGTGATTTTTGGTAACATTGTATACCGCTTTCTGTAAAATCGAATTTTTGAGGGCTCAAAAGGGTTTCTGACACAATGCATGGCATATTTCATTGCTCCAATGGACAGTTAACATGAATAATCCAACATAAAGTCACAATTATCAACTAGTACCAAAAACAGCATAAACTGATCTTAAAGAAAAAATTAAAATAAACTGATCTTAAAGAAAAAATTAAAATTTTCCACTTCCATTTTGACGGCCATCTGGGACGGTGAGTTCCAATTTTACCCTATTATAGTGGCATTTTGTCTTATCTTCACACAAATGTATACATTTGTATTATTAAATTTGACCGAGAGCAGTAAAATATACGAATTTCAACTGTCGCCAAATCCCTGCTTTTGGGGCACTTCGGGGGAATTATCTAGGGGTCTTAGTAAACACCAATACACTGACACCCCCTCCCCCCGAATAGGTCTATAACCATACAGACTCAATTGAAGTTTCCCGATCCGGTGAATTAGATGTTCACATATCTTTATTCCACACAATTGGAGATAGTAATAACTAAATAAACATTAAAAATTATAATTAAGCTTATGGTGGAAGTTCTTCAAATGGTCTTATAAACTGATATTATTGCAACAGTTTACATAAATTGAGTTCTATTTTATCGTAAAAATAAACAAAATGTCTTAAAAGTTTGCCGCGAGAAAACAGTTAGTTCAAAAATGTCGTAAAACTTAAAATCGCTAATATCCTCTCCAAACAGCAGTGGAAAATTACAATGCACTACACACAGACCGTACCAGTTCTCTCTCAAGCTTCCGGTTCAGCGCCCGATTGCAAATAACAAAATTAAGGAAAGATATTAAGTTTTTTGTCTCTCCTGTAAAACATGGAATTTGCCAAAAAATGATTTTTACGACATTTTTGAATTTCACCGACGATACAATGCATCTTCCATATACGCTGTTCACATTAATATACAAGAACTCGTTGCATGTCTGAGCCCTGTCTGAGCCCAATCTGTACTCCGGAGACATCTAAATAGGTCGGTTCTTTTTCTGGTTTTGTCGGCTATCTCCTTGATGTATGTGCTGAGCGAAGGTCATTCGTTTGCCTAATAGTTTCGCGTGGTCGGATGGTTGAATTGTCTCGTTGTCGATCCTGATTTTGATGGTCTGCGTTCTCATTCTTCTGTGGAATATAGGATGAATTTATTTTCTTGGCGACTGCCGCCTGTCGGTCATCAGCTTTTATACAGGATCAGAATCAGAATCAGTTTATTGCAAAAGATATGATTCAACACAGAACATGCAAAATGTATATACATATATGTAAAATAGCACGAAACGATAGTGGCTATAATCGTATACTCAATGTACCCATGCCACATACTACCATATAATATTTATATATCTTAACCCTTCTGGTGAAGGCACGCCCATTCCCATTGTGTCACCCACATTGAATACTGCAGGCAGTTATATGTACCCCCGGTCTCAACAAATGGGATGTGTTTTGAAATGGGGAGTTTTTGCCCAGGCGGGGTGGGGTCATCAGTGTCTCAAATTTTGGACAATTCCTTAACGGCACGCTTCAGGTATAATGACAATCTCCGCAATATACTAATATTTTCAATGGACAGAAGTCTATAAATCTTTTCTTCGCTGGGACATTTCCTGTAATAGTCAGGGATATATTTGATTCGGATGTCATTAATTATTTTAAGGTGTGAACACATAATTACAAAGTGCATGGTACTCGTCTCCTATGCCGTCATGGCATAATGAACATATTCCGTTTTGATTTTTTCCACCGTTCACTTTCTATTGGCAATCGATTATTTGATGTCCTAATTTTAACAATGCATTCGGATACGTACCGTGGAAGTTCAGTCAGATATCTTCTTATCCCCGGGCGTGCAGAAATACCAGCATAGAAAACACCCCGCGTGATGATGTGGCTACATTTCCCAATCATTCCTGGTTAAACTGGTCTGTAAGTATGGACTTTATTTGTTTTACATCCGAGTGCGTTAGATCCCTTCTGCTCACGAACATGGAATTCTTTCCAGTATCTTGGAATGTCTGATCTATAAACCGGAGCCATTTGAGATTTCCACCGAGAGGCTGAGTTTGATAAATCGTCAGTATTAATTTACACATATTTTTTTGCGATAATCGAGCTCTCATTCGATATTAATTTCGACCAATAAGTTATGGTTCTACATTTTATTTCAATTATTAAAGGCTGGCGCCCTAATTCTCCGTATACAATATAGATAGGTGTACTTTCTCGCATACCCATGATTATCTTACAGAATTTGAGATGTACACTTTCGATTGATTTACAGGGTTCAAAACCCCAAACTTCACTGCCGTATAATAATATGGGTGCGACCATCGTATCAAAAAGATGAAGTATGATATCTACAGGTAGCTCTAATTTCCTTCCAGTGCATACATCGCCTTCGTGCCAAGTTTGCACGTTTTCTTAACAGATCTAGAAAATCTCCCATTAAAGAAAAAAATTACACCTAAATACACAAATTCCTTTACCGTTTCCAAAGGTTTACCATTGAATATAAATGTCGGTAAAATCTTAGGTAATCTTTTACACGTATACTGCTGAGCTGACGTCTAATTGGTTAAGAGTAAAACCTTTTTTTTTAAACATGCCACTTAAAATTATTGGTATATGTATATAATTATACTAGTAGTTGCATAAACCAGCGACCCACTATACCTTTGACGGATTAACCGTCGGCGCATACAACTGCATTGCCTAATTATTCTTAGACAATGTTAGAGGGGTTTCAAAACAAACAACTGTATACGCTATTGATATCCCGCTTCTCGTGTCAGTACACAGTATATACATATATAATATGCTTGGTGGGGTGGGGGTTTCAACAAAATGTGTTACCCATTGTGCATTGTATTCTCCCTCGAGATAATCTAATATGACCACGAACCCGTCATTTGCTCCTGCCATTGTCTATTCACTACACGCCTATTCACCAATACCTCGTCTGGTTAATAAAGACCGTAATACAAGTATAGCTATCTAGGCTACTAACCACAGTTTTATTCTCCAAATTTACGTCATCGTCTCCCAGAAAGTCGTCAAAGTATGCCAGATTCTTCTCCGGTTCACGCTTCGCTTCATTCACAATGGCAATAGTTGCGTATGTCTGAAGGTCCCGTTTCAACTCTCCTCTTATTTTCTGAATATTCTGTGGTTGAAGCACAAAACTATGATTAGAAAATAAGTTGCTTTAGGCAACCGTGCAGTGAAATAATAGTGTTCGGAATTACTTGCCGAATATAGGGACAGAGAGTGGCAATTGTAAGACCCAATTGAAACCCATGAAATGTGTTTGCCAGTTTCATTTTACTTCTTGTTTCGAAAGAGTATAAGAATGATGAATGATCAAGACATATACAATGCATCTTCCATATATACGCTATTCGCATTATTGTACAAGAACTCTTTGCCTCAAATTAACAAGTGTCGCACGCAACATAATATAGGCTACAGCATTTTTTTTTTTGGAAAGCAGCTGCTGTCACGAAGAATTGCCAGTATCACTATAGTTGGTATACCAGTGCTACGAGATTTGTATAGTAATATTTTTATATCAGTGTTATATAATAATGCATCCCTTTCTCGTATATAATTAAACTTATCTTAATTTTATTGCTGGTCGATTAATCTTGCATTCCTATGCTTAACATTATCCCAGAACTCACTGCACACTGCGGCCACTTCTGCGAAGTTTCATGACCAATGAATAGTGTTTGACTTTATAAGTCACTGTCTCTGGATCATAATCCACTCCCTTAACCCTTTACCCAACAGAAGGGCCCTGTGCCAATGCATTCTCTTATATATGCGAGTCGACCATAGGTCGCCTCGCATATATAAGAGAATGCATTGGCTTAACACATTAAAAATTATAAAATTGTTAAAGAATGTAAGAAAAAATGGTAAAAAGTGTTAAAAAAAGATTTTTTTTAGGCCAATGCATTCTCTTATATATGCGAGGCGACCTATGGTCGACTCGCATATATAAGAGAATGCATTGGCACAGGGCATAACTGTAACTATCACAATGTGGTCAAGGAGCCGGTTCCAATGATATCCATATTTGTATGGTTTTATTGAGACAGACCGAAGATATTTTAGGCTGTTGAAGCTTTATTTGGCCGGTTTTGGCCGGTTTGTTGGGTAAAGGGTTAACTAACAATTTAATATTTAGTAGACATGGCATAGTAGCATGGTATATATACGTCTCCAAGACAAGCGTTGCTCTTTGAACATGCCTGGGACTATACAACACACAAGGCACCTATTTTTTGAAGCGTTTAATTTTTAGACAGTGCAATTTTTTTTTTTTTTTGGTGGGATTAGAACCCCGGCCCATGATGTCAGACTTTGAGTCGCAAGCCGCGCTCACCGTCATGGGCTGGGGTCCGAATCCCACCCAGTCCCAAAAAAAGAAAATTTGCACTGTCTCAAAATTACACGCTCCTAACAATTTAATATGTAGCAATATCTATGCATGTCACATAACAAACTGAAGCGTTGTTATGTGTGATTTTGAATAGACACATGAATCCGACTACTTGCATTGAGTTTTCGCACTTTATACAATTCTGAAGTTGCTGTATGGGCACTCAATGACTTAGACATAGTTTAAACAAAACGGAAACGTCTATCGATTACTTGAATCAGCTGACAGTCAGTAGCTATTAGCGACCCAAGTTTGAAGTTTGCTGTTTAACAATCCCATCTCTATTATATCAAGCTTGAAATGAGTCATGTTTGTTTATATTTCTATTAGGAAGGTTTTAAATATTATAAATGATAAGGCTGCTGAATTAGAACACATGAGCTTGGAATTTGGTCAAACCCCCTCTTTTATTGGCGGAACCACCGCCCGGGACCATAGTTCACGGAAGGAACGAAACAAGAAATTGTTGCCACCCATTTTGAACTCAACTGTATTCCTACAAAAAATATATTTTCACTAAAAATGTTGGTACCTCTTACACCTTAGATGCCAATCTACAACATTCCATAGGTATATTTGTCCAGTTCTTCGAAAACCTCACTTTATTTCGGTAATGTATTGTAAATTCACAAACGAACACAAATCCGCGACATCTCCATCACCTGTTTTAAAATCGAAGTAGCGGAACTAGTACCGAATATGCGGAAACTTTAAAACTATGATCCGGAGACGGATAACATAAAAGTACCGTTTATAATTTCGAACATAGCTGCTGATTACATGTTTATTACATGACCGTATCGATGCACTGATCATCATGAACTTTTTGATGGATGATAACATTGGCGTCTAGATGGGAACGAATTATTTTGGGCTCATTTGCATAAAAACATGGCCGCTGGCAGCCATCTTGGATTTCAGTGATAATACTAGATAAATCTGAATCAATAACACAGCCTAGAGCCTGTGTCGATGCTCCTATCATCACGAAATTTTTCATCGATCATGACATTGATATATAGACGACACCGAGTCATTTTGGGCTTATTTGCATGAAAAACATGGCCGCCAACAGCCATCTTGGATTTCAAAATTGTATCATTTAGCACGGGCAAGAGGTCGCAGTGTTGGTCCGATCATAATTAAATTTGTCACGGAGGTTGACATTGACATGTAGATGGGAACGAGTCATTTTGGTGTGAATTCTCAAAGAAACATGGCCGCCGTCGGATTTCAGCGACAACACCGCATATATAATTAAATCAATAACACTGCCTAGAGCCTAGGTCTATGTCGATGCACCGATCATCGTGAAATTGTTCATGGGTCATGACATTGGTTTCAAAATGAGAACGAATCATTACTAGAGACTGTAACATTGGTGCGATCGTTGTGAAATTAGTCATAGAAACATGGCCGCCGTCGGATTTCAGCCACTCGTTTCATCGACCATGAAAGTTACGCCAATGGGGTCATTGTCACAAGGCTCCGGTCACATTCGTAGCCAGTGTAGCCAGCTTATTTCACCGGCGATCACATTCGTAGTCAGCTTTTCTAATTCGTGGTTTATATTGCCCGAAATATGACGTCATCACGTTCGTGACTAAAATGTCGACGTCATGCTCCAAAACTGACTTCGTTTATCAACTTATATTGGAATATAATTCGAGCATTCCAACGACATTGATCCGAAACATCAGGTTATTAGATGAACTTATATCACAACTAAATCAAGTTGTTGTTCATCCATCAACTCAGAAAAATTAGATTAACCTGATCGTGTTCATTGAGGCTCGCCTGAATATGAAAAGCTGGCTACAAATGTGATCGCCATAGAAAAGCTGGCTACATTTGTGATCGATTAAAAAACCTGGCTACGAATGTGATCGGATCTCGGAGCCTTGTGACAATGACCCCATCAGCGAAAGTTACATTAAGTAATGTTTTTAATATTTTTTTGGTATTTTTGATTTTGAGAAAAACAATGCCGATGGTGGCTAGCTGTCTTGAATTTAAAAATTGAATTTCCAATTCATGAGCACAGGCTATATAATCATATGCATAAAGCCATTCTTTTGAGAGTTTTGGTGCTGATTCGTTACGACACACGAGTCACGAGTGACGTATACTATTTATAGATCCTGGTACCGGTACAGTTGACAATACTTATAGTTGCTTATTAAATAAAATTTATGTTAGCGAGTTTATCACTAACTCAAATTTATAAACTAGTTATTCGGTAAACCAGTTCTCATTACAACTTGCAAACGCACAAATAAAACGTATACTGTAAAGAATACGCAGGATAATTTTGTGCTCTTACATTAAAGAATCTTATTACATTTTGTTACTGTATTTGGCATATTAATGGCGAGTTTTTGTACCCTACATTGACAATTTTGAATTTCGCGAAACTAAACACTCGTTCTATATTTGCATGGCCAATATCGTTACCTACCTCAAGAAAAATGTCTTCTCTCATCAACTAAGACATATATTTGTTCGTCAGAACTAGTAAAAAAACAGCATTTTATGTGGAAATAATTCAGATATTCTGGCAACGAATCTGCACCAAAACGCACAAAGGAATCGCTTCATGCATAGGCATATATACCAGGCCTCCCCGTGAGTCTCTATATCTTCTTTTTCTTCTACTTCATGATATTCGACCAGTAATCAGTGGATTGATTACTATTACTATTATATGATGGATATTTTAGGCCTATACAACGAAGCGCGACACAAGCTCCTATGAGAGAGAGAGCTAGAGAGTTTTGGTCTCCTTATGACCATTCATTGCAACCAGTAGCATTACAAAGTCAAGTAGTACATAGGCCTACCGGTGCATAACGAACACAAAACAAGAAGAAAAAAACAATACCACGTGGTCGTGCCATAAATAGAAATATATTATATGTAAAATATTTGTACTAATTGCCATTCAGTCAAATGAAGATGATAACAGCAGACACAGAAAAATACAGAATATTTCAGAAAAATGCACAAAAAATCAGGATTAGATCTTCAAAAACGCACATAGTATGACGCAAACATAAACTAATTTAAATTTTCTGGCGCCTAAGTTCGAAAACCGCACGCACTTTCAAATATTTTTGAATTTCGCGGGCTTTAAATTTAGGTTTCGATTTTATTTCGTTCCGACTGTGTTATTCCGGAAAAATGGCTTTGTGCCGTTTGTCATTCCGATTCTAAAACAGGTGATGGAGATGTCGCGGATTTGTGTTCGTTGGTGAATTTACAATACATTACCGAAATAAAGTGAGGTTTTCGAAGAACTGGACAAATATACCTATGGAATGTTGTAGATTGGCATCTAAGGTGTAAGAGGTACCAACAGTTTTTCGTTCCTTCCGTGACCTATGGTCCCGGGAGGTGGTTCCGCCAATAAAAGAGGGGTTTTGACCAAATTCCAAGCTCCTGTGATTAGAATAAAAGTGGGAGGAGTAAGATAAATTAATGCCGTAGCTTGAATCACAGGAGCTTGGAATTTGGTCAAAACCCCTCTTTTATTGGCGGAACCACCTCCCGGTACCTATGGTCCCGGGAGGTGGTTCCGCCAATAAAAGAGGGGTTTTGACCAAATTCCAAGCTCCTGTGCTTGAATTCAGTTCTCTTATGTCACGATATGACCATAGATGTTGAAAGTGACATTAACTCTTCCATGACTGGATATTCCTGATATGTTGCGAAAACCCTGTGCCAATGCATTCTCTTATATATGTGAGTCTCCCATATGGAGCCTTGTACATAAGAGAATACATTGCCCTAACAATATTTTCTTTGATCTTGTCGGCCAGTATGGGAGAGTCGCATATCAGATATAAGAGAATACACTGGCACATAAAATTGGTAATACTGCACCAGCGCGCTCCCGTCATGAAAAGGTTAAACTCCAATTAACTAGCTAGCTATAAATAATAAGGGAAACACAAATTTCAAGAAATGTTTATTTCCCACGTTATTATTGTTCAATATTTATATAATGAGACAGTGACACAAGTGTTGCCGCATATGCATAGGTTCTTGATGACCAAAATGGAAACCAGTTTGGATCGGCATTGAAGCCATGGAATACAGTGGGCGTTGTTTTTGTTCCAAGATGCAGTTCAGTTTCCATTTGTAAATATTCCTCTTCGTTGATGTATCCCTGGACTCCAGCGATGAATGGCCCACCTTTTGGAAAGTGGGCAGTGTTTGGAATGACAGTTCCATTGACATACTGGAGCCTATTTATTGGGTAAGAGTAGACGCCAGTCTGGAAAGGAAGCATTTGAGGCACAGTCTAAAATTGTATCAAAGTTTTGGACTGATACAATAGCATCTTGTATAACTTTTTGACGGGAAATAGATCATGCCATGAAACTCTACTCTGACTAACGCCCGTAGAGATCATATTCCACCAGCACAAAACCTGGGAACTTTTTGAAGTTTTGACAGGGAACCTTATAAATTCGAAAATAATAACACAGGGAATATATTTATTTGTTATTATCTTTTTCTTAATAAATGTACTTCACTCTAGGTGAAGGTCCCAACTCGAAATATCACGATTTCAGTGACAATTATGGAATTGCTCCTGGGTAATTATTGAATGTTTATTGCGATATCAGGTCACACAACTTACAGAAAAGCATGCAATTACAAGTTGAGACATTCACCTACAATGAAGTACGGTACACTATTAAGGAACAGATAATAATTAAGAAATATATTCCCTGTGTTATTTGTCAGACTATATAAGGTTCCCTGTCCAAAAAAAAAATGAGGGGTGAAGGAAAGGGCCTATCGGCCCTTTCGACCATCCCGGGGTTAGCCCCCCCCCCCAAATCACATTCTTCGTCACTGTCAAACCTTCAAAGAGTTCCCAGGTTTTGTACTAGTGGAATATGATCTCTACAGGTGTTAGCCAGAGTGGAGATTAGTGGTATGATCTAGGCGGGAAAGCACTTTTTTTGGCATATTTGGAATCTACGGATTCGATTACATTAAGTTCCTTGGATAACTTGTCAAATTTTCATGTATAATTGCCATTTTTCAAGAAAAATCATGTTATAAGAAGTTGTGTACCAGATTTTCCTGCCAAATTTAATGTTAATTCTAAATGTCATAGGAGCTGTTTTGACAACGAAATGGACGACATATATATAAGTTGTCTTTAAAGTGGCAGGTTAGTAGTAGCTGGAGAGCCAATCTACATTCTATGGCAGCCGCTATAAAAACTTATTTATGCCAATGTCTGCAAGTCTGTTGTCTTTTGATAAAAATACTTGCATTTCAGGTACACATGTATATATTTCTAACATGATTTCCTATGCACAAACATTGTTGAATATTGATTGTTATAATATATTATATATCAGAGATATGTTGCATAAACTACTTAATCTTAATCTGATGGTCACTCACTGTGTAGCCTTTGTCTGCTCCTGAGAAAAATGGGTTCCATGGTTTATACTGCCCACTTAGTGTGTACTGGGTTAACCAATTCACACCATCTTTAACCAGTGTCTTCACATCATCAGGTGTACCTGTAGGTGAGGAGACAAAATTAACAGTATTTAGCAGTGTCCAAGGATGTCGTCAGATGGTAGCACCCAAGTCAAGTGGTCCTGCTAATATGATATGATGCTGGTGGTCCTGATGAATTGATATGATGCAGGTAGGGCAAACTGATGCCGTTACGAAAAAGTACCGCCATTTTGATTTTATTTCAGAAAAGCCAGTGTATGTCTGAAACATTCAAGAACATATAAATTTTTTGAAAAATAAAATGCCTGCGCAGGTATTTCTAATACGACGTGAATTACCATCTTGATTACAGCCGATTTTCAACAACTAATAAAACTAGTATCAAACAATTTCGCACTTTTATTCATCGCTGTACAGTTTCTCTTAAAGGCACGAGCGGCGTTCGTTGCAGAAATATTCATATTTGTTCAAATCGCCGTCAACAGAAGGAATATTAAAATATATATAGTTTTGTTCATATGCCAAACATAATCAGCGCGTAAATAGTATATTGTCGTCAAGACGTACGATGGTGTACGTAAAGAAGAGCCTGCTGGTGTTACAGAAGTTGTGCTTCTGTTTTCATAACAGCGCAATTCTATTGGTTAATCACATCAAAATGATATAAACGCTCTTTATTATTTCCATATAAGGAAAATAGTAACAAATAACGCGCTTTATGTTTACCATATCCGGATCTAAACAAAAGCCAGGTTCTGTAACGTTTTTTTGCTTTTGTTTACATAGCAAAGGAAAACCATTTGACAATAACATACTGTTTATGCCATATTTCTGATTGGCATAAGAACAAAGTCTGTCTATATTTTACTATTCTTTCTGTTTATGGAGGTTTTTGACGGAGGTGAATATTTTAACAGCATATATACCCACCGCCAACGCCGTCGGTATCTTTAACAGCTGCATGGTATTTAGTATTCACCCCCTCTGAAACTGGCATTCAGTATTCACCTCCCTCCGTTAGCTGGTATTCTAGTGTGGGATGACATCATCATTTAACTCTTT
This sequence comes from Siphonodentalium dalli, assembly GCA_032622095.1. Classification (NCBI taxonomy): domain Eukaryota; kingdom Metazoa; phylum Mollusca; class Scaphopoda; order Gadilida; family Siphonodentaliidae; genus Siphonodentalium; species Siphonodentalium dalli. Next base: position 116,320,627 of record CP136062.1, on the reverse strand, counting down.
CATCCCTGAATATACCGATATAGATATCCCAGAACCCTGGGTTTACAGCTTGCTTAAGAAAAATGATGTGTCCCTTATGTATTGCTTTAAAAAATACTCCATTTAGAGTGATGTCGGATATGACAAACTGCATGCTTTTTATTATCGTTAGTAAGTGTCTTTAAGTGTTTTTTTTATTATCGTCAGTAAGTGTCCTTCAATTTGTGTTATATATCATTTGATGAAGTCACCTCAAAATATCATGCATGTCTATATGTCTTTTACCTTCATCCCACGTCGATTTTCCGGTGTCCTTATTATATGTCGTCCACGTGTATATGAGGCAATTCATTGCCATAGCTGTCGTATATATCCTATCCTGTGCATGATTCTGTCAACAGGAAAACAACAACAAATGTGAATCAACTTGAATTGTTTGACCCCCCCCCCCACTGCACGTCCCACATCATAAGTCGTCACAAATACACACATTGACACGTTGATGCTGGTTGGTGGTCATTAAGACCTCTATTGTCGGGATTTTGCACTGGGACAAGTGGCGTATTTTTATAGGCATAACCATTGCGACGAATTAACTGGTATACATGTAGAATAGGGGTTGGAATTAAATTAGTCGCTACACATTTTAGACATCGTAATGTAGCGCGAATTGTATATATATAGAGTTATATGGTAGTCGAGTGGTTTTAGATAACGGTTAGAAAGTTATGAGTCCTCTTAGATAACTTGCTGAGTCTTCCCAACAGCTTCGGTCAGATTAAGAATTTTGTTGTCCAATAACTTTAAATTTAGATAAATAAAATCCTAAAAGTGAAATCATACACAAAAGCCTATCAACAAGAATCCTACACGAAATCATAACGAAAATCTTCACAATAAAATCCTACCTACGGGACTCCGAAAGAAGTCCCATCGAGTGGAAAGACTTGTGCACTTTTGTAACTTTTCAGGCCAACCATATATCCAACCTCCACCTAATCCCAGAGAGCCCAGTTATCTTTGCATACACATCCCAGTGTAGACAAAAGCTGGGGATATCGGTTGGGATGATACTGTTTTTGAACCAAGTCCCGCCCGTTGATCTTCTATATATAACGGATTTGCATTCAAAAGACGTAATGCATGTATACACGACGGCGGTTGAGTTGTTTAAATGTACATTCCAAACAAACTTGAATTTCAGTTAACTTCCGGTCACCCACCCCCTCCCGACAATCACAAAATTATAAAGTCGAAATTCGTGTGCCCCATGCATGCATGCGTGGCCTCCCATGACCGCTACTAATCACAGTGGATAAACCGTACAAACACATAACGGAAGTGGCTTTTGACTAGGCGAGAACATTTTATTTAAAGAACAAAATACTGCAGAAGAGTCAAAACAAGTTTTCAGACCGGATAGACGATTTTCCAACAGCTATAATTAACCGTAAGTATATATTGTACATACACATTTGTCGATCGCAAGCAGGCTCCGTTTGAGCGAAGGACTCTTCATAGATAAAAACGGCCTTTTTTTCGCAAAAATTCCCCCTTCATTTGTCATTTTAACACATATACAGCATCTGTCGGAAATCCCACTATATTGCAACGGAAATGCCGTTATGTTTTCAACATATATAACATTACCTTGGCTCGGGTGTATTCACAATGTGAAAGTAGAGACAACACCACTCGTCTGTCTCTGTACGCATAGTTGCGTATGACGACAGTCACAGCGTTGTAGATGAATCGTACAATAATGATATGTTCCTTTGGACCCATTTAAACATAACAATGTCTTAGAAATGTCACACCGTTGAACTTATAGACTCTGTCTGAATCAAACAAGGTATTCTTATTTACATTTAGCGACTTTTATTCGACTCCACAAGTAACAAAACTGTATTTGGGGGTGAGGATATATGTTATATTCTGTGATGAAATTGTGTATACGTGTGAAATTACTAAGAAAAACTACATGCCTTATATGTTCGGTGATGTGGCGAAGGGGTCGTGACTGCGAATGACTACTTGGGTTTCACTACATATATTTCGACTGGCCAGTCCCGAAAAGTCCAGCAAGTTGCAAGTCTTCGAGTTCCACCTCTTGGATTTGAATTTTCTAGCAGAGATAACTGGCAAAAGATTTGAAATTATCCCCAACCTCACCTTGCCCATTGGTAAATCGATCAAGATTCATATTGAAAAACCCAAAACAATGGGGCGAGTAGATAGCGCCCCACATCACTATGAGTTTGAGGAGAGGGATTGGGCGCGAAGCGCCCGGGATGGTCGAAAAGATCGAGTGATCTTCTCAATCACACCAAGTCCCTGAATACAGGACTATTTATATATTGCCATATTTACGACAAAACATGGACGTATTTTGTTCAGGCCCGCCGGTGATTTTAAAATTTTAAAATTTATTTTTCCCCCAAACATTTGCTGGCATTTTTACTCGAAATTCTACATTACCCTACACAAATTCGAGTAAATTTTGTAAATAAATACTGTTTACAAAATAGACAATTAAAGGCATAGGATTGTTAATCGAACTAAACACCTCACAAAATTAGGTCCACCCTCATATAATACCCCATAGCTCCTGTGTTATTTGTCCGATAGTGTTAACATTTTGAACGCATTGAGAGCATGGTAAATACAGTACTCTGCGGTAGTTATTTATCCCGATAGTTTTCTAACCTTCCTCTGAAGACTGATTACTGCTTGATTGGACAATTTGCCATTTTCAAAAAGCAAACTTTCAACTTTGACCCTCAACGGAATCGTGTGTTGATGGATAAACTGGGTGATCAGTGTTTGTTAAGTGTCACCGGCCTTATTACGGTATGATATGTTCGTGAACATGACCAGATGGTACTCTATGTGGACATTTATGAACTTTTGAACCGCCCCCACATCTGGTCCACTTCATTCACTCGAAAGAATATGTGTCCCTTATGGCGGACAAAGCAAGGGGTAATGCCACATATTTATTGGATACAAACACCTATGTAACTCATGTCGTTCGTAGAATATTTTTGTTTCACCGAATGTGATAAGAAAACACATTTCAAGAAACTGGCTGTTCACTTGTTAAGCGGTCTTTGGTACAACATGTTTCTTGAAATGTGGATTAGTTTTCTTGTCGCATTCGGTGAGAAACCTATCCTTCGAGTGACCTGCTTTGCGGGTTGTTTGCCTTCAATAAATCTATGGTGATAACACTTTCTTGGTCTGCCATATGGGGCAGAGGTCCTTTCGAGTAAATGTAGTGGACCATATATAATTTCAGCAGCAATGTATCTATTGATAAATATAGTTACGTTATGTGCTTGAATAAGAACATCTTTTTCGAGAAATCCGAAAACGGATTGCGGATAGGAACAGTTTCTTCGTCTTGTGATTCACGAAGGTTAATAATGACCATCGGGGTGGAACATGTCTAATATGGAAACCGAAATCATGGTTTCGTCTTTCCACACAAATTCCATCATCACAATTTGACGTAAAATTTTTCGACAACTAGTGATCGTTAACTTAAACAACTAGGCGTACACACAGGCCCCTGGGGAAATTACTTAAATACCAATATAGACTATACCAGTAGTTTAATTTGGTATTTTAATAATTTCCCCCAGGGGCCTATGGTTTATCCACTGTGCTAATGGTATGGTCCGTGTATAGTGTCTGATGCGGTCATTATTATGACGTATTTTATAGAATTTCACATCTTATATTCGGCTCCCCTGTTCAGCTTACTCTCCAATTAATGCCAATCTCTTGCCGAGTTTTAGCTCAAGTCTATATGTTGATCCCGGTGAAATACAGATTTATTCATGAAATAGTGTTCATGGATTGGAGCGATTTGATTGGCCGAGGGGCACATGTGAATCGGTTTATAATATGCTGTTCCCTTCACCCTCGCGATGTGCGGAATAGTGAAGGGGGGGGGGGGTGTACCGGGCTGGTCGGAAGGACCAAGTGGTCTTCCCCTTCACCCACGACGGCTGCTATGTAGTTGAGTTGTTTCCGGTCGAATGCCGGGCAGGATGGTCGGACTGCAGTATGCACACAGTGGGGAATCACGTGCTTTCGATGTAGGTGAGTACCACGCATTCAAAATAGACGAGGCGAGTGCAAATGCACAAAAACATAATATATGAGGAACTGACACACAATATAGCATTTTGAGTGTTACGCGCATATGCTAGTTTATTTTAAACAACAAGTTGATACCTTATGTGTTCGGAAATACTCAGTATTTTTCTATAACACTCTGACCAAAGTTGCCAGTCGAAAGTTCGTGGAATATACCAGTCCATAAATCTAGGAGAATCCTTTGACTGACAACTTTGGTCAGAATTTTAGAGCAAACAACTGTAAGTTTGGCACACATGGTGTATCAGCCTGTTTGACAATTAGTATAGCATATCCTCGTAGCTACCAAAATACTATGTTATAAATCAATATCCTAGTTGGTTACCCTTTTCCTAGTTTCTGGTGGCGTATGCGATTGCTTCGGCCATTTTGAATGCGTGATCAAGTCGACACCACGTGATTCCCCACCGTGATGCAGTTCCTTCCACCATATCCGCGACGACTGCAGGTTGATTGTCTCCGACCAAAGACTCTGCACGTTGTTGGAATGCAATTTGCGATTCCCTGCGTCACCCTTTCTTGGTTACACTGGTGTAAATGTTTTCCATAGGCCTGAGTGGTAACGTTTTAGCGTATACTGTTGGCAATATAAATGTTGGGTCCAAAATTTTCTTTAAATCTGAAAAATGTACATTTCCGGAAACTTTTTACACACACAAATCATGTCTGCCTAGCAGGGAATTCGCCTTTAAATCTTGTGTTTTCGTAACTAGTGTCAGAACCGCATAAAAAAATACTGTCATATTTTAGACCACACCAAAAATCCAAACTTCAATACAAATGGTTAATAGTCCGGGAGCTAATAGGGGTACCCTTGCACCCCCTGGGACTTAACTTCACCCCATTCATTTTGTTCCTTATTATGTCCTTCAACTTTTAAGCAATGTTAACAAGAAAAAAAAGTGGCCTTTTAGACTCCAGACAAGATGGCGTCCATCATGGCCGCCGTTTTTCAGACCAGACCCAGGTCAGTTTTATGCAAATTATAGCGAGAAAATCTTGTAAAATGTATACAAATGTATATATTTTCGTGAAGCTAAGACATAATGACACTTTTTTTGGACAAAATTGAAACTCACCACCCAAGATGGCCACCAAAATGGCCGCCGGAAGTTGAAAATATGACATTTTTCACAAATATCTTCTAGATCAATTCATGCTGTTTGGAACTGGTTGAGTAATATGATTTTATTTAGTGTTTTGTATATTAACTGATCATTGGAGTAATTAAATGTGCAACTAATGGGGTCCTAGCCCCTTCTGATCCCTCAAAAATTCCATTATACAGAACGCGGTACAAAATTTTACAAAAAATCACAATTGGGATTCTAGTCATATTTCAACAAGAAATGAAAAGAACATTGTAATGTAAGTGAGGCATATCATTATCTATGAAAATCTTATCTTGGCTCAAAATGGCTGCGATAATGGCAGCCAAAATATGGAAAATGGTAAATATTGCCCCAGGGTGTCCTGCAATCGCGTACAAGTTGTGGTTGATGTATACAATTGGCTAATCTGTATTCTATACATTGCATACTAATATGTCTGATGCACCAAGGATCATTTTTACTATTGTCACCACTGACATCACCAGAAATATGGGATTTTTCTCTCACAAACTTGACATAAATATCGGCAAAAATTCACTTTTCAGGGTTCGACCATTTGTTCAAGTAAAATGCAACTATCTTTGGTATCAAAGGTGTTTATTGTTTTGGTCTATCTTAAGTGTGTCACACTGTGGTGTTTAAAGACTAAAATGCTCAAGATGGCTTCCAAAATGGCAACCAAATTTGTAAAAAGTTAAAAGTTAAGTTAATAACATATCCCGAACATTATTCTCTGCGTTATCCGAAAAAGATAGCAAATTGTGACTCACTTGGTTATTTTACGTATTAGTTAATTAACTGACAAATACGTTCTATTATATTTGTCCCAGTTCCGTATGGGGCACGACAAATTCATTTTAAAGTTGCAGTATGGAATTTTGCGGAGTACCTCTTTTGTGATTCTGGCCATATTATTGAAAGGAAATGGGCAGAACTTTGAGACGGTACCGAGATGAACCATCATGATATGTGGGTATTCAGGCCCACTATGATACAAATTTATCAACTGGATAGAGGGTGGAAGCCAAGATGGCAGCCAGGGAGTTACTCTATGATCATAGATGAGGATAATAGGTATACAGGGAGTTATTGTATGGTCATGAATGATGTGTGGGTATATAGGGAGTCCCCTGTTGGTGACGGTGGGACATATATTTATATATGTTGTGGATGTGTTATCATTGGTGGTGTATGGGGAGTCTATGTATGATCATGAATGGCGTGTATATAACTTATGAGTGGCAAGTATGGAACTTATGAGTGGTCGTATGTGCGGGTATTGGTATATCTGGAAGGGCTCACCATTGGTATTGTGCATATGTATACCTGGATTGACTCTATGGTCATGTGTATGGCGAATAGGTATACATGTAGTGGCTGTATGATCCACGGTGAGGTGAATATGTATACAATGAGTGACTGTATGATCGTGAATGTAGTGAATATGTATACATAGAGTGACTTTTTGGTCATGTGTCGGGTGTAGGTGTATACATGGTGTTCATGCATGGTGACTCGTGGTTGTATCGTCATTTGTGGTATGTACGGTATAACCAAGTATGGCTGCATGATCAGATGTACGTGTATAAAGTGGGTTACTATGTTGTCATTTGTGTGGTGTTTATGTACATATGGAGTGACTTGTGTGGGTTGTACATGTGTATCTTGGGTGGCTATCGCTTTCCACAATAACTATTATGTTAATCAATAGAGAGGTCATGTCAGTGAGTTCTCCATCTTGATGATGTTTATGTAGATGGGGGGGGGGGCGTTAAGCGTGGAAAGCGATAGCCACCCATTAGCACACAGTCATTACATATATACATAAACACCACAGACATAACAATATAGTGACCCACTGTATACATGTACACCTGACCCATGACCACGGATGACCATACAGCCATGCGTCACAATGTAGGCACACCGGGTATACTCCTAAACATGACCCATAACCATATAGTCACTCTCACCATTGGCCATAAGGTCACCCCCTGTATACCTATTCTCCAAACACATGGTCAAATAGACAATCAATATCTACATCAACACCACAACAATGACCATAAAGTCATTCCGGTATACATATGCACCTCACCAATGGCCACTCGCTTCATACACATACCCTCACCCATGTCACCTGGTATACTCCTTCACCTGACCTATGGCCATGTAGTCACCCCGTATGTACCTATTCAAAACATTCATACATGATCATGGTGAATCCATGTATACATATTCGCATCAACATTGGCCATGTCACTCCCTGTATCCCTATTTGTCACACCAAAGCCGAATAGCCACTCAATATATACTAACACACCCCAGCTATGTCAGTATAGTCACTCCATGTATGCATATGCGCCTCACCCATGGCCATATAGCCACTCGTTATATACTCATATCCCTCGCCCATGACAATAAAGCAACACGTGTGTATACTTGTATAACCTACACATGGCCATACCGCCACGAGTCACCAAACAGGAACACCAGGTATACTCATACGCCTGACACATGACCATTTAGTCACCCCCTGTATAGATGTTCATTACATTTGTGACCATAGTCACTACTTGTATACCTACATGTACTCATCTCACCATTAACCATACAGTCACTACTTGTATACCTATAGTCATATAGTCATATAACCACTCGATATACATATGCAGCCCACCCTAGACTATAGATTCACTCCAGGTATACATGTAAACCTCACTAATGGCCTTCCAGATATACAAAAAAACCCACACACACGACCAACCAAACACTCCATACTTGCATATACACCTCACACATGACAGTTCATCACGCCATCCATGATAATACAGCTAAGCCTTGTACACCCACAAATGATAATACATCCACGAGATATATAAATATACATCCCACCATTACCACACGGACACTCCCTATATACCCACACCCTCGATAATGTCCACCCAGCTTACTCCAGGTATTCATGTTCAATCATGACCGTGCAGTCATTCCATGTATACCGGTACACATTACCCGTAACCATAAAATCACTCCCTATTTATCCACACACCCCATCCATGATCATACAGACAACACATGCACATACCACCCATGGCCTTACAGTCACTCCATATATACATAATCAACACATATATGACCATGTAGCTATATCCATACACTACACCAATGACCATACATGTACACGGCTGCACCCATACTGAATATACACAACCATACACCATAGAGTCACCCCATGCATACCGATTGACCTCACACCTGACCATGACCTCTCCCTGTATACCTAGATGCATCTTACCATGGACAACCCACTCACAACCGTATAGTCACTCATTGTATACCTACTCACATCAGTCATGACATGCAATAACTCCCTGTATACCTATTCACCTCACATATGATCATAGAGTAACTCCCTGGCTATGATCTTGGCATCCACACTGTATCACACAACCAAAGATTATTGTCCATCTCAGTTCTGTATCAAAGTTCTGCCAATTTACTTTTAATAAATGTGGCCAAAATCACAAAAGAGGTTCTCGGCAAAATTGCATACTTTAAAATGAATTTGTCATGTCCCATACGAAACTGAGACAACCAGAATAGAACATGTAGTTGTCAGTTAATTAACTAACATGTATAATAACCAAGTGAGTCACAATATGCTACCTTTTCGGATAATGCAGAGAATGTTCGGGATATATGTAAAAATTAACATTCTACAAATTTGGTTGCCATTTTGGAAGCCATCTTGGGCAATTTAGTCTATAAACACCGTAGTGTGACACATTTAAGATCAAAACAATAACACCTTTCAATCCAAAGATAGTTATATTTTACCTAAAAAAATGGTCCAAACCTGAAAAGTGAATTTTTGCCAATATTTATGTCAAATTTTTGAGAGAAAAGTCCAATATTTTTGACGATGTCAGGGGTGACAATAGTAACAATTAACCATGGTGCATCAGACATGTTAGTATTCAATGTATAGAATGCAGATTAGCCAATTTTATACATCAACCACAACTTGTAAGCGATTGCAGGACACGCTGGTGTAATATTTACCATTTTCCATATTTTGGCGGCCATATTGGCAGCCATTTTTAGCCAAAGTACGAATTTTGGTTCCAGTGATTTGGAATATTAATAGCTAATGATATGCCTCACTTACATTACAATGTTCTTTTCATTTCTTGTTGAAATATGACTAGAATCCCAATTGTGATTTTTTTGTAACATTTTGTACCGCATTCTGTAAAATCGATTGTTTGAGGGATCAGAAGGGGCTAGGACCCCATTGGTTGCACATTTAATTACTCCAATGATCAGTTAATATACAAAACACTAAATAAAATCATATTACTCAACCAGTTCCAAACAGCATGAATTGATCTAGAAGATATTTGTGAAAAAATGTCATATTTTCAACTTCCGGCGGCCATTTTGGCGGCCATCTTGGATGGTGAGTTTCAATTTTGGCCCAAAAAAGTGTCATTATGTCTTAGCTTCACGAAAATATATACATTTATATACATTTTACAAGATTTTCCCGCTATAATTTGCATAAAACTGACTTAGGGTCTGGTCTGAAAAACGGCGGCCATGATGGACGCCATCTTGTCTGGAGTCTAAAAGGCCACTTTTTTTTCTTGTTAACATTGCTTAAAAGTTGAAGGACATAATGAGGAACAAAATGAGTGGGGTGAAGGTAAGTCCCAGGGGGGTGCAAGGGTACCCCTATTAGCCCCCGGACTATAATTCCTGTGCCAATGGCTATTTTACCTATATGTGAAATCACAAGGAAGAGGTGTGATGATTTTTTTTTATGCAAAAAGCACACAAGTATTGACCAATCAGGACCCAGTGTCAATTTTATTCTCTCCTATATATTCCTCCCGCATCCGCTAGATGTCACTCCGAACCCTATTTACACCAGTGTAACCTCTTGGTGTGCTGATGAAGATAGGTCTTGTTGGTGTGGTTGGTGGTGATTGTTGGCACTATAGCTGGCTGGAGGATAGGCGAGGAAGAAATATTAGTTGCTGTTTTTGTTAGGTTCTTGGTGTGTCTCTCTGTTTCGTCGATATGTAGGACGGACTTTGTCTTTTTGGTGTTCAGTAGCTGGTTTCGTAGTTGAGATCTTGAATGAGTGTGCTGTTTTCTAATCTGGCGAGAGTCTGGTGCGTATACTGGATGGCTTCGATCGATGTGTACGTTGACCGGTGAAGTGCGATGCGGAGAACTGTGTTCTGTACTTTCTGAGTCTATCGATTGTGGTCTTTGGAGCTGCTATATATGAAGATGGCGGCACCATACTCCATGTTTGTACGGACGAAGATCTTGTCGAGGTTGATGAAAGTCTGGCTGTTGGCTCCCAGTCTGTACCCCGGAGACATCTAAATAGGTCGGTTCTTTTTCTGACTTTGTCGGCTATCTTCTTGATGTGTGTGTTGAAGGTCATTCGTTTGTCTAAGGTGATTCATAATAGCGTCGCGTGGTCGGATTGTTGAATTGTCTCGTTATCGATCCTGATGTTGATGGTCTGCGTTTTCATTCTTCTGTGGAATAGGAAGAGTTGATTTTCTTGGCGACTGCTGTCTGTTGGTCACCAGCTTTTATACACGTATACTGCTGAGCTGACGTCTGATTGGTTAAGAGTAAAAATTTCTTTGAAACATGCCACTTAAAATTATGGGTAGATATATACTAGTAGAGGCTATAAACCATCGACCCACTTTACCTTTGACCGGGATTAACCATACATACAACGTCATTGCCTAATTATTCTTAGACAATGTTAGAGGGGTTTCAAAACAAACAGCTGTATCCTGCTTCTCGTTTCAGTACACACTACCTATATAACATGATGGTCCGTGCTTGGTATGGTGGGGGTTTCAACAACATGTGGTACCCATTGTGCGTTGTATTCTACCTCGAGATAAGCTAGTATGACCATGGACCCGCCATTTGTTCCTGCCTTTGTCTATTCAATGTACATTCACCAATACCTCGTCTGGTGAATAGAGACCGAAATACAAGTATAGCTATCTAGGCTACTAACCACAGTTTTATTTTCCAAATTTACGTCATCGTCTCCCAGAAAGTCGTCAAAGTATGCCAGATTCTTCTCCGGTTCACGTTTCGCTTCGTTCACAATGGCAATAGTTGCGTATGTCTGAAGGACCCTCTTCAACTCTCCTCTTATTTTCTGAATATTCTGTGGTCAAAGCACAAAACAATGAGTAGAAAATAAGTTGCTCTGGGCAACCGTGCAGTGAAATAATAGCGTTCGGATTACTGTGCTGAATAAAGGGAGAGAGAGTTGCAATTGTGAGATCCAGTTGAAACCTATGAAATGTGTTTGCTAGTTTCATTTTCCCTTGTTTCGAAAGAGTAGAATGATAAAGGATCAAAACACATACAATGCATCTTTAAGACATTTTAGCTAATCGCATTATTGTAAAAGGACTCGTCTCAAATTAACAAGTGTCGAACACAACAAAATATAGGCTGCAGCAATTTTGTTTGAAAACAGCTGCTGTAACGGAGAATTGACAGTATCACCACCAATGCGACGAGATATGTATTGTATTATTATATCAGTGTTCATGGTTATGCATCAGTTTCTCGTATATAATTAGTAGCAACATAGTTATTGTGCAATGAATATATAGGTTAAAGTACAATATAGGATATATTTATACATGTGATATGGCAACAGGGGATTGGAGTACAAGTTATACAACTTATTGATGATCCTCTCCCCGTGTTCATTTGCTTTCATGAAAATATAGTAAAGAAATGGTAGTGCTGATCAGAAAAGGATATATCAGGTTGAAGTGGTTAAAGTAGTCAAAGGTGTATACATGGGTTCGGACCTCCAAATTTAGAGAAAAGTGTAAGATCCAGGTTGATGCGATGTTGCATTCTTCTCTGGGGAAATGTTGGTTGGTCAAATATTTGTGAAATATGTTGCATGCCTTACACTAGACACCAATTGTTATTAAGGTAAATTTCCTCACAATAGGTCCGGAGCCATGGCTACATCCTTAAGTACATTATGGTGGTGTGTTGATGCAATGGCATCAGAAAAAAGGTGTCGTATACATATAGTAACTTTGTTGTAAAAAGTATTGCGCTCGTGTTAGGCCTCAGATGAAACGACCAGATGTCGAAATATAAGATTGTACTATTTCAAATAAACGACTATTTAATTCATTGCTCATCTTCGGTATACCGAATAACAAGTCGATCACAGAAGTAACATGGATATTCGATCTAGTAAATTTTCCCAACATTAATTGCCTGGCTTGGTTGTATAAAGAACACTGAAAAAATGATATGCGTTTTCCTGTTTTATAGTACGGTGGGGGTTTCAGAATATCTACTGTAGCTTTACAAGCAGTATACAATTTGGCAAGCACGGTGTTTTTATTGAGTTCGCCCTGTACTTTCCTGTTGGCAGTGTTCCATTCTGTGATCATAGACGGAACAAAGGAGGATCTCATGTGTGCACTTCTATTATTGTCATGTCTCAACCATAGAGGGTTTCTAAGTGGGTAATCGGTCAGTTCACCAGATGTTTTAGGTATCAAAGATGTTAGGTATTTTGGAGTTTTTCCATCAATGGTTTTATGTCATATACGTAATTTGTGCATTTTTCGTCTTTCTTTGAACTTGTCCAACATTTTCTATTAACACCCTGTCAGATGAGGCTGACCGTGCAAGGCCAGTAACAATGAGCCCGGCTTCGATCTGCAGTCGCTCTATAATTTATCCAAAAGATTGTCAGTAGCATTGCTCCAGACTACATCACCATAATCCATTAGAGGTAAAATATATGTTTTATACATAAGATCAAGAATTTCTCTATTTACTAAAAAAAATATTTTACGGAGCTGTGCGAAGATACGCGTTTACAGATGTCATCAATTTTGATATCCCAGTTTAGGTTCGATAATAGAGTTATCCCCAAGTCTTTGTCGTGTGAGACTTGCTCTATCTCCTGGTTATCAAGTTCTAATTCGTGAATTTCTCGTATATAATCTTTTATTGCTGGCCGATTGATCATGCATTGCTATGCTTATATTTTATCTGAGAACTCACTGCACACTGCAGCCCCTTCCGCGATGTTTCATTACCAATGTAAACTCACCGGTATCTTTGAGCTTTCTGTGGTTTTGAGCATGAAGTACGTCCTGGAAACAAACCAATAGAATTCCCACTTGGATGGATAATACATAAGCGCCAAATCCGGTCGACTTGTGAAATTGTGCTGAATCTCATAGGAGATGAAAGTCAGCGTATTGTTGTAGATATTCTATGAATGAAACAAACAACATACCGCTAACATACATCAGATATGATGGTCGTCCAGAAGATAACATACACATTGTGTCTAGACACGAAATAATGTATTGGGACAAATATATATCCCTGGATTATTACTCTGCAACACAAGTTGTTTACTAAAAATTTTCAGACACTCCTTAACGCATATATAAGCGTCCATTCTGTATATTAAAATTATAGTGTACATTTCAGACACATACAGCTTCTCTGTCAATTGCCCAATGATTATTCACACGATCACGCGAGTACGTGTATGGTATGCATGATATTGCTCATCTTTTGAATAGGTCATATGTTAAAGTGTAATCGATTGAAGGATCCACTGGCCTTAATAATTATTCTCTGGACATGCAGTACAACGCTGGGTTGAGCACTTTTCTGTGCATTTTTCATCATTAAGACAGATTAAAATTGTAGGCCTATATATATATATCTATATCTATATTTGCGAATGTCTGTCTGTCTGTGTTCTATAGAAATTCACAGGGGCCCATCTATATGGCACTAAAGGGGTCTATTAGGGGTAACTTTTCACGAGAAAGATAATGGTGCGGGTTAGAGTTTTCTAAAGTGACGCGGTTGTTGTCAGGGGCAAAAAATGGGGAGGGCAGGGAAAAAAATGTCGCCGATTGCCACCAAACTTATATATAATCATCCTCATGATACAAGGAATCTGATGGTATGGTTTAAATATGTCAAAAGTGGCGCCGTTCGAGTCAGGGACGCATGGAAGGGGAGAGGGGCACCAAAATTGATAAACTAAGTTTAGCGCCGAGGGACCATCTAGATGGCACCAAACGGGTCTACTAGGGGTAACGTTTTGCGAGAAAGATAATGGTGCGGCTTAGAATTTTCTAAAGTGACGCCGTCTGTCTGTCTGTCTGTCTGTGTTATATAGAAATTCACAGGGGACCATCTATATGGCACTAAAGGGGTCTACTAGGGGTAACTTTTCACGAGAAAGATAATGGTGCGGGTTAGAATTTTCTAAAGTTACGCGGTTGTCAGGGGCAGAACAGGGGAGGGGCAGAACAAAAATTTGCCGCCGATTGCCACGAAACTTTTATATAATCATTGCCATGATATGAGGAATGCAATGGTGCTGTTTAAATAAATTTTCTAAAGTGACGCCGTTGTCAGGGGCAGAACAGGGGAGGGGCAGACAATTTTTTTGCCGCCGATTGCCACGAAACTTTTATATAATCATTGCCATGATATGAGGATTCGAATGGTGCTGTTTAAATATGTCAAACGTGGCGCCATTCGCGTCAGGGATGCACGGAAGGGGTGAGGGCCACCAATATTGATAAAACTAATTTTAGCGCCGATTTCCACCAAATTGATGTATATTCTTTTTCATGATAAATGGAATCTAATTGTGCGATTTAAAGACTCCAAATTGCTGTCATTTGTTTGATAGTTTGTGGAAGGGGCACTCAATTTGAATGGGTTTAGTCGCCACCACATTTATACTTAGCATCCCCATGGTATGGTGTGGCTTAAATCCGTCAAAGGTGGCGTCATTCGAGTCAGGGAAAGGCAGAGGGGCACCAAGATTGATACGCAATAAGTTTAGCGACAATTTCCACCAAAGTGATACGCATGCACTCTTATCCATAATACGAGGAGTCTGATCGTGTGATTTAAAGACGCCATGTTGGTGCTGTTTGGGTGACAGTTGGGGGTTAGTGAGCACTAATTTGATCAACACTGGTTTAGTCGCCTATTAGTACCAAACTTATCAATAATCATCTCCATGATATGAGGAGTATAAGTGGGTGGTTTAAGGATGTCGCAAACTGTCACACATGGGCCATTCGAGTCAGGATGCATAGACGGTGAGAGGAACACAAAAAAGATGAACAATATGTTTAGCGCCGATTTCCACCAGATTGATATATATTCTCCGTGATACGAGAAATCTAATCGTTTGGTTTAGATACGCTAAATTAGTGCCGTTTTGGTTGAGAGATATGGGGGCCCTAAATTGTGTAACGGATTTGTACTCGCAATTTTATACAAAAACTTTTACAAAATCATCCACAAATGATTTTAGCGCCGATTTCCACCAAATTGACATATTCTTCTCCATGAAACAAGGAATCTAATTGTGTGATTTAAAGACGCCAAATTGGTGTCGTTTGAATGTGAGAATGGGGGGGGGGGGCACTAACATTGTTAAGAATTGTTTTAGTCACCCATTGCTACCAAACTTTTTTAATATCCTCCACATGGTATGATGAGTCTAATGGTGTGGCTTAAAACTGTTAAAAGTGGCGTCATTCGAGTCAGGGTGCACTGAAATTGAGAGGGGCACCAGAATTCATACACAATAATTTTAGTCAAACCCACTAGATTGATTGATACATCTCTATATGAAACCCAATTGTCGTCTTTTATTTTTGCGAACTAATGTGTTTATGATGTTCATGTTATAACGTCTGAAGTATACGCAGTTGTAAATAAATAAATAGTTCTTTATTGGTGGGACGGATTAATCGTGATAAACAACATGACAATCGCTCCGATCCGACAAGGTGAACTACTACTTATATTTCGTGTGTAATAATCATGTTTTGTGATGCTATTTGGATATATAATTTATGAAAATATGGGTAACGCTGTGAACAAGAGTATCCTCTATTCCCGCCATATATCCACATTATGCAGAGGGTTTAACATCACTTTAACCAGGGCAACGCCGGGTAACCCTTCACGATTTGAATGCCACGGGCGAATGGCGAACAAGGAGATTTTAGGAACTTGCCCCGTTCTTATCTTTCATGCATGGGCGCAACTCCAGAAATATATAGATAGCCATGCATAGGGGCTGCATAGGCATAGTTCCCAATTTGAATGACACGGGCGAACGGCGAACAAGGATATTTCAGCAACGTGTCCCGTTCTTAGTTTTCTTGCATGTGCGCAATTCCATAAATATATAGCTAACGATAGGAGCGCTGCATATGTTGTGTAATGGCGCATAACAATTTTGCATGTATAGTTATCGGACGAACATCAACTTGACGCCGTCATGCATGAATTGTGCTATAACGTACTGCATTCAGTCACATGTCCGCAATAGCTTATAACATACGTACGAGGAGATCAGTATCTTGCATGATACTGTCTGGCAGAGCACCCGATAAAACACCATTCGTGAGTCCGAACAGAGAATTGGCCGACACGGTAGCATCCACGTTGTTTATATTGATTGGCATGATCACGCCCCTGTCGTACCAGACCTTCAGGTCATCGATATCTTGCACCTGCGTGGCAAAAATATTAATGGAAGGATGGAAGTTGATCAAAATCTAGACATGCTAGTGAATTTCAACAATAACCTATAATTCCTATGCAAGTATATGTGTAAGCTGAAAAATATAGTTGAGATTTATATACAACATCATCCTGCTTTTGAGTATCTCCCAATCAAGGACGAGAGCGCAATATTTATCAAGTTTGACCTTTACTAGTCGAGACACGCATGAATATTGTTATCCTTGCATGATCACATAAATCCGAATATATTAAGTTATTTCCACGTACACTAAATACAGACATGCCTGTATAACTAGATATAATACAGAATATAATCATATATGTTGATCTCGAAAAACCAAACAAACACAAATAAATTATTATATACAGAGAATTGTACATTTGAATTTAGATATTATAACAATTGAAATGATGTGGCGAAAGTTATATTTATATATACCGTATATATCAGAGTTTTGGAGGCACGGACTGAGTATGAGCGTTCATTGCTTCATATTTGCTTAACCCTTTACCCAACAGAACGGTCCTGTTCCAATGCATTCTCTTATATATGCGAGTCGACCATAGGTAGCCTCGCATATATAAGAGAATGCATTGGCTTAACACATATTAAAAATGATCAAATTGTCAAAGAATGTAGAAAATATTATAAGAAAAAATGGTAAAAAGTGTTAACAAAAGATTTTTTTTAGGCCAATGCATTCTCTTATATATGCGAGGCGACCTATGGTCGACTCGCATATATAAGAGAATGCATTGGCACAGGGCATAACTGTTACCATCACAATGTGGTCAATGAACCGGTTCCAATGATATCCATATTTGTATGGTGTTATTGAGACAGACCAAAGATATTTTAGGCTGTTGAAGCTTTATATGGGCGTTTTTGGTCGGTTTGTTGGGTAAAGGGTTAACTCAGTGAGCGTGAACACATTATCATTTCTTATCGAAATGACCATGTGTCGATCGAAACGGCACATTGAGATGTCCCTATGGTTACCTAGTATGTTTATGGTGTCCATTCAAGGTTACCGGTCCTTTCTCGGTGAATTGAAAGTGTTCGCTTCAAAGTAACACTGATTGCTTTTTTTGCATTTTTCTATTTTCTGTCAAACGCTCTATCGACCTAATTAAAAAAAATCTTCTTTTATGTTGTTAAATAACTTTTTTTCTTCATAATTTGAACATATCGCTCATATTGTGAGGGTGAACAGGTGTTGATAATTACTATAACGTGCATTGGTTAAAGTCGACAACGATTGTCCCCTTCAAATTGATAGTTTGGAATTGAGATTTTTCGAACATTCACGGGTGAAGCGCCTCCTTTAGGACGAAATAAACCTACAAAAAACAAACGCAAACAACCAAACCCACTACCCATGGGCCACTCGGTATATATAACCTTTGCTGAGACTGACACGGTTTGCCGAATGAAAACCTACCCACGTGGGAACCAGTGCCACGTTAGTGTTGTTTTGGCTCATTGTGTAGTTGAGGAAGTGTCGCATGTAGTAGAATGTTCGGCAGTCTATGACGCTGGTTCTGTTTTCCGTCCCAAATGGTTTGTACGCGTAGTACTTCAGTGCGTCAATAACGGACGTAACGTTGGAGTTCTGTGACCGCCATGTTTTCAGCGCATTGGGATATTCATCGGCTATGGATGCCAGCATAGAACCAAGTCCAATGTTAACAAAACTGTCGTCGAAATCTGGCGTCAGCAGGAACAATTGTTTATAAAAATCCCTGATTGTGAAAAGCGAAAATATAATCAACAAATATTTCAACAGTCGTAAATTTTATTCCTGACACGAAACTAGTTGGACATTACATACCCAGAAATATATTGACATTTTGAGTTTTCAACCAGTATTTTGTGTGCAATTTGTCCCATTAGACCGCCGAATACTGGTCGAATATTCTTCTACTTTCGGTCGAAGTTTCGGACTCGAAGTTCGATCCAGTGATGATTTTCCAAACGGGGGGGGGGGGGGGGATTGGCTTCAGCTATACAGTTGGCCAGTGACAAATGTATCGATCGGAATGCTTAATCTACTGCAGAGCCAAACCCCGTTTTCTTTAACCAGCTACTCACATTGTAAAGTTGATATGTCGGTATGCTGTATATGGCACAGGAACACTTTAGTATATCTCTATGGGCACATATTTTAATTCATTCGCCAAGCTTGATATACATCATGAGTTAAGTATTGGCGATAAATCTAACTTGACACAAATCAACAAATCGGTTTATAAATATGTTATATAATATAACCCGCTGGGGTATCTGTACAAGAAATACAAACCGCGTCGCTATATACGCGCTAGCTTGGTAATTATTTATTGCACAGACACTACTCCGGTCATGAAAGGGTTAAGGTGGTGCAGAGATGGTTTGTGTGTTTGTGTGGTAGCTAGGGAACTTATTTCAGAAACTAAATGTTCAATAAACAAGGCTATATCTTCAAATTATAACCTACACTTCTTATTTATGAAAAGGATTTGGCTAGGAATATTTGTTGGGAGAATATTCTCGAAGCTCAACTGGGTGATATATCCAGAATCAGACACCTAATCAGAATTGGAAATATCGGGAAATTAATGAAACTCCCGATATTGTATCCGATAACGGTCTGTTGGACGATATTACATTATTCTGTGATATAATTTGATCCACGTGGTTCATGTCTGGATGTCTGTGGTATTAGAAATTAGAATCTCGTCTTCAAAATGTTTACACTGTAATCCATCTCCTCCCATCTGAATGTTGCATTTATAGATCCAAAAATAATGTGACAACTTTGATTAACCATCTCGAAATGACTACCAATTGGGATGCACAGTGTTTTAAATTGAATTTATTTTCTTAGAACCTTTAATCAACGTGTTGATTAAATCCGAAACAGATATCATACTTTGTCATTTTGGGGTACTCGTTACTAGTACTATACCGCTGAATACAATCCGCTAAACAAATGACCGTTTTAGTAAACACTATTTTCTGTGTAACCCTATACTAGCAATAGCAAATCATGTTGAAGGGTCGTCTATATCTGGTGTTACTCTTCCCGTTGGAGTATGTTTATATCCATGCTATTTTCCAGGTAGAGTTACACGTGCGTGCAACTTATAACGTGTTTTGTTAGTTTCCAACTCGTCAGCCTGACTCGTGTAACCCCTGCGTTTTTATTTTGTTGTGCTCACGCAATGTATGGAAATAGTGAATTCCCCAATTTTCAATAAAATAGAGGACTAAATTCAATGAGCCGCAATACTTCTGCTTTTCAGTTTGAAATCACGTTTTTTTAATCAGATACCAAGTACCACACTAGCAGCACAGCACCGCTATCATGAGTTTAAAAGTCTAGTTTATTGATTCGGATATCAAAAAGCAGATTTGCACCTATAGAACTGCTGATTTTTAAGTTTTGTCATAAACCCTCGTTTCTTAAGAAGGTGAATTAAAAAACAAAATCTCAATTTCAAACTATCAATTTGAAGGAAAAAATAATTATCCCTTATAACCAATGTATGCCATAGTACTATATAACATAGTACTTTGCCCTCACAATATGAGACATATGTTCGATTTATGAAAGTGGTTTTAAAAAACAACACATTTTCCATGTAGGTCGATAGACAGTTTGGCAGGAAATATAAAAAAAAACACACACTGCATTATCCAGACTATGAACCCAACTAGGGTATGCGATCCATCTACCATCTGAAATCATGACTATCTGCGAGAAAATAAATAAAACATTTTTCATTGCATATTTAATTTATTTTGTCAGCCATTTGCAGAACTATTTTTTTATAGGAAAAATCACTATAAACTATATAATGTCGGAAAAGATAAATCAGTATTGGGTATTTATGTTTGCCAGATTATTGAAAACGTGGTTGAATAATACTATATTGTTTTATGTTGTTTTGGTCCTTTATCCGATAAAAATAGTCCTGCAAATGGATGCCAAAACAAAATATGAAATGAAAAATGTTGTATTTATTATCTCGCAGACAGTCATGATTTCAGATGGTAGATTCACCGCATACCCCAGTTGGGTTCATAGTCTAGATATAGCAGCGTGTCATTGAAAATATTTACTGTCACGACCCACATGAAGAAAAAAATGGTTATTTTTATTTTTTAAACCACTTTTTTCATAATTCGAACATATCTCTCATATTGTGAGGATAAACACGTGTTGTTATAATACTATATAGCATACATTGGTTATAAAGAATAATGATTTTCCCCTTCAAATTGTTTTAAATTGAGGTTTTTTGAAATGTAACGCATGGGGCACCTACTTCAGCAGATATAAAGTAGCCGATTAGCAGCACACCAGTGGTGATTGTGACTTTGAAAGTCTTAATTTTGAAAAAGTTTTTTGTCTTTTATATTTATCTGGGTTAATACGCATCGTGTGACATGGACCAATCATCAATAAAATGCACCGGGGTAAACTTTTATTATGAAAATAGGCCTTATTTATACTACCTCTTGTTGAGAAGTTCTTGAATGATCTTTGCTATGTTGTTGAGACCATGAGTATCTAACCAAGCGTAGATAGGTGGCCAGTTGATGTAATCCAGTTTAGCAAACATATCCAACATATTTTCTGGGTGCGCCTGCCATGCATCAGCGGTTTCGTTATACTTCGGGAGCCAGAAGGAGTACAGTGAATTATTGTACTTCCGGTTGTGGTCGTAGAATTTGCCGATGGCTTCCACAGCCATGATGATATTCTCCTCGGGGGGTTTCGGGGCGGCGCCATACTTATAAGCTTCCAACAACGCCGTTGTTATCAAAGATGTTGCAAACATATTATTGTCGTAAACTTCAAACAAATTCCTGAGGACTGTTAAATCCGGTTGTCCGTGAAAATTCATCTTGATGTGACTTTCAAACAAGCCTTTCTTTTTTGCCCATTCCACATAAGGAATGCAAGGTTTATCCCTCGGATTTTGCGCTTTTATTGTTCGATTGAACAGTTCTCCTATCATCGTCTTGATATCACCCACAGTGACGTCATTTCCAACCACAACTCCCGAGATGATCACAATAACGAGGGTTCGAAAAAGAGGAACCATATTCAAAGACAATATAAGAATGCTCTACGATATCGAATCAGAACGGTATGTGATGATAGTGGGTGAAGTAGTTTCATTCGGCTCATGCACGCCACCGTCGTGTGACCACAAAGATAATAACTCTCACTCGAAGGTCGTTTCCGTTGGCATGGACTACTAATTTACATGCAGTATAATCGCATTAAGTGTCTATTCGCCATCGGGTGATGAATAGCTGTTGTGCATTTGCATACGCCGTCCGATGTTGCTTGTAGTTTAGAAACAAACATAGTACATATCTTCTTAATATGTGTATATATACGCCATACCCTTACAAAAACACAGCCCGGTATAAATCATGATATACTCAGATAAAATTAAATCCACATAAAGCCTTTTATACACTCTTGTAAATTCCAAGTAAAATTCCAAGTAAATGCTAAACAGTACCAGCTAAACAATGATATATTCTGGTAAAAGCCATGTAAATCCCGCGTAAAAGGACCTAGACTTGTATATTCCAAGTAAAGACATGGTTTACCCCTCTTTGCTCTCGTAAAATGCTGGTGAAACAGGACATACATGGATAAAAACACATGTAAATCAGAACATATACTCTAGTAAATTCTTGATGGAGTCATGGTGTTACAGACTATACTCTGGTAATACCCTGGCGAAACAGGATATACTCTGGTACCACCTCTTTAAAATCACTTCTTTCTGAACAAAACACTCTTTAAGAACGTTCTTTAAATGTTTTATTATTATTTTTTTCATTTCTGAATATCTCCAGAGTTCTACATTACCTAGTATTAATGGTATGTGGCAGCTAATAACACATCGTGTGATTTCACATAAGGTGGGTAATACCATACAATAATATACAAGTAATACAGGGGCAATATGCTAGTATGAATCTTAGTCTTATTTCTAAACTATGTTGGCCTTGGAGAAGATCGGACTTGGTTTAAGTCTTAACTTACTCACTGACCCTACAAAACGTATTTCAACCATGCAGCGACAAGAATTTAGGTGGGGTGGGTGGGTTGGGTTGTGTTATTGTTTTTCGTATATTTAAGTCAAAATGGAAACTACTCTGCAAGGTGGAGTCCAATAAATCTCAATATTTCTGGTACGTAGACGCCCATGTTGGTTAAAGGGGTACTGTACGCCATGATCAATACATTCCCGATAATAACAACGAGCTAATATCGATAATATATAGAGAAATAAGTAATTTGAGTCGAAGTTGTAATCTGTAAACGTTCAGGTTAATAGGTTATCTTAACATCAAAGCTAATAATTTGATATAAATCAAATTATTAGCTTTGATGTTAATTTCAGTGTACAAGGCATATTAAAATTAATTGACGGAGAGTGGATTGGGCAACGCATGGCACACATGGTCGTGTAAAAACTTATGTTGATACAGGGCGTAAACTTAAGCCAACCACTGAGTAGTTACTATACAACAACTTAAATAAATATATGGTATGCATATAATATAACATATATTTGATACATTCGCTTGTTCAAAAATTACTCGCCAACTACAATTCGTATTTTCACACTCTGGCTAATCTGCCACCCGTAAGATTACTTCGTACTCAACAGACTTTCAAATAATGAAAATCTGGTTTCCTAATTATTCTACGACTCAGACATATATAAACCAACAACAGCATTTGAGTACAGTATCCTTTAATGTTTGGTATCTAATGCTTAGGGTGGATACACACATGTAATCTCTGTAAATATCGTGTATTTGGAGTTTTACATGGATCATACACACCGTGTAATATGTGTCCGCTGACAACCCAATCATTGCGACTGTGTTTGACCACAGTGAGTTAAACTCTGAACCTCTGAAGAGCCGTTGACTGGGACGAAGTCGTCAGGCCGCTTAAAATAATTATTCGCGCGATAACTGAAATGGTCGACGTTCTGTTTAAATCATTGTCAGTATTATATTGATGTTAATACCAGTGATGGCCTCTTCCCCAACGCAGGGGGATATGACCCCAACATGCACGGGGAGCTATATTATCCCAGAAGCTACCGAATTCACCATTGCATATTTCCTCGACGGGGGTGTGCACGCAGCACCCTGAGTCCTGACACCCTGCTTTATAAATATCGTAGTCATGTCTGTCGTGTCTGTTTTCTACGAGTGATTAATCTAATATGCAGCAATTTATGCTATTCATATAATTATGAACATATTATACAGCTTTAAATTTGAATGCATGGTGTTGCTGTTTGTCTTCATTCGGCGAAAGGGTTGCCTAGCTACGAGTTCCCAACTACGTCACCTTTCCTCTCTTGTGTTATACAATTATACATGTATACGCAAAATTTACAACTATGGAATATTTAAGTAAAACATTATATTGTAATTCTTGCCCAGATAATTCCGGCTGATACATTCAATTAACTCTCTTAGTTATTGGAAGCTTTCGAGAACCAGCCCCTCCCCCAATCATGGATTATGGTCGAAATGTTATAATTCAAGCTTGTGACAGGTAGGAGCTTGTTCAACCTTTGGCTTGAGAAACATATATATAAATGGGGGGGGGGGGTGTCACTCTTTTTAATTTCAACGCTGTACCTGCATTATTTTTTGGCGCTATAATGAATATTTGCAATCCCAATTGAATTAATGTTATCACATGAGCTCGCTCTCAAATTATCAGAGAAATCTCACCAAGCCAGTATCATCCTATAAAAGAATTCTGCATATTTTATTTTTGTTTTGGATGACCCTGTTTCCAAGAAATGACAGAAACAAATCAAGTATAAAATCGACCGGCTCTAATCCACTTTTCGAAATGAATTATAACTCGTGACATAACAGCAACATATATCAGACAATAATTACTCATTTCGGTATCCATGAAAGAAGACATGTTTATGACTGGCCTGAAATTTCTTGATGGCAGTTTGTTTGATAATGGCTTATAACTACTCACTGGTGAAATTGACCTCTCGCGCGCAGGTGATTAATGTTGTCAATTATTGGTGTGGCCATGTAAAATACATGTATTTTACATACAGACATTACATGCATGTGTGTATCCACCCTAATACCCCAGGATTTACTAGAGTATAATATATAATGTACACACACCATGCCTTTACTTGGAATTTACAAGGATATGTCCATTTTATATGAATTTTACATAAAACCAGAGTGTTTTACGAGGTCATGAGTGATAACTTTATTCCACAATAGCACATCACGCAGTTGATGTGTTTTCTGTCAAATTTGTGGGAAAAAAATAATATTTTGTTAGTTAATCAGTGAAAAACAATTGTACCCGGTGTCAAACTCAGAAGTTAACATAATGGGACAAGAGTATTGTCATAAATAAGTCAGATAAGTCAAGTTTAACACATTATTTAATAACATGAGACATTCATATGACTTCAAATATGTTGACTTAAAATTTAAGGCTTGTTTACAAAAGCATACCTCGGTAGAATTACTCTAGTAGAACCACAACGTACATACTTACATCCCGGTAAAATACTTTGGTGAAATACATGGGTTGATCCATTTCACTAGAGTAAATACATTGGTGGTGGTATAATATTGTGATGGTATAATATGGTGACGGTTTACTAGACGGATTTTACCTGAGTAACACCATGGTAAAATTACATCATTTTACCTGTTACAATCACAACGGTAAATATCACGATTTATTCACCATGGTTTACTATAGAGTGTTTTTTTTAGAAGGGTATATATCTTAATCGGGATTACCTGGTACTGTCTTCCAGACGGAACAGTAGACCCCCCCCCCCCCCATAATCGGCTGACCATCTGCAGCTATATAGGGGGTAACAATTATGGAACATGAGCATGAAACATAATCGATATAACGTATCTGATGCATGTATGAATGTGTCACCCCATCCCCATTTTGGTACGGGGGTACATATACAGCATGCACCGCTCATATTCCGTTGTTTGCCGGTATTCAAGATTCAGATACCACCATTTTAAATGCATGATATTCGGTTCAAATAACATTCTGGTAAGCGTATTCGTATACCCTCATGTTAACTGGTATATCCAGGATTCAGGGGGTGACACCCTCTTGTATATTCGGCAGCGACTATTCGCCATCGGTGTATGATAAAGAGCGAATCTGCTGTTATTAGCTATTTGCCACCGGTGGTATTTTAGAAGAAAGAAACATGTCATGTCTTCACTATATATACGCACGCATAATTGTTACCCCCTATATCTATGCAGGTGGTCGGCCAATTAGCAACCTCCGGCTCTAGGACCATTCCTCTCTTCCGAGCACTATGGCAACCATTTCGATGAACACGCCTGTTTTGCTCCCAATGTTAGCCATTATACATTGCTATTGTCCACTAACTACGCGAAAAACTTATACTTTGTACCTAATTGGGTTGCTCATGTATCAGGCTATGTATAACTGTTTACAACTTATGGGCACATTCAAAATGGCGGATGAAAATAGCCGCCATTTGACCGAAAATGGCCGCCATTTGAGCGAAAATGTCAAAGTGTCGTCATATATTACGCGTATGCCTATTGGACTGGAAATGTATAACAAAAATTATTTCAAACATAAAATTCGGCTAGACAAAACACTAATCAGTTACGTTACTCTAATACATATGGCACTTTAGATTATATCAAAACGTGATTATATACATTATAGACCACGCATGTAATGAGGGTTATCGCTCGCAGATTTCAACTACTGGCTAATTATGTGTATGTAATAATAGCTTGTTTTTATATGGTCACAAATCATGCAACATCATGACAACCATCTTCTTGATACGTAATAATTTCATTGTTGATTCTCGATCGTTTCCATCCATTTATGTCCTGACTTCTTAGCAAAGATGGAGAATACTTTACCTTACTTAAAGGTACTCAATCCGATTCGATGGTCCCCACATAATCAGATTCACACAAAAACAACATTTTTATAAATGCCGCTTCAGTTGTCAGAATCGATTAATTGCCCAAAAATAATGCTAACCATGCACTGTCAACTATAGTATAAAATTGCCCGAAACTTTTTATTTATCAACATGTTATTTGGCCTTATTACCAACAGAAAGCCTCTTGATTTTAGAGTTATACATCTTCATTCGCAATTTGGTCCGAGACCGTCGGCTCGTAGACTGTTTACTGCATGGGCAACTAGTAATTTTCGATGGTGAAAAATAATAGATGTCAAAAATCGATATCTAATAACTCTGAGCTTTGATAGGTGGGTTCCTCGACTCGAATCAAATATTTTTGACAGGGAACCTTTTAAAGTCGAAAAAATAAAGCGGCTAATATATTTCTTAGTTTTTATGTGTTCCTTACTAATGTACTTCACTGTTGGTGAAGGTCACAACTCGAACTTTCACGATTTATATAAATTTCGCTTACAATTATGGAATTTCTCCTGGTTATTTAATTTATCATTTATTGCGATATCGGCTAACAAATACCACGGAAATGCATGCAATTTGGAATTGGGACATTCACCAACAGTGAAGTACATTATTAAGGAACAGATAATAACTGAGAAATATATTCCCCGCGTTATTTTTTTCGACTTTATAAGGTCCCCTGTCAAAAAGTTCCAAGGTTTTGTATTAGCGGAATATGATCTCTACGGACGTTAGCCATAGTAGAGATTCATGGCATGATCTAAAATAATAGGTGCCCCCATACATCCTGAATACCAGTTAACAGAGAGGAGTAAATAGTACGATAAAATATCGAATACAAGACAGGGTCGTCTCACACTAAGATGATAATTTTCACAAATTTGCTGAGGTAATGCCGATAAATTTAACACATCAAGATATATGAGACTGATTTGCATCAAATATTTTTATTTTGGCTAAGAATGTATCAATATTTGAAGAAAACTAAATGCTATAAAAGCTGCATACCAGCCTTGTTGATGAATCCACAACCCTTTACCCAACAGAACGGCCCTGTGCCAATGCATTCTCTTATATATGCGAGTCGACCATAGGTCGCCTCGCATATATAAGAGAATGCATTGGCTTAACACATTAAAAATTATAAAATTGTTAAAGAATGTAAGAAAAAATGGTAAAAAGTGTTAAAAGTGTTTTTTTTAGGCCAATGCATTCTCTTATATATGCGAGGCGACCTATGGTCGACTCGCATATATAAGAGAATGTATTGGCACAGGGCATAACTGTAACCATCACAATGTGGTCAATGAGCCGGTTCCAATGATATCCATATGTGTATGGTTTTATTGAGACAGACCCAAGATAATTTAGGCTGTTGCAGCTTTATTTGGCCGTTTTTGGCCGGTTTGTTGGGTAAAGGGTTAATACCGGTTAAAATGGGCATATACCTTTATGAATCCCGAGTGCCGTTTAACATAGGATTATGAATCCTGAGTACCATTTCAAAATCACCGGAATCTCGCGAATCATAAATATATATAGGGACGTGACACCATCAAGACTATACTGTTCGACACGGTGTGCTTGGAGATCGTGTCCAACTGTAGCTCAATTGTAGTCTGTTGATAAACTATACGCATAACATAGAATGCGAATTGAACATTTCGCACGAGTAGCGCACACTAAGCACTGAGAGTGCAATATCATGGGTGCGATGTTTTGGGACTGTATATTGTATCTCATGAGACACAATTTGAACCAACCTGTGTGATTTATTTGCGTATCATACCCTGAGAATACGAGAGTTTAACCACGAGGAACATGTTCGTCTCATGATGATTGGTTGAAACCATATCGAGAAGCCACGTGATCTCTTTTCTGAAATTTCAACCCAATGAAAATGATAAAAATGAAAATGGCGGCTGGAACGAATTTAAATTTCTCACCGCGGTCTCATGTAATACTGAATAATGTACGACACGCTTCGTGTCTCGTTAATTGATAACTGAACCGATATTGACTGTTGTACGAATTTCGTTTGGAAATATATCATAGCTGTCTGACTGTCTTAATAATGTTACCCCGCCTCGGATACAGAGGACTATCATCTGTTATATATACGCTTGAAGGGCGACGTTAGATGTTTTTTTCTTCATATAGACAATATAGCTTCATTGAATCTATTTCATTGCGACCGAGATCGAGGAATGTAATTCCCCACCTTTGTTCCTCTGTTGTGTCTCAACGTCACCCTGCTTCCGCAATCACGATCCGTGGGCGACGAGTTCGATCGGCATTGATACAGTAATGTCCAAAATAATCGACTCCTTAACCACAGAAGAGTTATGGGTAAGTTTTTAGGATTTAGTCGCAAATATGGCTTGTTGCCATTCATCGGAAAGCTCTCAGTTAACCACAACATAAGTATGGGTAATGTTTCAGGATTTAGTCGGAAATATGGCTTGTTGCCATTCACCGGAAGCTCTCAATGATAGCTTTCCGATGAATGGCAACAAGCTATATTTCCGACTAAATCCTGAAAAATTACCTATAATTCTGCTGTGGTTAATGAGTCGATTATTTAGGGTATTACTGCATGTGGACTAGCACACGAATAGCACAACTGCATGGTCATTTATATGTATATCATTTATTTTTTTAAACAGACAACATTTCAACAAAGTCGCACCAAGCAATAACGTGTAACATGTATATCAGCAACCAGTGATCAACAATATTAGCCAGGTACAGACTCACGTATATACAGGTGTAGCGTGTGTAGCTATTTACAACGACAGCAGCATGACGCATGTGTCCATTGCGACTACACGTATATAGGCATATATGCGATAAATCGGTTCAGACGTTATTACTTCCAACGTGTCACTTGTAACAAAGATGAATAATTTAAATCTTCTTAATCATAACCGAAGTATTAATTTTCAGTTAGTCAAGAGGTTAAGGTCACATAGGCAGCAGATGCGAGAATACCATTTACCTGAGCGGAAATATTTATTTTGATTGAGGTCTATTAACCACATCGATGTTCCCATGGTGGATAGTTAGCCACATGTGCTATCCGACTATCGTGTGAACGTTTTCCTATGCACGTTGGGTCAACATATATACGTACATGAACGTGTACATGCGATCGCGTCATAAATCATGTGAATTTTCACGCAAACTGCATTACTCTGATAATACCCATATTGTATAGCATATACACGTATTACATACGTGTGGCTGGACCTGCCAATCAATAACACAATTCTGAAATATTATATTCATATATGTATAGACTTACAGAAAATAGAACATGTGTACATATATACGTGTAAACATTTATATGAAAAATATGATTCCGGAGAAAATAAACAAATGAAATACCGGTGACAAAAAATATCAAGATTTGAGCCAGGGACGTGGCAAGAGGGTATCTGTTTTGGGGTGTTCACCTTGAAATTTCTAACTGAGCCATATGCCACTTGAAGCAGACCAAAATTTCAAAGTCCGAGAAATTATTGGACATTTCCAACCTAACACTCCTAAGCCTACACTCGACAGTTTGTCTAAAAACAACAATCTTCACACTAAATACTGTTTGAAATTAATATCAAACTATCAGAACAATTTCAACCTAATTTTGGTCTGAAATTTCCAACTACGGTATCATTTTTGCAGGAAATGGAAATGGTATACCCCGGCTTCAATGAACATGTGTTAGTTGCTAAACTTGCATGGCTGACGGCAGTGGATGATGAAAATATATTACTGACCCTGAAAAAATTCATTTATAATTTACACACTTCAAGACTAAGAATGCTTGAGGAAATATAAATACTGAACATGCATTATATACACATGTATATAATTTTTCATTGCCTGTTAACTTCAATCACTGTACTTGCTAAACAGTATAATTAAACATTAAACTTAAACAATTTAAGCACCGGAATATAGATATAATGTATTTGAATGATTCATTGTTTATGTTTTATTTATAGATACATATGTACCTAAATAACTCCTTATCATTTCTTTATTCATTTCACAGTCTATAGGGGACACCCTCAACCTGCCCTGCATCGCCTCCATTTTGCATGATTACCTCACTGATTGCTGGAACTTTTACTCCTTATATAGTCATATTGAGTAGGCAACCACGATTGATGATTTATTTGTCAATTGTTGTCGCTTATACTCAACTTAACACTCTTAGTAGGCCTACTACATGTTTTATAGGGCAGGATGAGGACTAATTTTCATACTATTATTTCACACTAATGAACATAATCATAATTATCACTTTATTTCCTTTATGTTACATTTTAAAGAGTAATTGTTCTGCCTGCCTGAAAGGTTGTCTTGATTGACCAATAAAACTATTCGTATTCGTATTGTATGTCGTGTCAGCAATGAAATTTCCAACTGTTGAATAATATACCACCCCAATCCCCCGACATGTAGCCACGTCCCTGATTTGAGCAGAAACGATTTATTTTGATCTATATGTATATCCTGGACTTCATAGCGGTCTTCACATTCACTTGTCCAGAGAGATTCCAGCACCATCTGCAATTAAGATAATTGTCCGATGAGTATGTTGGACAATATTGCGAACAATGTCTATGTCGTTACATATCAACCACGTTGTCACTTATATTCACTCGGGGGTTGCATCGCGGAATTCTAGAATCGTTTTAAAGGGGTACTGTACACTAAATCCGGCCATTTAAGGGACCATCTCCTTTATACTCAACAGAATATATGCAACAAATGAATGAACTTTAGCCATGGATTAGTGCAAAAACACACTCATATGCTCTATGAATCAAGTAAAAACATGGTAATTATAATGAAAATGAATTTATGACATTTATTCATTTTCGTTATATTTAGCATCGTTCATGAGTACAGGAGTGTATCTTGCACTAATCCATTGCCCAAATTAATTCATTACTTGCATATATTCTGTTGAGTATAAAAGGAGATGGTCCCATAAGTGGCCAGGTTTAGTGTACAGTGCCCCTTTAAAGAAGAGTTATCTCTTTCATCGACTTTCTGTTTAAATTATCTGTGTATATATATTTTGAGTCAGGGAAACCAGTCAACCGGAGGCTAATTCACTGTTTCCTTCAATCATATTACATGAACCGCAGTGAGCCAGGACAAAAATGTGGTTTATTTTAAGAACATTAATATATTTTAAATGAACATTTTTCATTTAGAACACTTTTAATTGGAATATGTGTAGCACTCATTGCTTCCCATGTGCTTCTTTTGGAACACAATGCATTGGTACTTCCAAAACAAATTTCGTAAACAACATTGTTGTTCTTCTTAAAATTGGTGCTGAGAAGAGACAGAGCATCTTTAACGACAGTTACTAACATAATTATATATTAGGGAGGCTTAGATCGAGAACGTCTTAATTCAAACGCCAGTGAATGTTATACATGCAGCCACCCGATTGACTCCATCGGCAGACTGTTTCATGTACGGACAACCATGAAAACGTCTGGCGATCACATGCTTCATCTGGTATTGTTGACATCGCCTGGAGTTTGAAGTCATAGATCTAACATCCATATTAACTACCAAAATGCTCACTTGATTCCAGCGTGTCGCCGTGGCAATCCATACATACCTATGTATCAATGATTATGTGACATGCCCATGTATCTCATGGCACATTGTGACAAACATTGCCGAGGCCTGACGACGAGTTGTGTCTTTTTCGGCTAACCCGAGCAATACCACGTCGATTAACAATGCATTTTATTGAGATTTGTGCAATATCTGGACAAGCTCCGTGCAGAGTTCAGTCCCATACGCAGGACTTACCGCTGCCCACACCAACACGTAATGTGAAGAAAATTGTCTTGATCAAGCCAGAATGAATTGTAACTGACAAAACACTTCAATAAAAAATGCTAGACTTAATTAAGAACATACACATGCCGCCAGTGGTCAGACAAAGCATAGCGCGGGGACTGAACTTTGTTTTGCAGCTTGATATATGGATATCCACATGATATTTCTCTTGTCCTTTATACGCATTGCACCTGAGTCGCGGCCATATTGGATCCATCGTTTCGTTTTTTTAGTGCTACATGTCAAAGTTCTGGAGTAGCATTCCATATATGGAGCTTTTGAATATTCATGAATTCCATTTATGGATTGCTATTCTAAAACTTTGACCTGTAGCACTAAAAACGGAACGGGACTGGGTGGATTCAATATGGCCGCGACTGAGTGACAAAGCATATTGCAGAAAGGCGAATACATTCAATAGACTGAACTCTGAAACTTTACAAAAGACATAATATTTTAATCACTTTTGCCATTGGTGATGTTTGTTGACAAAACTGTAACAGTAATGTTTAAATAATTATGGTTTCAAAATGAAAAATCTTGTTATTGTGTAATTATTAATAATGAAAATAACAGTCAATCTATTTTTTCATATTCATTTTGAATGCATGATTCTACAGAGTGTCATGTTTACATGAACCTATATCGCAGAGACTTTGAGTCCCTTTAGACATTAAACAATAGATTAGTCGGCCTATACCGACACTAATTTCCTAGTGGAAGCAAACGTAAGGTATTTGAAGGCCTAGATATGCATGGGTCTTACAAGGAAAATTAGAGTCGGTATACTATATAAACAAATACAAATACTGTGATTCGAGCCACGCAGAAACTGCCGAGAAATGTAAACATGTCGATTATTAATATTAATAGTGTAGGCGATTTCTTGTAAATCACCAGACTAGGCAAATCGAGTACTATCTACATCAAAAGATGGAACCTTCAGGCTATCCACCCCCAACGGCAAACAGTTTCCTATATATTCGAGTGAATCCCAGTAAATAGATGACTCGCCGAAAAGTTAATAAACGTCATATTCATCGATGCATGTTGTAAATTCAGAATTACCGACATAATTATATCGAATCGCAACTAACAATCAAAGAAATACACTTTAAGAAATTCAGTCGGAATACTATAAAACACACATTTTGTATTACAAAACTAGTAAATTACAAAGGAACACTCATAAATTACACGAATTGTGTATTATGTAGTATAGGACCAGACCTATACAATACATACCTGGAGGCTTATCGACATCGAAGTTGGCGATGGTATTCCGCTGTCGGCTGCTAATTTCTTTGAGTCTTGGAATCAACTGGAAAATATCGATGAGGATCCTCGAGTTATGTTCCGAGCTCTTTTCCACAGACGCCGCTATCATGTCGTGGTACAATGACTGTAACTTCTTCGCCTTCTCTGGTTCAACCAGACCGCAGTTTGAATCAACAGAATCTTCATAAGGAGAAAACATATATATTTTCTACATTATGTATATGAATATACATAATATTCGACAGAATAAAGGGGGTAGCTAGAGGGTATCAGTTGGGGCATTTCCAATTTCACCAACTTGAACTAGATTCCAAGTTCTCGAAATTCCATTTACACCCCTGGTACCTCAAGCACACTACATGTTGGAAATTTCCATCTTAACACCCCCTATAAGGCTGGAAATTGTCCAAATGATGGGCCATTTGATCCTACGTTTGGTCTGAAGTTTCTAACTATAGTGAGAAATTTCCGATTGATGAACATTTTGAGGGTGGGTGCGATGAAACACAAACAACCCCCTGTCGCCACGTCCCTGAGAAAATATATATAGCTTCTACATGTAGGACAGAAACAAAACTCAGTCCCCATTAGCTGTTTCTTTAGTTAGGGTTTTAAGTCTTTTTAACAGTTAGGCCACATCACGACAGAGAAAAACCGTCTTGAAGATATGTATAGGACCAAAGAGGACCATGAGCTAAGCCGTATATAATACGCGGTCGATGCCTCACGTGATACGGCCGCCCTAGTATCTCCAGGACTCTACACCACAAATTATGGGATGCACCCCACGGCAAACAGGGTGCCAAATTAGGGGATTCTTACCTCTCGTAGTGGGGCTGTATATAGGCCTATTCTATTCGAGCTATTAGCAATTAAGAATATTTTGCAGAGAAATGTAAATCATAGAAAGACCAAGGATTCATTAAATTAAAGGTGTGATCTTCGCCACGCATTTTACAAGTCGACGACAACCGTTATCCGACGCTTCTCACTAGAAATTGTGGTTTCGGTCAAGTATTTTTTCACGCCCCCATAAGATTGTGGTACGACAATCTTTCAATACTATTTTAGAACAGTACGTCATTCGTCTGTGATTCGCGTATGTTTCTCGGTTTCTATTTTCAGCAACATTTAAGTCGAATATATGGGACACCGAACAACCATATTCACTTATGATTGACCAATCAGCAGATAGAGGGTACGAGACAAACGTATAGGCCACTGATAAAATTTAATGGTGGAGTACGTGGAGATTACTATAATTGTCAGTCAAATTAATTCCCCGTAGCGCTGTACAGTAATTTATTTACAATCTATATTAAATCTCGAAATTAACTTCGAGACAAATATGGATATTGTTGTCAAGTACGATCGTTTTTTCTCTTTATTCCATATATATCGCATCAAATGTTTATTTTTGGTATATAATGTACAAATTTGATCAGCTTTGAACTCAACTTGATAAAGACAAGTTTGAGCTAGTACCATTGGTTGGCGTCCGTTGTCCGTACAACCTTAAGTCTGTGCGTCTGTCAACAATTTCCCTCGTCACATCATATACGCCATACGCCCTCATACGATCGATACTAAACATCACATTGATCCTCGGGGTAGACTCTAGATGAGAGATACAAATGTATCAATTGTTTTCCGAATTTCGTTGAAAAACAAGGCCACCATGCATCGGTCATCTTGGATTTCACATTTGAATTCATCTGCATATACCATGTGGCTCACGTGCATTGTTGTGAAAATTCACAGGCAGTTTAGGATCACCTCCAGATGGGAGCTATTGAATTTGAACGAGTTCCGACGAAAAACATGGCTGCCGGCACCCACCTTGGATTTTAATCTTTGCATCAATAAATCATTCGGGGACATCGTGCACCCCGCGTTTTTCATCCCATGCATTGCTGCAAAACAATCTACATACGGACCTTCAATGTGACCTCTAATTCCCTACTTATTGGACCTTGCATCGCGCAGAACAAGAATGGCATACATGTATAACAAATTGCTGCAAATAAAACTGATTGAGCCAAAACAAAAATATTAAAATCAGCATCCTCCTATCGAATAACAAAACAGGTTGGTTTGGTTTAAACATATTTATTACCAATAAGTATATAACAATACAGATTGGCATTGGGATTGGAGGACAAGTGCGATCCACTTATACATAACCCCCTCTCCCAATTGCCGTTATAACACTGATACATAATAATTTGGGTTGTCAACACAATAGGTATAACATATTTACAAGTGTATACATACAGTATATCATTGTATATTATTTGAAGTATAGTTTGTATAGTCTCACCACCCCACCAATTCTAAATAATTTCAATAATGATTTCAAGTAGCTGTTTTAAATGTGATACATGTACCTCATGGTGCATTGTTAACATTGTATCTCGTAAATAATTTTGCACAGCTTTAAAGATATGTTCATTTGCTAATTGTTTTAAGTTCGGGTCCCCAAATATTAGTGTCTTAACTGAATGTATATTAAAGCGCAGAAGATTATTACGAAGTGTAATTCTTTCTTCAAAGTGTAGGTGGCATTAAAAAAAATAGTGGAAAGCATTTTCTACAGAATGTCCACACCTACATGTAGCAAAACAGGTACACTGCAATACCTCATTAATTGACACCCTAATTGATTTTGCATTGTTAATTCAATCCCTTCAATGCTTTTATATTTTTTTTAAACGGACATGTCTCGTTAGAACCCAAAATAATATATAAATAATTTGTGAGATCTACATGTATCTCAAAACATACCAACGAACAAATTCGACGAAAATAGCGCGGAAAATACGTGTTTTGTTTCTTATATTCTCTAAATAAATTTAACCCTTTACCCAACACAACGGCACTGTGCCAATGCATTCTCTTATATATGCATATATAAGAGAATGCATTGGCTTAACACATATTAAAAATGATTAAATTGTCAAAGAATGTAGAAAAATATTATTTTTTTAGGCCAATGCATTCTCTTATATATGCGAGGCGACCTATGGTCGACTCGCATATATAAGAGAATGCATTGGCACAGGGCATAACTGTAACCATCACAATGTGGTCAATGAACCGGTTCCAATGATATCCATATTTGTATGGTGTTATTGAGACAGACCGAAGATATTTTAGGCTGTTGCAGCTTTATTTGGGCGTTTTTGGCCGGTTTTGTTTGGTAAAGGGTTAAGATCGTTTCGTTTGTGTCAGTTCAATTTTGTTTAGTCAAATGTCGCGTAAATATTGCAACTGTATATCATGCATGGGAAGAAACGTTTATTAACCCTTTGAGTGCCAGGTCCGATTTTTTGTATCAACCCATATACCCTGTGCCAATGCATTCTCTTATATATGCGAGTCGACCATAGGTCGCCTCGCATATATAAGAGAATGCATTGGCCTAACAATTTTTCATCATTTGTTATTATTTTTTACAATTTTTTACAATTTTAATAATTGTTTCTTATATTCTTTAACGTGCTTATTTTGTAGGTTTAGGGCCAGGGAATCTTACGTTTTTCATAGGCATCAAAATTAATACTATGAATACTTGGTGATAGTTTTGAGTTATAACATGCCCTATAGCATGCTTAAGCATACTCAAACATAATTCAACCAAAAAAAAAAAAATCTATTTTTTTATTTTTTTTTTATTTTTTTTTTAGGGCCGATTTTACAGAACGTAAATTAGGGCCGATGAGATCGGCCCGTGGCACTCAAAGGGTTAATGTACTACATAATGTTTATGATTAAAACGACGAGAAAGCAATGCGTGACGTTTTTGTTAATAGTTTCACATTAATTTAACGCAATATATATACCTTTTCCCTACACTCCGTTTCCTGTTCTAGAATGCCGATGAATAAGCAGATCACTGGGTCGTGGCCATATTGGATTCATCCAGTCCCCGTTCCGCGGTTTAAGTGCCACAAGTAAAGTTATGTAGGTGCATGCATTCCATATATGATATGTAGCATGCGTGCACTTAAGGAATTATGGAGCTAAATGTGTTCCAGAGTCGGGAAGCGAGTGCACCGTGGAAGGTGCTAGAGGTGAAGGTAACTGAAAAATGGCCTTCACCTGATACATGACTGTGACACGTTACTAAAGGATAAAATCTTGTTTATTTGATTTGTACATCATATATCTAAATAATTTAAACTGATGAATTATTGGGGAATGGATTTTTGTGAGTGGGAAATTTATTTAACTATAGCTGCTTTAGTTCTGGGTTTTTCCAGGTAAAATTTGGCTGCGAGATAGACCTGTCGTGCACTCGGGGATTTATTTTAAAAAGTAAACATATGACCTATGATTTTTCGTGATCAGCTGGTGTCAATCTAGCTGGGTACACATCACTGGAGTGGCATGCAGGCCTCAATTCAATGAAGCTGAAACGTTAACACTGTCGTCTATATATGGGAAAACATTCAGTTCAGTGATTCCTTAAACCGCGGAACGGTGGCTGGATGAATCCAATATGGCCGCGACCAGGTGGTCTCGCTTATACACATGTCACAGTTTGTGTTCGGGACTCTATTCTAGTAGGTTGCTTTTATCGACCACCGAATTCTCTTACTTCTGACTGGGACGATATTGAAAAATCGATTGGTGTCGCACGAGATAGCGGTTTAGAGATGACAATAGCAGGAGATTTTAACGAAGATCAGAAACCGAATTTCCATGGACATATTAATGATATTTGTAGCGCGTGTGGCGTAAAACAGATAAAAAAATCACCTACCCATTTCTCTGAGAGTTCGAAAACAACACTAGACCTTTACCTAGTAAGTAACCCAAAATCTATCATATCTTGGAAGGTATTAGATCCATTTTATTCGGACATGAAACGATACCATTGTCCGGTTAGAATCGACCTTAATTATTCACACACTAGACAGAAAAACTCTCTCAGACGTATTGTGTGGAATTACAACATGGCTGATTTTGAATCGATGAATAATGCATTTTACGATTGGAACCGCTCTGGTGAACTCGACTCTTTGAGCACAGACTATTTAGCTGAAGCTGTAACTACCAAAATTATCTCGACGGCAACTTCTTTCATACCACACAAGAGCGCAACTATTCGTAAAGGGTGTCCCCCGTGGTTGACATGCAACATCCGCAAATTAATTCGTGAGCGCAGAAGGCTTCATAATAAAGCAAAACGAATTGACTCTCCTCTCGACTGGGCGAACTATAGGACAAAGCGAAATGAGGTCATATCAGTGATCAGGAAATCAAAAAGAGAACATAATTCCAAATTAGAAAAGAAACTAAATGATAACGCATGTGACGCTTCGACGTGGTGGAAAACACTTCAAAGATTATTGTTTTCCCCGAGGGCACAAAGTATCCCGCCGATAACTGATGGAACAAATATATACGTATCTCCCCATGACAAAGCAACCTGCTTTAATGACTATTTCTGTAGCATAACATCTGTAAATGATGATGGTGCTACTCTTCCCCTCAGATCTTTTGACACATGGAGACAAACTCTTTCTGAAATAAAATTAACCGCTGATGATCTGCGAGAGGCCCTCAAATCGGTCAACCCGACGAAAGCTTCAGGGCCAGACCAAGTACATCCCAAAATATTAAAACAGTGTGCTGACTCATTATGTTATCCCCTCACTAATATATTCAACCGCTATATCAACGAATCCTATTACCCTCTAGAATGGAAACGGTCGAATGTTGTGCCAATTCATAAAAAAGAAGACAGGAGTAAAATGTCTAACTATAGGCCTGTATCACTGCTCAGCTGTATATCAAAGGTGTTTGAGAAATGTATATATAAAAAAAATTGGGACTTTTTAACACTTAATGGACTAGTATCAAATTTACAGTCAGGATTTGTCCGTGGTGATTCCACTGTCTTTCAACTCACCGATATCTACGATTACATTGCAGACTCATTGGACCAAGGTAAAGAAATAAGATCTGTCTTCTGTGACGTTAGCAAAGCGTTTGATAAAGTATGGCACACAGGTTTATTGTACAAACTTGAACGTATTGGTATCACTGGTAAATTACTTCACTTGATCGAGAGTTATCTAAGTCAACGCCAACAACGAGTAATAATTGACAATGAAAACTCAGATTGGAAACCCGTACAAGCAGGTGTTCCCCAAGGATCTATACTTGGACCTTTACTATTTATAGTTTATATAAACGATATCTCTGAAAATGTTACTTGTCACATTCGACTTTTTGCTGACGATACATCCATGTTTCTTACTATAGAAGATCCAGACAGAGCAGCAGATCTGATGAATATGGATATCGCGAGACTAGCTAATTGGGCACATCAGTGGCTTGTTACTTTTAATCCTCAAAAAACTGAATCTCTTCTCATCTCCAGAAAGCGAACACCCATAGCCCACCCACCACTTCAGATGTCCAATTCTATTATCACAGAAGTTAGCTCGCATAAACACTTAGGATTAACATTTGACAATCAAGCGAAATGGGGTGACCACATAGATGATATTACTGATAGAGCTTGGAAGAAAATTAATATAATGCGAATGCATAGATTTTCGCTGAATAGAAAAACCCTTCAAAAAATATATTTCTCTTACATTCGTCCAATCATAGAATATGCTGCACCAGTATGGGACAATTGTACATGTGAATTGAGCACACGACTTGAAAAAATTCAATTTGAAGCAGCAAGGATCGTATCAGGAGCCACGCGTAGCACTAACAATAGCGACCTTCTATCTGAACTTGGGTGGGAAACATTAGCAGAAAGGAGAAAAAAATTTAAACTACATCAGTTTTATAAAATGTTTGTTAGATCATCACCATCCTATTTATACAACATGATCAACACCGATACCCCGGGTTCCCAGAGATATAATTTTAGGAGAAATGACTTAAGACCTCCGCAAGCTGACAACTCGGCATATATGAACACCTTCCTTCCATCTGCTACTCGCCTGTGGAATGAGTTAACACCCGAAACTAAAAGCGCAAAGTCTTTAGAGATATTCAAGTCACGACTAGATATAGAAAAACGGAGAAATTCATTGAAAGTCCAACATTTTGATTATTGTTTAAATCGCGAAACCCAAATATTGCATGCCCGTTTAAGACTCAAGTGTAGTAATCTAAATCGTGACCTTCGTGAAAACCATTTACGCGATTGTGACAAATGTGTATGCGGGGATGTAGAAAGCGCTGAACACTTTCTATTATTCTGTCAAAGATATACTCAACTCAGGTCTGACTCATTCTCAAATATTGACCCGACTTTCTTAACTACCAAAATCTTACTAAAAGGCATACCATTGCTATCATCTGAAATAAATTATGAAATATTCCGAGCTACGCAATACTTCATTCAAAAAAGCGGACGTTTCAAACAATACACTAACAATTCAACGGCATAGCAACGATAACCCATGGAGTTTTCATATTTAGTTTTCATATTTAGTTTCCATATTTAGTTTCCACATTTATTTTCAAAACAATTCATTTTCAAAATAATTCTTTCCACAAGTTAGTCTAAAAATGTTCATAACAGTGGTACCGACTTTTCTTTCACATACAAGCTCTTTATTTCCATCGCTTCACCTATCTCTGTCTCGTATTCCTTGTGAATACACCCCTCTCATTATTATCCACATAAGCTTATTTTTCATTTCAACACTTATTGTAAACTCGTCTGTACATCATAATATTAATATACCATCACTTCTTAAACCTATTGTTTCTCTAACTCGACCACTTGCCATTCGCTCGATCTTCCTTGATTTCTACAATTTTTCTAATTGTCTGAGGAGATAGCTCAACAAAAGCACATATCTGCTTGCTGCTAAATCCTCTTCCCCTTTTCTATTCTACTCATGTTTCCATCATCTAAATGTTGTTCATCATAAATGTAATATTGGGGCTAATAAATATTGTTTAAATCAGGTGAAGGTAACTGAAAAATGGCCTTCACCTGATACATGGCTGTGACACGTTACTAAAGGATAAAATCTTGTTTATTTGATTTGTACATCATATATCTAAATAATTTAAACTGATGAATTATTGGGGAATGGATTTTTGTGAGTGGGAAATTTATTTAACTATAGCTGCTTTAGTTCTGGGTTTTTCCAGGTAAAATTTGGCTGCGAGATAGACCTGTCGTGCACTCGGGGATTTATTTAAAAAAGTAAACATATGACCTATGATTTTTCGTGATCAGCTGGTGTCAATCTAGCTGGGTACACATCACTGGAGTGGCATGCAGGCCTCAATTCAATGAAGCTGAAACGTTAACACTGTCGTCTATATATGGGAAAACATTCAGTTC
Organism: Siphonodentalium dalli; assembly: GCA_032622095.1. Taxonomy (NCBI): domain Eukaryota; kingdom Metazoa; phylum Mollusca; class Scaphopoda; order Gadilida; family Siphonodentaliidae; genus Siphonodentalium; species Siphonodentalium dalli. Next base: position 116,278,243 of record CP136062.1, on the reverse strand, counting down.
AGTGATTCCTTAAACCGCGGAACGGTGGCTGGATGAATCCAATATGGCCGCGACCAGGTGGTCTCGCTTATACACATGTCACAGTTTGTGTTCGGGACTCGAACATTGTGTTCGAAGGCGTATTTTTTCAATGTTTTCCGTGACATAAAATGCTCATAGAACGGTATATATAGTTCAGGTATTTATCGCCCTCTTCGATACCGGAACACATTCAAAAGCGAATGTCATTGTATTTTGGAGCGCAAACCGCCATGATTGTGCCTTTAAGGACATTGGTGTTAAATAACGTTAAGCATTACCTGTTGCTAGCAGGCGGCTGGCACAGAGTATCGCTAGTTGTGCGTCTGTTAGGTTACACGCATTCAGCTGACTGGTGAAATCGAACATCATTTGTATAAAATCGGGAGATAAGAAGTGTTCCATCATACTACGACTGTAGAAGGTATTGTTCGGAAACAACAAGTAACTCTCTCCACCAACGAAGTGACGCGACACTGACACCTGAAAGAAGTGGGTTGGCGATTATCGCAATACGATAGGGGAACACCGTGTGCGTAACGTAACTATCACAAGTATAACGTACTCTGATAACAATTATCGCCAAATTCATGCTTCAAACATTTTAAACATATCATCTTCGGCTTGTTTTATTTTATTTTTATGAAACTGAATAATAAATGGGGTGATCAATATAAATATAACGACAAATAGAATCCAACTAGCCATTTTCCCGTGAAACTTAGGATAGGCAAGCTAGGTACAAAAATTGGTGAAATCTGAGTACGAAGGTCGGAGTGTTCCCCTATCGTATTGCGATAATCGCCAACCAAAGAAGTGAAATGCAGTTGTGAAAGATGTGTTGGGGGTTCGAACCTCAATTTACAACAAACAAATTCTCATTCGACTTCGAGATAAGTATATTGGCTTTGTTTCATAGAAAATACTTCCACCGGACCCCACCTACGATATGCAGGGGTTAACCCCCACTCATGCACTCCCCCACTCGCCGCTTCGCGGCTCGGATGGTGATACGAATCAGCAATAAATATAGCGCCCCCCTTTTCAAATGTTATAGATCCGCCACTGCCATTGCCGTCCCTCCAAAACATCGATTGACGTTTGTCACAATCACACACGTTACCGGGATCTAATTAGTTTGATTAATACAAGAAATAATTTGACCATTTCTGTCCCTCCAAATTCTACAACATCGATTGACGTTTGTCATAAGATTAGTTTGATAAATATACAAGAAAAGATTATACCATAGCTGTCCCTCGAAAACATCGATTGTCGTTTGTCAATAATCACGACCTAATTACATGTGTACCTGTATCTACTTTGAGTTGAGAGTCCGTCACCGCGGGGAATATAGTCGTACTGATGCACATCTTTATTTCGTATTAAATACAAATAGCCCAGGCGGACTGACACGGCCACACCTGGGCTAACAAAATACGAGCATATGGTTGCTACATACCAAAAGGCATATATATGGCAAGGAGTGTGAGCAGAATAAAATATGGTCACCATTTTCGTTTCACGTAGAGGCCCTTGAAACGAGTGGAAACATTGGAAATTTCCATTGCAGTCCGTTTCAGAGCATTCGTCCGTTTCAACTTTCAGACAATGATTATCATTCCATGCAATTGATATTACTCACACCGAGTCACATGGCATTGAACCAATATTTCACCTGTTTGATAGTTACAGGATTTATAATGGTGGATTAAAAAAAAATTGTATCTGCATAACCCTCAATCTTCTTCTGGTATGGATATTGGGTATGAATATTGGTCTGACATAGCTTAGTAATATTATTATTATTACGATTCAGAAGCAATTTTCTTTAAAGTTGATTCAGTACAGTGCCAGTGGTTACACTATGTATATTAAACAATATATATATTTCTTCTAACTTCTAAGACTATGGAAACGCCGAAAACAGAGGACACAAACTATTCGCTAACACTATTAAGATTCAGAAGCAATTTTATTTCAAGTTTGATTCAGTGGAAACATCATGAAACAAACTGGGACAGTGGTTACACTATATATTTTTCATACTTTTTTTTATATTTCTTCTGAGACGAAGGAAACGCTCGAAACAGAGGAAACAAATTATTCCCTAACAATATTAAGATTCAGGAGTTGATTCAGTGCAAACATCAATGGCCGGGAAAACTGCCGGACAGATTTCGACGAAATTTGATACCTAGGGGTACTTTTGAACGGGTCAAATCGTGACCCCGACCTGACCTTCAAAGTGGTCGATTCAATGTCAAATCGCGCCTTTCGACGGGATTTCGACGAAATTTGATACCTATGGTACTTTTGCCCGGGGAGTGTTCAAGGTCAAATCGCGCCTTTCGACGGATGAAAGGTCTGACCCATGCAATTGGTCGCTGATAAAACGCATTTTACTGAAAACTTCTCATCTATTCTCGACTTGCTCATGAATAGCAACCCCGACCTTATTGATTCCTCTTGTGTTCTTGGTAAAATATTCGACAACATAGTTAGGTATCACTGTCCAGTTGTTGCTCAGATAACACTTTGAATAACAAATCAGCTATAACCCTCACTAGACGGAATTATAATCTGATTGACTTCGATACCATGAACGAAGACTTCTTAACCCTTTACCCAACAAAACGGCCAAAACCGGCCAAATAAAGCTTCAACAGCCTAAAATATCTTCGGTCTGTCTCAATAGAACCATACAAATATGGATATCATTGGAACCGGCTCCTTGACCACATTGTGATAGTTACAATTATGCCCTGTGCCAATGCATTCTCTTATATATGCGAGTCGACCATAGGTCGCCTCGCATATATAAGAGAATGCATTGGCCTAAAAAAAATCTTTTTTTAACACTTTTTACCATTTTTTCTTACATTCTTTAACAATTTTATAATTTTTAATGTGTTAAGCCAATGCATTCTCTTATATATGCGAGGCGACCTATGGTCGACTCGCATATATAAGAGAATGCATTGGCACAGGGCCCTTCTGTTGGGTAAAGGGTTAAGCTGGACCTATAACGATAATACACCAGTAAAATTTGTCGGAATGTCTGAAATAATCGGCCACATTTCTTAATCTGTTTGTAATTTAAGTAAACATTATAAATCAAACATCTTTCATGATCGGGCTAAAATAGTCCGATCGGTCTTCCACGGTCAACATTCATCTGGGATAAGGGGAGTCGCTCTAAACTGTTCTATAATTATCTTTCAACCAATACTTAACCCAACTTAATTCTCATTTCTTTTGAATGCCGGACAATGAATAATTATTTACTGCGAATATTCAAAATAAACATATATACAACAAAGTCGTAACATACAAACATATATACAACATGAGTCGTAATTATCTTTAAATATAGTATTTCTGAGTGGCAATGTATAGTACATGCATACGTATATATACTTTAGGCGTAGACTTACCATCCAAATATCATAATACGATGTCTTCAGTAAAAGTTCTTGATCATCCGGATGGATCGTATCGAATCCCGGGACAGCTCTTGAGAAACCTTAAGATAGATGGTAATCATTTCCATGTGCCCATCGTGACTACCCCCCCCCCCACACAGCCACTATTCCCACCTAACCCCTAATTTGACAAAATGAAAAGCCCAACCAAAATAGATATTATGCACAAAACAAAGCACAATGGATCTGAAATTTCAAAATGTAATTTCCTTAAGATAGATGGTAATCTCCAAAAATTTGCATTGTCTCAAAAATCAAATTTGCTTCTAAAAATAGGCGCCTGGTGTGTTGTATAGTCCCAAGCATGTTCTAAGAGCAATGTTCGCCATGTTTCGGAGGCATAAAATATATAACATTGCTGCTGTGCCGAACCTCATATATACAAATAGATATATAGTTTATTGCTCATCGAAATCATGGTTGACATGTGAGCGCTTACAACACTCGTTCAGATGTATATACAATGAAATCATGGTGCACATTACATTTTGAAATTTCAGATCCATTGTGCTTTGTTTTGTGCATAATATCTATTTTGGTTGGGCTTTTCATTTTGTCAAATTAGGGGTTAGGTGGGAATAGTGGCTGGGTGGGGAGGGTTAGTCACGATGGGCACACCGATTCGGTGTGTATTATTGTGTGTTTAATATCAATGTGACATGGGGCCCAGTACATGCATATATATAATTGGTATGGTGGGCGGGTGGTGTAGGGCTACGATGGGGATACGGATTTAGGTTACCATAATGTTGTACATAAATTATATCTAGCATGGGGGGAAAAGGGTATTACTTGGTTTCACATTGATGTAAAGATGCACATAATTGTCACTTAACCCTTTACCCAACAAACCGGCCAAAAACGCCCAAATACAGCTTCAACAGCCAAAAATATCTTCGGTCTGTCTCAATAACACCATACAAATATGGATATAATTGGAACCGGTTCATTGACCACATTTTGATGGTTACAGTTATGCCCTGTGCCAATGCATTCTCTTATATATGCGAGTCGAACATAGGTCGCCTCGGATATATAAGAGAATGCATTGGCCTAAACAAATCTTTTTTTGACACTTTTTATAATTTTTCTTACATTTTTTTTACAATTTTTATAATATTTTTCTACATTCTTTGACAATTTTATCATTTTTAATATGTGTCAAGCCAATGCATTCTCTTATATATGCGAGGCGACCTATGGTCGACTCGCATATATAAGAGAATGCATTGGCACAGGGCCGTTCTGTTGGGTAAAGGGTTAAAGATACGGATGGCCTTCGCGATGGGTATTGCTGTTTTTAAAAAATCATTCTTTTTAAAATCGCCATAAACAAAAATAATGTTAAAATGTAGACATATTTTGTTCTAATACCAATCATAAATATAACATAAATAGCATGTTAGTGTCAAATATCGTCCAGAAATATCTGCGGCAAGGAACGACATGTGGTTCACACTTCTTGAACGTTTTGACATCCCTTGCTTCATAGAAATCGACAAGCTCACCACCTACGAACAGATGATGATACTTCTGTCATGCATCCCACCACATGTTCGGGAAAAAATAACAGATATTAACAAATTTATTATATTTATAACAAGGAGTACGCTCCGCATGTGGAACGATTATCACGAGCTGCTCCGGGCATCTGATGATATCATACCTATTATTCCATGATTGTATTATAGCAATGTAGTGCAAATAATGCATGCACCCGTCCGAGTATCCCAACTACAATATATTATGGTGCGTATCATCGATTTAGTTTTGTCAATATAGCATCTTATTGCATCTTATCCCAATATTCCGAAACCCCATACTCTCGTGCTAAACAGGTACATCGTTTATACACTTGTGCCTGAATTCTCACAATATATTATTGCATAATTGATAAAATTAAAACCGTAGATATAATTATCATGAATGTCCTTCTCTGATTGACTTACTGTACATACTCACATGGTGTATTCTTTCTTGTGTTATTGTTCATTTGTATCGTTATTTGTATACATTTATTCTAAGCTCTCCATTACATGGAGGAAATAAAGGATTATATATATATTATGATACAGTGCAATGCACAAACAAAAAGAGTATGTGATACGCAACCACTCAACGCCGGGGAGACACCACTAAGTGTACTTTAGTTAAAATTGAGACCATAGTGTTTACAACATATGGCTAATTCTCGCCACTCAAGATTTCGGTGTTTAATGGTTCAGCGTGAATCACGCTGTCAATACAGTCGCCACGATGTTGAGTGTTTTGTTTATCGCACAATCTTGCGCTGTATATAAACAAATACTCGGTTCTCACACAGTGTGATTTTGGGTAATATTGCAGCCATGCAATCATTATGCTATATATACTGTTAGTATATTCTTGGGGAAATTCATAATTTGGTAACCTATATTTCTTAAAGGTGGATTATCTCTTTGTAAACATATATTGTATAGTTACCGGGGTATAAAATATTAGGTATGAATGGAAGACTCCTATCCGGAAATACTTCTATCGATTAATATTGATTTTATTTCGAATATTTTCTGGTCTAAAAAGGCGTCGTTGTTCAGCTAACGAACAATAGTGGTTACTGTTAACAGAGACCAGAAATTTTATTTTGTAATTTTGTCAATTACGTTAATTAGACTTATTATCGCTTATTACTATGGAATAAAACATTACAGTCAATCAACCTGTGGCATTTGACGTTCGGTACCTAGCTATAGGAAACAGCTTAATGCTCTCTAGTTATCGCTATATGGTATCGCCCGAAGGGTCTGTACTAAAAATAGACCAATAAAATGTCCCAATTAATCATAATAAAATATTCGAAATAAAATCAATATTAATTGATAGAAGCCTTCCCGGACAGGGGGCTTCAATTCATATTTATTATTTTATACCCACGCAACTATTTCAAATTTGTTAATTTGTTATTTAAAGAGATAATTCATCTTTAATGGCCTTATCCATACATTTAACCCGTTTTATACTGAATGAATTATCCCACTTAGTTTATAACAATATACATTAGAATGGTATATTATTCATTTGGAGGGATGTTAATAATAAGCAGATGACAGATAATAAAAGTGCAGATGGAGTCCTATTTATTAGAGGGAAATATTCAGATAGGCCAAATACCTATGTTGAAATAAGCCAGGCGACCTATGTTGAACTTAGTATCTGAACATTTTCTAAGGTATAACTACTCGCCAATGATTGTTTAGTAAAGTAATAGCTACTGTATTATAACCAAGGTATTCGGGGCCTCATACCAAATTTATTGTGACACACCCTATTTTAGCTTCCAAGATTTAGTAACATAGCATGATTGGAACGAGAAGAGTTTGAAATAGCTTTTTCTATCCATTATATCATATTGAATTGATGCTTTGGATGGACACTAATCATTATTTGATATCATTTAACAAAATGACGTTCATTGGAATATATAGGTCCAGTTTAAATGTCGCATTTGGTATTTAATGTTTTTTTCAGCGGAACCAGCGGGGAACAACATAAAAACTGTGTCAGATTTTATGTGTATATATGTTGTCACTGAAGTCTAGAACCCTGAATATATATCCTTACAGATAATCGAAATCTTCGGAGATCAAATAAAACCTGGTAAGATATATCACTTGTACTCAATGAAAGTGCCAATGACAATGTAGCTATACTTGGAGAGGGTATATGCCATACATATACGATACATTACAGGCAATGGAGCGACAAGGAATGCAGAAAGTTTAAATGTTTGAGTAATACTAGAGGTCAACGTCAAGGTGAAGTTTAGGATCAATCAATTGAGAAATGCTGGCCGTAGGGCATGCCGAGGGATATCGTCATACAAATAGTAAACTCCAAGATGGCTGCCGGCGGCCATGTTTTTAAATGAAATTCAAAAAACAAAATGACTCTTGGCGGCCATGTTTTGGAACGAAATTCGGAGAAAAATGTTCATGACTGCCAAGTAGAGGTCACCCCTAAGCAGAGGCGACTAGCTGAAACAGGCTCCCTTCCGAAGCCTTTATTCAGCAGGGCCTGCAAGCATTTCGTAGAGCTATCCAGACTTCATCGGAGACGCTGTTGTTGCTGTTGTTGGGGCTGGAGATGGAAATGGACACCGGGCTGTGATGATATTCCGGTCTGTGATATGTGTCCGCCCCGAAGTACCAATATTCAGCTATTGACTGAAGTACTATATATGTACCCAAACGCAGTATATGTAGGTTTTTGTTACGATTTTTATTGGGATTTGGGAGTGGATCAGGGAGGTTTTGGAAGGGGTGTCCCCCTCGCCATACAACACTTTCAAAATTTTGGAGTGGTCACGAAATGGTTAGACATTTCACATGACATGTCCGTGTTGTTGTTGTCATTTGTGGTAGTGGTGATGGCGATATAGTCTGGTGTGAGCTAATGCCTGCAAGCTTTGTGAACTGTTCTTCTTTTCTGTTTTCTTTGTAATTCATGAGTGCCTCTTCCTCGCTCACTATATCCTTTCGAAGTACCTTTTCGGCGTATTTCCGCATCACTGATCACCGCTGGTAGTGGATTGGAGACGGGAGAGCTACTGGTGGTGTTGTTGGTCAATGTGAAGCTGGAGGACACCGGGCTGTTATGGTATTCCAGTGTCCGTGGTGGTAAGACATCCATGACCACATCAAAGCTGGCGGCAGGGGTGAACGTAGTGATGTGGGTCTCCCCTGGTCCGCTAACTCTGATCTCCGAACATGATGAGCTATATGGGCGTCTCTCGGATAGCTCCTGTTTGCCGGCATCTACGGTGGATGAGAGCTGGCGGTCTTCAATCTTCTCAGTCGAGTGAAAGGGAAGCTGGTAGTTTTTTTTTCTTTCTGCACTCGGCTCTTCGAACTGCGTGTCTTCTGGAGGGGGTCTTTGACTTTTTCTTCCCCTTCCCTGCTCCGGTGGTGACACCCATGAGTGGAAACGTGGTTTCCAGCTGCTTCGGGCCTGAACACTCCACAGACAAAAAGCAGGAAGCATCCCTTCGTCTGGTGTAAACTCCAACTAAGGATATCCACAACTCGCAATATATTCCAAGGCGGCGACCAATGCAGAGGGGATTAACTCCATCATCATCTGCCAGGTCCGAGTTCACTAACATCGAATCGATCGGGTAGCTAAGTTCTTTGCAGAACGGCCCGCACAACTCACACGCGATTCACATCCAGTCAAGAGGAAGAGCAGTACGCCTTGAAACATTAACACGAATTACCCGCTTAACTCCCAACCGGAGAATTAATATTTTCTGTTACGATTTTTTGAGAACCCCGGGATTTTCAAAAAGGCCGGTAGGCGCCGATGCCACCACTGACGTCCCTGTCGCGGACTTCGTGGTGGATATGGACACGCTACCACCAAGGAAACCGGAGTGCAACCACATCCCGGTATCATCCATGTCCACCACCAGCACCAGCAACAACAGCGGCAGTTCGGTCACCGATGCGGAGTTAATAAGGGATGCACAGAAGCTCATGGCAGTAGTTAAAGCCGAAAGTATAGATATTAAAAAAGTACAACAACTACGACAACGACAATAACTTGAACATATTTTGGCCAGTTCCCAGCCGACATCTCAACTAACAACAGGAGCAACAACAGCATCAGCCGAAAGAAAAAGAAGGCAAATTGTTTTTTTTTAAATACGCCTAGATAATTTCCACATCATCTTCACCACTTTATGTTATTGTAACTCCATAACATGTATCATTCAAAAATCCTAAGTGGGTTTTATGGAATGGGTGCCGCCCCTTCCAAATATTCCCGGGTTAAATCCCAAATCCCAATATAAAAACAAAGAAACAAAAACAAAACAACAACTCTAAATCCGACACATAACTGTGTTTTCCAATTCGATCAATATATTAGTTCAAGGAAGTCATGCACATACATTAATGCATCATCCCATGTATCTGAATTCAGATAAAGATTCATGGCATTATCTATAAATCACAACAAGCGTTCTTGGCATAGCGCTTCTCACAACGAGTGGCTAAAGGGTCTCGATACCTTGAAATTTCCAACATCACCCCCTTAAATAGATCTAAACCCAAGGTTTGAAATAATGAAATAACTGTTGAAAATTTTGACAAAATTTGGAGGGGGTGATCATAGACTCGTCCCTGGCTCATATGAGAAACACTAAGGCGCTATCGCTCTGTTACGTGCCCTCCATAAGATATAATAACGACGTCCAAAGCACAGCGATGGCAAGGTTTATAGTCCGGGACCAGTCAAGGGCGATCACTGCAGTGTCGTCATGACGCATCGCGACTTCCGTTTTACGTTCTTTACATTGGCGAAATAACCAGGTAAGGGGTATGGGTGTGTGTGATTATACATTTTATGTTTACGGTACGTAATAGAGATGTCTGCGCCCATGTAACTTGTGCCATGCACGCTCTCCTGAATCTACAAACACGAATACAGCATACATATGCCCAACCCTCTATCTGAGAACGACAATATATTTTCGATTGACGCGGTAGAGATTGAGCGACGATGGTCAGTACGCACACAACAGCGAATATAAATGAGTGAGGTCAAATGATATCATTGATTTTCTTTCTTAATAGACCATATCTACGATGGTTCCGATGTTCATGGACCAATAACTGAATTCGAAACTTCGCAAAAAGCGACGAACACCTATATATACGTCAATTCAAGCCGATCGTGCGCACGCGCTCGCTGCATGGTGTCCACTTCACACAAAAAAAGCGGCGAACCACATACACCTACGTCACTTCAAGCCGAGTGTGTACACGCGCTTGCTGCGTGTCATTATTGGGAGACTGTTGGAATTTGAACAATATATGTTTCTTACATTTGTTGTAGTTTTGAAATGTTGTTCAAATTTTTTTATGTTCGGTTGCAATGTACTGCATGGTATATGATTATAAGAAATGACTTGCTATCCGATAAGGTCCTAAATCACATTGCAAATTCAGAAGACTGCCCATGTGGAAACGGCGAAGGGAATGCCTTTCATTATTTGTTTGATTGCCACCTACATTCCCACGAATTCGTCTATTAAATAAATTACTCCCTTACAATATTTATTCATTAAAATTTTAGCTTTTTGGAGATCCTGCACTACCTGATTGTGACAACATGAACATTTTCTTAGCTGTACAGTCATTCATACGCGAGACAAATCAGGATTCTTTTGATTAACTCTTCCAAAATAATGATACGTACAAGCCAGCAAGCGAAACAAACAAACCCGACTTTAAACAAATACATATATAAACTTATGACTAACTCGGTGTTGGGGGTGACCGGTGATATGTATGTATATATGTTCAACTTGTTTTGGTAGTCATGTTGCTTTGGCATTACTAATTATTTATTGTTCAGTGTAATAACATATGGGGGAGGGGGTACCCATACGTGAGTTAGCACTTGTCCTCCAATCCCATTGTCTGTATAAACAAATATATGTGTTACATATCTTGTGTTATATAAGTTAGACATATAAATATGTTTAAACTAAACTATAAGAAATGACTTGTAGATCGATTGGGGTCATTGGTTTTGACCGGCAGAGTAATTAAACACGGTTTGTGTGAATCCCTGTATGTGTCTGTATACGAACTGAACACATCAGTCTGCTTAACCCTTTCGTGACGAGTTCTGCGCTGGAGCAGCATTAAAGACCATCTGCCAGTGTATTATCTATCTATCTACTATATAATTTGAGACTTCCGTATATATATATATATATATATATGTGTGTATATATATGTGTACTTCATGGAATCCAAAACGCGTGTTCAGATTGAGCTCAAATTTCGTATGTAAGTGTAAAATACCACCGACACGGCCGTGGTCGAGTTTTGGAGAAGCTCAGAGCACCGTTTCTCCAATCCCAAATCACTTCGGCACACCCGGGGTTAATTGATATTCGCTCGCGATCCAAGAGGAGTAACTCTACAATTTTTTATATCTGTATATGTATATTTTTATATCCATATTCACTTCAAACTGCTAAACCCGTTGAGCCAAAACTTGCTAATACCTCGCAAAATATAGAATTTACATTTTCTGATGTATACATTTTTTGTTACGGCTGAAAATCTTAGTCTATCTCCGAAACATTCAGATTTTAAAGTCTAAACTTACACACCACAATTCCTGCTAACTGACGCAGCTATATGGCAGTGCCCCAAACCGTGAACGCCAACGACATTGTTGGCGAGAAAATAGCCCCCAAGCCGTAAATATCAACAACAACGACATTGTTGGCGAGAAAATAATTAGTTAAAATTACTAAATACACGTTTTCGGCAATGTGAGATTTTTCGGGGAGCCGTGATACCAACAACAACGACTCGAAGCCCTGAATGCCAACAACAACGACATCATCGGGTCAGTTTTTCTAAATACACGCAATCCTATTTTCCCTTTTCGCAATGTGAGATTTTTCGGGGAGCCGTGATGCCAACAACAACGACTCGAAGCCCTGAATGCCAACAACAACGACATCATCGGGTCAGTTTTTATAAATACACGCAATCCTATTTTCCCTTTTCGGCAATGTGAGATTTTTCGGGGAGCCGTGATGCCCACAACAACGACCCGAAGCCCTGAATGCCAACAACAACGACTTCATCGGGTCAGTTTTTTAAGTGAATCCAAGGCACTGCGATACGTCCCGAATCTGACGGGACTTCCACTGCCAAAAACCGTGAACGCCAACGACATTGTTGGCGAGAAAATAGCCCCCAAGCCGTAAATATCAACAACAACGACATCGTTGGCGATCTATACGGCAATGTGAGATTTTTCGGGTAGCCCCGAGCCGTGATGCCAACAACAACGACCCGAAGCCATGAATGCCAACAACAACGACATCATCGGGTCAGTTTTTCCGCCCGATGTACCTTAAATCATACCTCTTTTAAGGAGGGTACAATAATTTCTCTTAAAAAGGCACGATTAACTCATTGAAAAGCGAAAAAAAATGTCATGCTTCGGACCAACGCCACCAGTGGCGGGCTAACCTGCTAGTCTATACTATATATTTTGAGACTTCGTATATATATGTGTGTGTATATATGTGTGTACTTCATAGAATCCAAAACGCGTGTACAGATTGAGATCAAATTTCGTATGTAAGTGTAAAATCCCACCGACACCGCCGTAATCGTGTTTTCGAGAAGCTCTGAGCACCCTTTATCCACTCCCAGTCATCGAAATCAGCTCAAACGGCACGGCCGGGGTTAATAACGTCATTATCACAACCCAAAAGGGTTGTTTTACGGTATTACGTATGTGACGTCAGTAATTTCTATACCCTATCAACATGAAAAAATAGTTTTTACATCCGGGCGATTCAGACCTATGGGGCCTATGGTGGCCGCCATGTTGGAATAGAATTGTCAAATTAATAAAACGAATTTATTTTTCTTCTTCGATCAGCCTCCCTATAGCAACACTATTAAATTTGAAAAACAAAATCAACCTTATTCAAAATTAAATGCTTAATGTGGATTTAGCTGACGCGGGCGCATAGCATTCGGCAAACATCGCCAGATTCCGTACCGTTACAGTTAGAATATTACGTCCCCTGGCAGGCCATAGCAACGTTGGAAATGATGACGTAATTTCGTTACAAAATGGTGGCGCTCTCGTGTCCGTCAGTCTTCTCCAAATTGGAAATGGAATTGCTTGTTATTGTTATCGCTCGTATTTTAAATGTACAACGGTATCACAGCACGTAAGCGTTGAGAACAAACGAGAAAGCACAAGCGAAGATAGCACTACGAGCCAATTACTGGAATGACTTTAGAGTCAAAGCAGTCAAAAGAAGAAGAAGAATAACAACAACATGTCAACAACAACAACTTCTGAACTTGGTATTAATGTTAAGTTGTTTTGAAGTTGAAGTGAACTGTGTTCAAAGTGAAAATCAGTCAGTCGGAAAGAAACTCAATGACGAATCTGTGACTGAAAAAAATATGAAAATGAAGGTCACTGGAATGGAATGTGGACTGGTCTGTGCAGACTGCTCACCACGGCGATTTGACTTGTTCTGTTATTGTTCAATTTTAAGTCTGTTTTCACCTGGACTGGTTTAGTGGTTAGAATTTAGACTTAGAGTTTCAACTGCAAGCGGCAAATCGTTCAATCTACTAACTACTTCTCTAAATAGTAAATTTAATTGTTAATATCTAACACTGTCGTGTCAAACCTCAACTTGGGTCAAGGAAATCAGAAAATGGACATTTTAGAGCTGACTGATTTACTATACAGAGTATAGTTCAGTCATGAACCGTTGAACGTAGCGCGTAGCTGGAACTTGTGGACGCAGTAATCGGTGAAAGCGTTCATGTGGCTTACTAATCTAATAATATTAGGATTGTATTAGTCAATTTAGTGATTACAGATTACTAAATTTAGTTATCAACGACTTCAGCCACTCACTGTGAATGTGACTCAGGTCAAAATACAATTCTAGCCATCTACAGTCGACAGACTCGACACACAGATGTAACAAACATGTGAAGCCCAGTGAATTGGTGACTAACAAAGTGAGTCATTTATCTTCTTGTTGAGTGAAGGAAAAGAAGAACATCTCCCAATCCCACTTGGTCTCGGCACACTGCATAGTTCATGCAGTGACGGGTGAGAGGATATGCTTCCGGGCCAACTTTCCATCTGTGTGTATGAATTCTGTTTCCTGTGATGGACACATCAAGTTAAATTTAATAATTATATTGCACGGTGATTAGTTTTAGCATTCTCACATATTAAATAATTCATGATTTTAACACTGTGTTCTCGATTTAAACCTTAAGCATAAAGCGGGAGCTTGATCAGTATGGCTAACATATATATATTAACTAGTGGCTAACTGGCTATTTGTGGAAAAAATATTAAATATAGCCCTGCGTATTTGCTATTGTCGACTTGACACATTGAGATTGGAATAATATGTATGCTAAACATAATAATTCCAGGCCAACTTAGTTGAACTGTCACGACCTTCTAGTTATACATGTACATGACTAATGTAGTAATGAGGCAATCATATAAATGTTTAATCTAGTAGCATTTTCTCAGACCATGCCATGAACATCTATGTATCTATGCCATTCCTCCCGGGCAATTATTAAAATGTTCATATACTATCAGATGCCTATTAACCAATAGTGTCAGCTAGGCTTGCCACGATTATTCGATTAATCGACTAACCTTCGGCAGGTGTGGTAGTCGACGGTTATTTACTTTCGTCGACTAATCGCCCAAACTGGGGGGGGGGGGTGTGCTGTGGGGTATGGTTGTGTATTTAAGCAGTACTATGCGCAAATACCATGCCTAGAAGTAAAAGTTAACAGTGTATGTAGCACAATTTACCACCCGACAGCCTGTAGCCTACTGTCGCCACTTCTGATGCGGCTTCCTTTGATAACGCAGCCAACGTTTGGCGGTCATCTTCAAAGGGTTCGGTGTGCCTTTGATGTCGTGTTACAGACTTGCCACTGTTTATATATTATGTTTAAATGTAAACCTATCTTCCTATGGATCTGTAATTAGCGATCAACATATCCAAAAATGGACGACGTGCATGGGACTCATCTATATATTTGTTTTTTTTTCAAATTTCATATTGTAAAACGTTCACCATTATTGATAATAATTGACAAAGTCACAAAATTCGCGGGACATAGAATGTTCAGTGTTACTAGACAGTTAATAACAAGTTGGTGTCATCACTTATTAGTGCTACATACATTACATTCTCCAACTTGGTAACGTATATACCCCCTCAACCCATTACCGCACTGCACGTATGGCAAGCATATGCACGGTGCGTTGCATGCACTTTGAATAACAGAACTAAAATAATGTGTCAGGTGACGCAATCGGTAGGCCTACACAATGGGATTTTCTGCAAACATAACTATAGTCCGTTTTCAATAAGTATGCGACAATTCCGCATGCTTTCATGTTTTGGCGCCGTGACCGCGATACATGTTCACGGGTAACATTGATTGACTGGACAGATTTTTAAAACAATTCTCGTCCGCGGCAATAGCGATGAGGAGGGCGTTTACCCGCTGCGTAAATTTGAGTTTAGGTGGCCGATGACGGGTGGGTGCCTCAGAATGACAACTAACCGTCGACTATAGCGGTCGATTAGTCGATTATGAAAACTCATAGTCGTGGCAACCCTAGTGTCAGCATGTGTCGCATGATTAGTAATTTTAGATTAAATTCTCAACGATCATTAAGATTTTTGGCAAAGAGACATATATAGAATTAAATTGAAATAGAATTAAATAGAATTAAATTTCCATCAATATTGTTAATTTCAGTCTAGGTCTCCGCTATATCACTATTGTTGACCATCACAATGATTAGACATCTGAGAGTACGATAAAAGCTCACAAAAGTCACGAACAAGCATGCAATCTCGAGCTGGGACCACCCTCAATACTTGTTTCTTATCATCTACTTCACAGAAGGGGTTACCCCTAAGTAGTAACCATATAGGAAATACACCAAACATATCACTATTGCACAATGACATCAGTTTGTTTGATCTAAAATATTTATCCACTCCAGCCCCAAAACAATAGTCATTTGGCAAATTACCTCATTCATTTTTGAAGTGCCTATCATCTACTGAAGTTGGATCCTACCACAGGCCATAAATTATGTCTCATTGAGTCATTGTGCCCCATCCACGTAACCCGTTTTCATAAAAATGTATTCAGTATTATATGTAAATTTATCCAATAAAGATATTTTTCCCTTAAAGGTCCTCAATCCGAATCAATAGTCCCCATATCATCAGATTCCAACAACAAGAAGATTTTTTGAAATGCCGCTTCAGTTGACAGAATCGATTAATTGCTAAAAAAAAACTGCAGTCAATTATAGCATAAAATTGACAAAAACTTGCAATTTATCAACTTTTTGCTCAACGAATATTGCTGATTTGTCAAACATCTGACACACACACAAAAAAACAGTTGATTTTAGAATTATCCATCTTCATCTGCAATTTGGTCAGAAAAAGTATTCTCGTCTGCTGTTTGCTGGTCCACTAAAAAATTTAAATGATAAATTTAAAAAATCGGTATCTGATCACTATGAGCTTTGATGTTGTGGGTTCCTCGACTTGAATCAAATATTTTTCACCTCCGAAGTCAAGGAAATAATAATCTGCGAGGGTTAATTTGGATTGAGTACCTTTAAAATTGCAAAAATTAAATTAAAATAATTTTGCCTTGAAAATTGGTCGCTTGGCCAGATTCAACCTTCACCTGATGATTGCATTTTGAAGAAATATAGTAAAATGTGCTATATGGCTAATATCGCTTGACTGGCGCCATGGATATTGGTCTGGAAATTAGAGAAATGTTAGAGGCAATATCTCACTCTGACCCATGTCTAACTGTGGCCCACATTCCTCTATATCTGGTGCTGCAACATATTATCGTGCAAATAGGTTTATTTGTACCTGAATATTCACATATGTTCATATTTTTTTTATTCATTTAAATTTGTTTAAATCAAAATTTAGAAAAACTAACGCCATTATACATTCTGCCAGGGCACCCTGGGTCACCACACCAAATTTCGTTGAAATCTGGGCACCAAAATTAACAAAGACATGTTGGTCTCAACTTTACTCCAGTCTTATATATGTATATATAAACAGTCCCATGAAACATGTATACATTTATTGATGGACGTGTCATGGGCTCTTCATACAGGATCGCGTTCATTATTTCGAAGGTTCCATATTCGCTATTCCAAAGGTTCTTATTCAGACATCGAAGGTTCGCTATTCTGAAGGTTTGCTATTCTGGGCGTATTTAACCAGAAAAGATGGACAACTCTAATACCAAGTAGTTATTATTACCACGATTTTACAGTTATCCATCTTTATCTGGAAGACCGCCCATTTGACCTCGTCCTTCTGGCACGATCAGGCCCAGAAACAATAAAAATAGCAAACTGCAAAGATCGATATCTAATTACTCTGAGCTTTGATGGGTGGGTTCCTCGACACTAATCAAATATTTTTTTCCCCACCGAAACCAAGGAAGGAGTAATTTAGCAGCGTCTTATCGGATTGAGTACCTTTAACTTTTAAGTTATTTCCTTCATAAAAAGAGTCTTATGATAAAGAAACCTCTCAAAACTTTAGAATATAGAATGAAACTTCAAAATAAAAGTTATAAAAACCTTCTGAATATCGAGGAATATAGAGAACCTTGGGAATGGCGAAACTTCGGTATAATGAACCTTGGGATTAGCGAACCTTTGGACACAGAGTGACATGTCGCCGTCCTACGGTCCATACGTACTGGCGTGATCGTATATATCCCAAGTTGGCCAGAAATACAGGCACTCCTATGAAAATACATTTTTCATTTTATAGATGGACGTACGTGTTTTTGGGTTGTCCATACGTACTGACGTAATCATATTATATATATATGAAGTCAGAGTCTCCAAAGTTATACCGGAACAAACACGTGTTTACGTCGTCTTGGGGGTCCACGATGGGAGTCTGACTTCAATGCAATGTTATCGCTCGAAACACGTGTTTACTTCGTGTTGAGGTTCACGATGGGAGTCTGACAATTGTTATCGCTCGAAATAGTACATTAGGACGGGAACGGCTGGACAGATTGAGCTCAAACTTCCTATCTAAAGGTAAAATATCACGTATGATGTCGTCCACGCGTTTTCCAGAAGCTCCGAGCACCCGTACTCCACTCCCAGTCATAAAAATCAGCTCAAACGGCACGGCCGGGGTTAATAACGTCATTATATATATATATACGAAGTCAACGTTATTAGCATCTGCATTGAGTGCATTTCCTAGAACGCAACACGTGTTTTACGTCGTCTTGAGGTTCACGATGGGAGTCATTTCAATGCAATGTTATCGCTCGAAACACGTGTTTACTTCGTGTTGAGGTTCACGATGGGAGTCTGACATTTCAATTCAATGTTATCGCTCGAAATATTATGCAGAAATGCAGATCTCGGAAACGGGTGGAGCTATCGACCTGAAATTTGCTATGTGAATGTATCTTGCACCGGGAACAAATTTTATCGGGTCGCCGAGCCCATGCGACGCCCGTGCAGCGCATGCGCAGACGAGATCTCGGAAACGGGTGGAGCTACCGGGTACAATTTTTCTTATTGAAACGCGTGGAGCTAAAAATTAAAAAAAAATATAAACAAATGTCACAATTAACTCATTGAAAAACAAAAAATGTCATGTTTCGGACAAGCCGCCGGTGGCGGGCTACCCTGCTAGTACTATATATTTTGAGACTTCCGTATATATATGTGTGTGTGTGTGTACTTCATATAATCGAAAACACGTTGACGGATCGAGCTCAAATTCCGTATATAAGTGTAAAATCCCACGGACACCGCTCAGAGCACCGTTTCTCCCTTCCCAATCATCAAAATCACCGCAATCGTCACTTCGGGGTTAATAGCGTTGATATATAAAGAGCGTTCGTTTTCCGCAGTGTCTATATAAAGAGCGTCGTTTTCATTATCTGCTTATCTGTATGACGGAAGTCTTGATTGTAGCCTGTCGCTCGAAATATTATGCATAGAGATCACTCGAAATATTATGCAGAGAGATTTCACGACGGGAAGCGTTTGTATTCAATTCAATGCAATGTTATCGCTCGAAATAAAGACTCGAAATATTATGCAGAGAGATTTCCCGACGGGAAGCGTTTGTTTTCAATTCAATGCAATGTTATCGTAGAGAGATTTCACGACGGGAAGTGTTTGTTTTCAATTCAATGCAATGTTATCGCTCGAAATATTATGCAGAGAGATTTCACGACATTAGGACGGGTACGGGCAGGTTAAAACAGAAAGAAAAACAAAGAATGCGTTGTCTGTCGTTCCTAGGAAGGGGGGATTTCATCGGCTAAATTTTTCCGCCAGAAACCAGACATTTATTTTGTTTTTATTTATGTTTTTTTTTTTAAATTTTAATAATTAATATTAAAAAAAAAAAAAACATAAATAAAAAAAAAAAAATGTCATGTTTCTGACCAACCACGCCAGTGGCGGGCTAACCTGCTAGTCTTATATATATATGACATAGGGAGCCTCGCATATATAAGAGAATGCATTGGCATAACCATATTTACCCTGACCTTGTAAGCCAGTGCAATCTCTTATATATGGGCGACTCGCATATAAAACTAAGATAATGCACTGGCACATGATCTGTAATGCTGTATCAGCTCAGCTCCCGCCATGAAAGGTATAAGGACGTATTCAGACACTCGCAAATTTGCCTGGCGTTTTTGCTGCAGGCATTTCGACACAGAAAGCTATTATGTGTCAGAAAACGCACGGTGCTACTGAAATTTGCCTGTAAATATTATTCAATTATCTCGCCAGAATCAATCACACATGCATTTGAAGGCAAATGCCATCAAATGCAGTAGCGGCGTTACATGTTTAACTCAACATCAATTTTACTTCTCATGTCGTTGTAGCTTTGGTATAAATATGCATACATTTATAAGCATTCATGTTCTGGCATCATAAGGTTTTCTATGAAGAAATACAGTAATGCTCTAAATAATCGACTCCTTAACCACAGCAGAATTATGGGTAACTTTTCAGGATTTAGTCGGAAATATGGCTTGTTGCCATTCATCGGAAAGCTCTCAGTAAGCTCTCATTTCCGACTATATCCTGAAAAGATACCCACAATTCTGCTGTGGTTACGGAGTCGATTATTTAGAGCATTACTGTACCTGCCAAAAATAGACAGTTACCAGTGTGTGAGCACGGCCTAATGGACTGAGGGAAGACACGTGATTGGTCTGAGGTCGACAATATGCGTATACTACACACACCGTGCATACAAAGTATGCTATATACTCACCAATTATCCGCTTGTTAGAACGGGGCACGGACATCATCAGTTGGTCCCAGACGAGCTTGATACTGGTCTCCGATTGATCGAAGGGAGCGTGTTTTATCTGCATCGAAAGAATTTAGGTTTGATGGCTTTAGCACTAAAATCATGTCTGAATAATAAATCCAGACAAGTAAGCCAAAAGCAACAATGAAAAACAGAAAAATGCATAGTAATCACATATCAGATAGCTCAGCATACCGAGAATGTGTCGGTGAACTGTTATAATATGCTGGAGGCGTAGTTTCCGTTTAAAACACGTTGGTTTGACAAATGTCTTTCGGTTCCAAGAATGTTTAAACAATTAGAAATAGTGTCCCAAAGAATGGACCATGATAGATATGCCATGATATCTGGTTTACATGAGAGGAGCCATGGTTTGTTCGCGAAACGAGTTGCTTTGCCATTGGAGACGGATTTCAAGATGACGACAACTACACTATTAATGGCCACCATTGAAAAACGTACATGAAAGTCAACATTTATTCTGTTCGTTTGCTGAGTAAAAAGGCTAATATCACAATATGCTTACACGATCGGCACTCGATCTCCAATGATTACGTGCATATCTATCAGGAGAAGTCATATTGACATTATTTACTTCCAATCTAACTACATTTGTTGAAAAAGGGAGAAAACAAATTGATGGAAGGTTAAAATAAAATATTAAAATATTAAAACGACATAATTCATCTCTTAAAACTATTAATGTTCCACATAGTTAGTATTTTTTAGGTTTATTTACATTATTTAGCACACATAATACGAAATTATACGTTCTCTGTGTAAAATACGGGGAACTATATATTGCGGCATACTAAAGTGAGTTATGACACCATTTCCGGTAATCCCGGGAAAAGATGAAAATGAAAGTTATTTTTCTCTGATTATTTTCGAATTTAGGCATACCATAATGTTCGATTGCTCTCAATGACCCCCCATATTTAAGACAAAGTAATCTAAGTATAGCTGTCAACAATCTCATGAACGATTTTGTCCTTTTGTGTAAGTTTGATAAATTTTCGAAGATTTCTTGTTATGTGTTTACAAAATGGCTGACCGACGAGCATTTGAACCACTCTGACATTTCTTAACAAAAAACAAAACAAAACAAAAAAAATGCACAAAACTCACCGTTTGAAACGCTAGTTATATATATGATATTTGTTATCATCATAATGATGGTTGCCACGTATTTCTTCTTTGGCTATTTCACATAAAAATTGTAATCCTGCTGCCAAGTTCTGATCACATGCTATTTTCTGTTGCTGACCAGAGTGGGCACACCACACAACAAATTAATACCAATACTAATGATCGTTGGGAATTTTCTCCAAAGTTAATGCTAATGCTGACACAATTATTAAGAACCTGATAGTAGTTTAACTATAATACTTGAATATTTATATGTATTACCGATCCATGGATCCAAAACAAGAGACATACTCCAACAATAGATACCATATATACAGGTATGTGACCTACTATGTCATGCTATGAATCGCTGCGTATGGGCGTACTTTTTGTGGTTCTCTTGTGAAATTGCGGATTAAATTACAAGAAATAACACTGTTTTCGATTAAGGTTGTGAGTTATAACCAAAAAGTTTGAAGGCTGTGGATGGAAGGAAGACAGCCTGGCAAGGCTAGGACAAACCCGAGCAATATACAACACACCCATGTTTATTGTTTAAAATATGTGATATATTATGGTAGAGGCCCCTCTCTTTCCAGAAATGGGATTATCATTAGGCATCCAGGAACGTTAGATTTTCAGTGACCTTTTAAAGAGTGTGGTTCTCTCAGTAAACGATTTGACATTGAATTTTATGAGATGATAAACAGAACATAAGACAAACATGATCAGCAATAACAAAACAGAAAAACAAAAACAATCTAACTCTGAAGCTATTGCATCTTTTGCCTACCTGCCTCGCCCTGAACACTTCAGTGATTTCCATACGCTGGCATAAAAGCAAGTCGCTGTCTGAAGCGGCCCGCATCAATCTTCTTTCCACCTCTTCAAACGGCATCCCAAGAATATTGTTGTTTGTTGTATATGTAGATGCCAATCCCGTATGCAATGGACGCGAATTTTCCCCGGAATACCCCGGTTGACAAGAGTTAGGCGAAGCCTTGGAAATGGCGTAATCACTTGTCGATGCCGTGGACCCAGCGCTAGCTGCGATTATGGGAATGCCACTTCTGGTATTCATGGAACGTGGGACAGGGGTGAATGAGCAGCTCATAGGTGCAGGTGGAGAGTTAACATGAGAGCTCTCTACTGGCATATTACGTGTACACGAAATAGCATTTTTGAAACTATTACAATCTGATCCTGAGGTGGTGTCATTTGTTACACCGTTGTCATGAAAATTATTCAAGAAACATTTGCTAGTCTGGACACCAGACGTCGTACCGGGCAATCGCGTAGTAATGTTAAAATTGCCATGCAAGAATCCATTCGCGTTCTCACCAGCTTCATGACCTTGATAAGAACATTCGAAATGATCTGCAGAAGAATTCCCATTAATTTGATCGACATTGTATGTTGCTTTGGATGCTTGTGAAACGGGTTCAGATTTCTTATTAAGTTTTCTCACAAGAGATGCAATTGTGTCTGGGTCGCTATTGACAAGATTATCGAGAAGAACATCAACGAGGTCATCACTCAGCTTGTGTCGCGCGCTTGACCGATGCGCAACAGACTCACTTGAAGCAACCATACTGGCATCAGTCATTGACACGTCGTTAAAATACCCGCTGGTAGGTGTCCCCGACGACGAACTGCCTAAAACGCAAAGTGAGGTTCCAGATTCAGCACCTTCGATCACAGAGACTAAGCTTTCTGATGAGTCCATCTTTGTGTGGTGGTTCTTCATTTGGTCCTGATGTTGGTAACACTGTTCGTTCCCGTTTGACAGCGAGATAGATCCAGAGTGGTCACTCGACCCTTCAGAGGCAGGAGGCCAATATCCATTTATTTTATAGTCAACAGACTCTGTGTTTTCTGTTGCTTCTTCGCCTGTGTTCTCGATTGCATCTTCTAACGCCCTTTCTTTCTCTAACTTGGGTATTCTCCCCATTCTTACGGCTGTAAGAACAAACACAAATTATGAATATTTGACTATATTTAATATTGACAGTATTTAATATTGATTTCGCGTGAAACGAAACATTTTGTACATAGTCGGTATAGCATTATTTGTGTGTATAATCACATGTAATATATAAGTTATTTGGGAACGATTATAGAAGGCGAAATTAAATCCTTTTTCAATTAACATAAGTGACCAAAATTGAGTTGATATTTAACTCTTTATTTACTAAATGCTCATTGACGAGTAGTTCCCTTACAAAATGTTCTGATAATAAGTTAGACAAAACTGCCACCTTGAAGTTATTATCTGAAAAATGTCCACAATGAATAATAATGTATCGGCACGTTACACGATCGTTTCGTCGTGAACGTCCCTCTGACCATGGGCCGAATAGTATAAAACTTATACACGTATAATTATAAGACGGTAAAATGAATTATTCTAGCAGTATTCACGCTAGGCCGAAAACTATTCTGGCTAATGTTTCGGCCAATTATGATATTTTAGTTGGCCAAATTAAAAACACTTATATAGGTCAAATGAAATCGTCATTTTCTGGTCTCGCAATTAATGAATATTTTTATTTTGTAAAGTTTGAGCTATTATCGTGGGTTGGCGTCCGACGTCCGTGTGTCAGTCAACATTTTCCTTTGGCTCACCCTACAGGTCGCATCCCTCACCCGCGATCATCATCAATCTTCATATGGATCTTCGCGGTGACCTCTAGATGAGAGCCATCGATTTTTTTCCCGAAATTCGTTAAAAATCATGACCGCCAGCAGCCATTTTGGATTTCAAATTTGAATCCATCGGCACACCCTGTGTCTATTGGAGCAATGTTTTGAAAATTTACAGACATGTTTAGTATCACCTCTAGATGGGAGCTATAGAAATTTATCAATTTTCAACGAAAATCATGGCAGCCATCTTGAATATTACTCTTTGTATGAATAAATCCTTTGACATACCCTACAAGCCACATCCATTATTTAATCGCCACCAAACTACATACGAATTTTCGGGGTGACCCATCGATTATTCCCGAAATTCGTTAAAAAATATGGCCGCGCAACCAGTCATCTTGGATTTTACTCTTTGCATGAATAAACCCTTTGGTACACCCTGCAGGCCACATCCCTCATCCGATTGTCATCAAACTCCATACCGATCTTCGGGGTGACCTCTCGATGGGAGCCATTCTGAAATTCGTTAAAAACATGGCCACCAGCAGCCATCTTGGATTTCAAATTTGAATCCATTGGCACACCCTGCACCCCGCATATATCTAAGAAATGTTTTATAAATTTACAGGCATGGTTAGGATTACCTCTAGATGAGAGTTCTCGAATTTGAACGATTTTCGATTAAAAACGTGGCCGCAGGCAACTATCTTGTATTTTACACTTTGCATGATTAAATCCTTTGGCCCACCCTACAGACCATATCCCTCATCCGATCATCACAAAACTTGATATGCATCTTCGGGGTGACATCTAGATGGGGAGCCAATGATGTTTTCCGAAATTCTTCGAAAAACATGGCTGCAAGTGGCCATCGTGGATTTTACAATTCGCATGACTAAAGCCTTCGGCACAATCTACAGGCCACACCCCTCATCTGATCGTCACCAAACTTTATAAGGATATTCAGGGGAACCTCTAATTGCGAGCCAACGATATTTTCCATGGTCGCCAGTGGCCATCTTGGATTTTACTCTTTTCATGACTAAAATCCTTTGGCACAGACTACATGCCCCATCCCTCGTCAAAACTTCATATGGTTCTATGGTTTGACCTCAAGTTGAAAGCTGTCCAATTCTTCTGAGGTTTATTAAAAAATATGGTCGCCTGGAACCATCTTGGATTTCACATCTGAATCCATCGATACACAGTGCAGCCCGCATTTACTGGAGAATTGTTTGAAATGAAATTAATTTCATTTACACAATATACTCCATTTACTGAAACTTTTTCTCTTTCCTTCTTAACCATTCTATTCACTGCTCAGCATAAAATTATTACTGCTGAGCTACAGTCTCATTGACACTTTCACTGTTTTATCTAACATCTAACATCTAACATTCTTTATAATTATGTTCATGTCTTCAAATAACGTGTCTTTAATCCCACCATTGTTACTTGAAAATATACCACTACCCGCCATCTTCCATTCAGCCTTATGATAAACACAGGATTCATTAGTGTGAATACTCATTACTGTTTAATTGCATTTGGTGATAATACACTGTCGTGAGTGCCTTTTGTCAGGGACGTGGCTAGAGGGTCTCCGTTGGGGGTGTCCTCTTTGGGAAATTCCAACTGCACCACCCCCCCCCTTGAATCCGACCAAACACATGTTATGCATAATTCCATTTGCACCCCCTTGCACCTCAATACTCAGGCCTAATAGCCTTTTGTATTCATAAACCATGGTTCTCATATTACCCGGTATCAGAACTATCAGATATTTGAACCTGACAATTGTATAATCCTAACATCTAGTGGTCCAACTCCAGACAAATGCACACGGCTATGGACAAGACAAGGACACCGGGCCGACCATGGTTGTTCGGCCCGATGTGAGAAAATTTTGAAAACTAAACAAGAAAATCGCAAAATCCTAGCATCTAGACTGTCCTCAAGCTTTCCTAGTGTTGGAAATTTCCAACCTCATACCCTTAGGTTGCAAAAAATCTCCAACTGATGACCATTTCAGTCCACAAATTTTACCAAATGTAGTAAAATATTGTTTTCTTAAACTAATTAGCAGTTTTTATCTTGATATTGACCA
Source organism: Siphonodentalium dalli (assembly GCA_032622095.1). Taxonomy (NCBI): domain Eukaryota; kingdom Metazoa; phylum Mollusca; class Scaphopoda; order Gadilida; family Siphonodentaliidae; genus Siphonodentalium; species Siphonodentalium dalli. Next base: position 116,251,878 of record CP136062.1, on the reverse strand, counting down.
GGGAAGGGACCATAACACACCGGGTCGACCATGGTTCGGCCCGATGTGCGAACATTTTGAAATCTGAACAAGAAATCGCAAAATCCTAGCTTCTAGACTAGCCTCAAGCTTTCCTAGATTTGGAAATTACTGAGGTTGGAAATTTTCCAACTGATGACAATTTCAATGACCATGTTGATCAAATGTAGGACAATAATGTTTTCTTAAATTAACTAGCAGTTTTTGACTGGCCGTGTGGGAGGGACCAGGACAAAAGGTTTCCAAGTGTTGGAAATTTCCCCTAAGGTTGGAAAAAATTCCAACTGATGGCCATTTCAGTCCAAAATTTTTACAAAAATTAGGAAAATATGCAAATATTGCTCCAAAAACATTAAATCCACCCAATAATTTGTTTGAAAATCAAACTACAAAAACATTTTCAACCAATTGCTGGTGTGAAATTTCCAACTGATGTTGTGGTAGGTATGACATTTCCAACTGTTGAAAATTTTGACCAAAGTTGGGGGGGGGGGGGGGGGGGGTGAGACACCAATCAAATTATCGGAAGGTGATATGAACTAGTAGTTCATATGAAATTGATTTATGACATACTTTCCAACGTAAATAATGATTGTGTCATATGATAAAACATTTTATGAACCGAGTTTGTGAATCAAATTTATCAAACGAGTTTCATAAAATCTTATATCCCAACATAACGATTACAAGATCTTGTATATCACATGAAAAAAAACCTAGAGCTTTATGCCTTTTTAACAAATCAAAACCTTAAAAGAAGCCGCAAAATGTATACATTTACAGCGTTGGCTGAGACGCTTCACATCCGTATACGACAGTATTGCGCGCTCGGGCTGGCGACGGAAAATATAGTTCCCCAATTTGCCTCTTTGTTTTGTGTCATTTTCGTTAGTGCAACGATCTTGGACAAGAGTTTAACTTCAATAAATAAAGCAATAATTTTGCATTGTCTGGTGTTCGTGTCATGCGCGGCGTTTCTAAATAGTATTAATCCGCGTGCATCAATGTAAAGACGCGTCGCGCGGTAATTTTCTTAGCGCGATGTCAAGACGCATATTCATCACTAGTGACAGATACGGAAATATATAATGATATAATAGGGGGTTTGTGATATATCTATTATATATTTTGAAAGATCTGTTTGTTTGTGTGTGTGTTTGTTTGTTTGTGTGTGTGTTTGAAATCGATGGACTCCAAAACGACTAAGCCAATTTCGATGAAATTTGGTATTTTAGGGTATTTTCGGCCGGAGACGAACATAGGCATATTTATTTGTCCGTGCGAGGTCAACTTTTCACGTGCGGAGGTCAAATCTGTTTTTACGCCGTTTTTGCGCTAATATATTTCAGTTCGGTGCTCACAAATCGATTCGATATAGCGCGAATAATAAATTGCCAGTCATATAATTTGCACGGTTAGAATCTGTGGCGTGTCCTCTTTCCAACGATATATAATATGTATGTATCCGTTTTAGTTATCTGCCTCAATTATTAGGTACAAGTGGTCCGATGCTTTTATCGGGATAAAATCAATGCGTAATTTCTATGACGTCGTCAGAGGTCATAAAGTTAGATTACGTTAACTCTCACCCTGCCGATGCATTTGACTGTGTCGCGTTAACTCATCACCGGCCGAGGTATCCGCAAATGACATTGGGCTATATATCTCGGAAACGGGTGTAGCTATCGACTTGAAATTTGGTATGTGAATGTATCTTGCCCCGGATACGAATTTTATCGGGTCGCCGAGCACGTGCGACGCCAGCTTCGCGCATGCGCAGACCAGATCTAGGAAACGGGTGGAGCTATCGACTTGAAATTTGGTTTTTGAATAGCCCGGACGAAGTCGGGTCACCTTCTAGTATATATATATATGTATACCTGTTACTGACATCCCGTTGTCCAAACATTTCTTGAACCGACATGCCTTGCAGCGGTTTCTATTAAGTGGAGTCAGGTCACAATGGCTTCCGAAGAAACATTTGTATTTCTCACCCCTCAGCAGACTCCGCTTAAAGAAACCCTGTAACGAAAAACAAACGTAATTTAGGTCTAAATTACACATCCTCGTGCGAATAGGTTCGTATTTGACGTAAATACTCACATAGGTTCATATTATACTTTTGTTTCTCAAATAAGCCCATATTGAGCTTATACCCGTTAGTCTGATGAATGGCGCGGGGCCGCATTGAAAACAAATAATAAAGAGCGCGAATCTGGTAAGTCGTGTCGGTGAAAAAAAGTATTTCGTATAGAAAGAAGCACCATACGAGCTTATTTCAAGCGTGTTCACAATGGTACACACACCCTGGCTTCTAAAGCAGTCAATAACTCTACCCATTGGGCGAACAATTATAAGATTCATACCCGTTTTATCATGTTTACTGATTTTATGTGCAGACATTCACCAGAACCCCGGACCGACTTGTACATACGTACAATATGAAAATATAGCTGTCAATATTTCATTATCACATTAGGAGTATACGAAATAAACTCAATTCAGTTATATATTATGTTCTATGCTTTACTTAAAGGCACGTGAGGCCTTAATTGTCGAAAATATTCATATTTGTTCCAAACACCGTAAACAGAAAAACATTAAAACGCATACAGTTTCGTTCATATATACCATGGCCATCGCGTAAACAGCATGTTATCATAAATACCTACTATATTTTACATAAGCAAGAGCCTGATTGGGTTACAGAGGACAGCACAATGCTACTGGCTAATCACACACAAATGGCATAAACGCTCTTTATTAGTTCCATATAAGGAATTCACCAACAAAGAACGCTCTTTATGTTTACCATCATAATATAAACAAACACCAGAAAAGTAACTTGTTATGCTTTTGCTTACATAACAATGGTTAAACATATGAGAATAACATACTGTTTATGCGATATTTCTTATTTATATACGGACAAAGTCTGTCTACATTTTGATGTTCTTTCTGTTTGTGGCGGTTTTTGACGGGTGGAAATATTTTCACAGGATACCCACCGCCAAGGCCAACCGTACCTTTAAACACATTGACAACTCTTATTCTACTAATATCTCGTTGCTGAATTATACTTGTCCCATTAGAAACGATATTTCTAGCCACGGTGGTGGAATTTCTGCTAGCCACCTTGCTGTTCTGCATAACAACCAATATGAATTTTACTCCAACGTCATGTGGTTTAAAATTTTCTCATAAGGCTCAAATTATTTATTTGTCATTTCGTACAGCTCCCAACAATATAGTGACCCGCAGTGTTTGGACTTTCTCGACTTGTCCATTGGCACAGTCATATATGATTGAAGGTGACATAAATTTTGATGCTCTAGATGCCTCAACAAAATTTAAACAAATTACAGGTCCTTACCATCTCCGAAACCTAATCAATCCCAACGCATGAAACTAGCACAACACAAGCACTTCTGGACCCCGTTATATTGAATGTTTAATTTTATTCAGATGTAGTGAACCTTAGTATGTCTGACCACTTAGCAGTTGTTGCCTATATTGCCTATGAATGGGCTGTCCTATTTAATTCAATTTCTGACATAAATGAAGTTGTTCTTACATTTACAGGGGGGGGGGGGTCGGAAAAAAATTCCAGGCACGTATGATGGGGTGGGTGGGTGTCTCTTGGGTCCAAAAAACAGTTTTTTCCATATGCCAAATTTTTTTTCCATTCCTGCTATTGAGTCTTATTTTGATGTGTTTTGAACAGAAACAGGTCATATATAGTTAATACTAATGCTATACTACATATAGAGGTTATCAGAAGTTGGATCAGTTGCACAATGGCCAACAATAACCCAAATTCAACTTGATAGAACTAGACACTGCGCTATTGGGAAAATAACATTTAATCAGGATTCCATCTACTGATACAACAAAATAAGAATAACTATGCAGAACTCAGCTGAAAATAAGCAATAAAATGAAAGCACACTTGACCATATGTGACTTGGAAATAAAGATATAATAAATAATGGAATAAAATAGACTTTTGACAACGTAAAACAAAATCTTAACAAATAAATTGAAGGCCAACCGGGCCAGCTTGAACAATTTCACATTGTTTTCCATGTTAATGTGGATCAGCTTGTAATGTTAATCACAGTAACGAAGATTTTATCGTCACTGATATCGTGAGCAAAAAAGAAGTAAAATTGGGCTATCCATCCATATTATTCCCAATTATTACGAAGCCTATTACTTCAGGCAGTGGCTACCAGCCTGCCATTACATGCTATAACATGTTTCCTCAGTTCTGGTTTCTGAGATGCCCCAAGAAGAGTCACGCATGTATATCATGGTTATGTTTGGTATTAGCATTATTCTTCAAACTGGGATGAACTGGGATGAACAGTTGTATTTCCACATGTTTTGATAAACACTTTGATTCCAGCAATACAGTAATGCCCCTAATTAAACGACTCCATAACCACAGCAGAATAATGGGTAATTTTCAGGATTTAGTCGGAAATTAAAATTAAAGTACCCATTATTCTGCTGTGGTTATGGAGTCGATTAATTAGGGCATTACTGTATATCACATAGCAAATATCAAAAAATATCAAATAATCTGAAATTTGTTGTACCGGTACCATGTATTCTGTAGAATACTCAAATGTGATTATGTGACTAGATCATGTGACTATATATTATGAAAATGAATGTTAATAAAAACCTTGGCACTCTGCCTATATATCCCTAGAAATGTGATTATGTTGACACATATCTTGATTATTGACACTTATATGATAAATTCAAATAGTATAGTTATCTCATTATGCACTGTTCTATTCAAATATAGCGCAATAAATTATGATAATGCAGGATAATCAGCTATTTGGTTGCTCAATGGATAATTTTTCTCAAATTTAAGGGGGGGTGGGTGTCCCAAAACAGACCGGAAAAAACTTCCTGAAACGGAAAAAAAAGGGTGGGTGTCCAAAATTGCCTGGAAAAAAAGGCCGGAAACGGAAGAAATTGGGTGGGTGGGTGGTCCGAGGCCGGAAAAAAAAAAATCATCATACGTGCCTGGAAATTTTTTCCGACCCCCCCCCCCCTGACATTTACGGATAAATTTCTGAAAATATTGAAGGATAATATACTAACCGAAGAGGTATTCATTCGCACCAATGATAAACCATGGTTTAATTCTGAGATTAGAAGATTAAATTACGGACCGTATTTTGGTAGAAGTCAAATTTATTGAAAAACAACTTCAAGATCCAATGAAATTGAACAACTCTTCAAACGTCTTTTTGTCATAATAGCGAGTTTGCGATACCCGTCGGACGGGTACGGGTACCGGTAGATCCAGGTAGATCGGTGAAAATCGTCACGGTCATTTGCGTACTTTGAATGCAGCACATAAAGCGATAGGGATTTGGAACGGGTAGATGTATCCCATTGACTGGTAGTCTTTCGCTAAAGTTTTCTCACTCAAAAGTACATTAGTTCTACGAAATAACAGTCAGCTATGCATTAATCTATTTATTGCACGATTTAATTGCCAAATCTCATTGATACATTTGTCATTTAAGCCATGTTTTATGTTCAAAGTATCGAGGCGGCTTCTACACTAAGATAACTATGGAACGCCGATTTGTTTACTGACAACTGTCTTCACTCAAGTAATGACATGTTATTTTTTGGGAATGTGATTGGGGGGGGGGGGGGGCTAACCCCGGGATTCTCGACATGTTATGATTAAGAGAGTGAGTTGGCGGTGCTATACGCAGTCTCGACACAGGGACGTAATTATAGGGGGTCTCCGCGTTGAGAAGGTGTGTCCACCTTCAAATTCCCAACTATACACCCCCTTAAACCACACCAAACAGAGGTTTGTGCGTAATTCAAATTGTGCACGCCGTTGGGCTCTGATTCCCCCCAACTGATCCTTCACTGTCCTGAATATTATTGTGGACTGTTCTAAATGGATCAGTAGTCTTGTTGCAGAAGTCCTGTGATGGGGGGGGGGGGGGGGGGGTCCACCTTGCCGACCATGCAGTACGAGAACAGTTTTGTAGATATGAACCTGGAAATTGCAAAATCATAACATCTAGTGGTCTAACACCAGGCAAATTTACGCCCTGATTTGTTTTTCACAAATCAATGATCAGTATTGACGAGCCACTGAATGTGGTTAGACCAGGGCATACCGGGTCGACCATGGTTCGGTCTGGTGTGAGAACGTTTTGAAATCTGAACATGAAAATTTATAAATTATTGACTTTCCTCAAGCTTTACATTTGTTGGATATTTCCAACCTGCTGTTGACCATATAGCCCGAATGTTTTTCTACCAAAAGTAGGAATATTTGCAAATGTTGGTCTAAAACTATAAAAAAAAATCCGCACTAATACATTTTTGGAAAATCAAACTGAATGACAGAATAATTTGAACGTATGTTTTGGTGTGTTAGGTATATGCAATATCCAACTGTTGACAAAAGTTGGGGTGATACACCCCACCCTCTCGCCACGTCCCCTATCGACCCTTTGTGCATAAGTACACCGTGAATGTGTTACACGATTGAATACAACCGTTCAGTTATTGTACCTTATGTGGTGGTGACTGATTTCTCATTTTAATATAGATATTTGACTTTTGAACGGACATGGCGCATTTGAACCCCAAGACTGTTGTATATTGTAGTGGTCGATAGTGACACCAAATACTGATATACACACCTCATAGTCGGCACAATCTTACCGTCATCAGATCGACTTTTAGCTGTTTTCTTTGTTTCGCATAGACGTGAAGCAAACGCTCTTTATTCGAACCATATAATGAATAGTGTACCATTAAACACCCTTTATATTTAACAAGTTTGATTTTTATACGCCCGTTTGAAAAAAACGGCCGCATTATAGTATTGGTCTGTCCGTCCGGGCGTCCGTCCGTTAACCTGGTTTCCGGATGATAACTTTAGTTAGAGTGAAATAAAATTTGGTATGTGGGTTTATTAGCCGAAAAGTAAGTTCAAGTTCGAATTTGGGTTCCGCCCGCCAATTTTCACCGGAGTTATGCCCCTTATTTGACGTAATTTGACTTAGAAAATCCCTGAAATTTGTTTTCCGGATGATAACTTTACTAGAGCTTATCGGATTCAATGATAATTTGGTATATCACTTTCTCCCACCAAAACACAGGTCAAGTTCAAATTTGAGTTCCGTCCGCCAATTTTTACCAGAGTTATGCCCCTTTTTTACCAGTTTCCGCCGACCCAAGAGAGGGGGTATTTTGCACGCCCAGTGTAGCTCTTGTACTACCTACATCCGGGTTTAGACCCAGACAAATATCCAAGTTCTTGGGATGAATATTCCCTTGCCCGACCCTTCGAAAGATTCCAACCCATTACCAGTTATATGACTAAATATTCCCCAACTAATATAAGGGGCAATTTCGGTCTTATATCTGACTAAAAGTGCATGCATGTAGGACATTCTTGGACCCTGGTTCTAAACCAACACATTTTACACCGAATAATGGTTGGATTATTGAATTAGTGTAATTGTATATTTGTGCTATCATAACATATTTTCTCAGTCAGAAAATTCCATCTGTTCTAGACGACACTCGAACGGTCTGGGAAATTACTTATGAAAGCTAATTATTGAAAATGTTACCAAAATAAGTCAAAGAAAGACGCCAACCCCTTCCACTTTCGCCTCGTCCCTGGTTAATGCAATCCATTATCCACGCAGATGTCCATCATATAACCATAACAACAAGTATAACGTCGGCCAAGAAAGCGAGGCGGATAACAATTTCTCTACATCATATATATTGTGCTGCAATTGGCTCACCATACACTACCCGTCGATATGCTTAATTCTACCCGTAAAACAGTTTGCGATTTCAAAACGTGTACCGGTACGGGTAGCTACCAGTACTCGTACCGGTACCCGTACCCGTTTGAAATCGCAAACTCGCTATTATCAAAGACCTGTTAGGAAAATCAGCCACAAATTAAATTCCACCACAGAAGGATAAAGATGGGAGATTAGTTTTCAGTGCTGTAGAAAATGCTACTCTCTTCAGTGATTCTTTAATATCAAATTCTATCTTGGATGATGGCAACTGTACACTTCCTGAATTCACCAGCAAGTATGGAACAAAACAATTCTAATATCAATATAGTAGAGTCGCTTATGTCCGATTTTGAGCTCCCGTGGAAAAATCATGAACAAATATAGAGACCATGCTCATGAGCCAATATATAGTCTCTACTTCAGAAAAAAAAATTGTTAGACCCCCTGGGGTCGCGACTGTGTGGTCTGATGACGTCACAGAGATGGCCGCCATGCTCATTTTCTTAAGTTCGCTATTGTTTGATTTAATCATAAAAATATAATTGTGATATAAGAATCCTTTCGTAGTGTATGGTGTGACGCCATGTTATATTTTTATATAAAAAATTGTCCTCTCGATCAAAGATGGCCGCCAAAATGGCGACCGGAAGTGGGCAAATTGATGGTTTTCCATACATGTCGCATACATAATTTCCGATTGTATCGAACTGGTGACGATTAGGGTATATACCTCTCTCCAATCTTGATAAGAAATCACTTAGGCATGATAGTAGATGATTTCTTCAATCATAACCTTGATTTTCTTCTCCAAATGCGATGTTTTAAAGGATATGGCATGAATTTTTGGCAAAATTTCCTTTTTTATTTTCTTAAAGAAAAATAGAATTAATCGGTTGTGGAAATGAGTAGGATTATTACATTAGGTATTTCATCTAACTGGATCAAGAAACTGTCAACTTAATCGAAGATGGCTTCCGAGATGGCGGCCAAAATACGATAATATGCCAATTTTACCCTATTTCACCCAATTACGTTTCTATCACATAGAAGGTGAATGTAGTAGACTAACTTGCTTCTACCAAATAAATAATCGCAATGTTATGACATTCCAATTAGTTGTCTTACCGCAATGACTCAAATTGCGAGTTCATATTACAATTATTTTCCAAATAAGCATCGTGAAAATTCGCCAAACATATTTTGTTTATACGTCAAATAACATGTCCATCACAGGAGAACGATATCTCAGTGTTAGATTTATGAATGAATGTACTCCGATTTAGATAATACGAAGTTATACATATCTTATTGTAATCGAGATGGCCGCCAATGTGGCGTAAATGTCGAAATTTGACATTAAAAAACGTATATTTCCGCAAGATATCCCATTGTGTCAGAATGACACATATGAATTATTATCATACATATGCTTTCGGTGAGAACATACCATTCACTATATAAAACCTAAATATAGGTTCAACCACGTTAAGTATATGGACTGGTGCCAAACTCGATTCTGATATTATATCAATATTTAATAGAGACCAACAGGGTATGTGGAGAGAATAGAAAAGTTGCCAACTTCAGCTTGCTGTCAGCTACCAGCGCTCAAATGATGCACGTGCGCGCCATACGTTCTTGCATATCGATAACGATCGAGTATATCTACTCGTATACTAGAAGGTATAGCGACGGACTCAATCAGAGTACTGTATATAGCTAACAGTGACTTACTTTTGATGACTTTTGAAAATGTTAACCAGCAGATCGCCCGGGGGCTCAATATTATATAGCCATACTTTAATCTTGTCCATTTCGCCAACGTACATATACACCGCTGGTATAGGCTTGGTTGACGAACGAGGTTGGATAGTCTGTCTGGTCTTCTGACATAACATACATAAAGTCTTCGTAAAATTAATCCTTGTATGGGTACTATTGGTGATTGGAATGGAAAATCGATACAAAATGATCAGACACAGATTCTACTAATTCTGGCAAACATATATGTGTAGGAAGAAATGTTGGTGATTGCCTCATGCTTAAACTGCTGCTTGTCACTAGTTCTTACCAAGTATCGGTACATTTCATGTGTGCATTAATATGACGACCAGTATGGGATCGTGACAAATTTTAACTAGAACTCAAGCAATTATTATTTACTTGCATCACAGCGGTATTGGCATATTTTTTTTTTACTACATATATATAACTAGTTTGTCTCATATACAAGTAGCGCTAATGTGTATCTGGACCATCACACTCTTGTTAGGTGGAGTGAATATAAAATGATTCCCGGAAATGACTCACATACGCCTATACAGTTGGCGTCGAATCCGGTCCACGGTAAAGTATTGTTGTATTATTCATGGAATAAATACTGTTAAAATTAAAGTCTATCTGATCAAGCTGATTGTTCATCAAGTGAACATGTATGGAGCTCTTCATACAATAGCATCCCCATGACCGTTTAGATTTCTGCTGAAGTGGATCTATATATGCCACTTGCGTGGGGTAGATTACAATGATGCATGAATGCAGCATGATATATACAAGTTATGGGGTATAGCCAGACTGATCTGATAACCCCTAGTCGAACAGAATTGGAAGTTTGTATGGATCGGCCTATATAATATGATCTGAAATCATGGCCACCTCCACAGCTACGCGGGCTAATTAAACTTCCCTCATTTCCGCATCTCCTTTGATTAATTCTAAGCAGAATCATCATGGCACGTCACGAGCTGTTATTAACTACATCTATTACTTCACATTGTGTTGTAAGAAGTTAGTGACTACGTTGCCCCATAATGTCATTCATTATTCAGAACCTGGATTCCAGAGTATATTGGACATAATAAATCAAACCGATGACTTGACACCAGAAGACCGATCACTACCAATTGATGTTTTACCCGTTTACCATCGTGTGGTCGTACATTTCGTTAAAACGCGTGAATTATTATATAATAAGTATCGCCTAACATTTTTGGCTCCTATACAATTCACATTCTTTCGTCATTTAAACTGCAGGGTTGGATATGCAGAGAAGTTGCGTAGTACCTGTTGATTTCGATAAACTTCAAAATAATCATTAATCAATTGGGAGTGGCAGCACAGGCATAACTATTGCCAAGAACCACTTTCACGTTGAACTGATGTACAAACGCGATGCATTGTCACAATAAACTCTTCATACGCCAAATCATAGAAATTAATATGGGATATCATTTTGTGTATACTATCAATGGTCCATATAATACCAGCCTACTATGTTCATACCAAGTCATCTTTCGTATGTTGTGCGAATCACTTTGTGTGGCTACTACCGATTAACTGAACACCGCGAAAGCCAAGAACCAGACACACCACTTCGTCTGGTGTCGGGGATCTGGCCTGGTGTATGATAATGTTCATTTCAACTGAATAAACATGCAGTGGGGGGTTAATAACTTATAGTAATTGCACAAAAGGACTCCACATATGCTATGAAAGTGGTTGGAATACTTTGTTGAATATTATCATCCAGATTTCAAAACCTGGTATTCACAATATATCACTTTAATCTTGACACGGGACGCTACCCCTTATATGAATATATTATCAACCTATGGGGTCTATTCTATTTTATTCTGCCGTGGTTATCAATACGATTGAAACCTGCAAAGTTCAGCTAAACGAGGTTCAAATGGTGTTACCATGCAAATCTAAACCAATGTAACAGCGCAACTAACAGTGAGAGAAGCAGGCCAAATGACAGTCATATAATTAATTATACTATTGTTTTGTGTTTTATAAACAAGAAAAATTTGTTGTTTCTTGCTTGCCAAGAATCTTGGTGTAGCTGAGAAGTACAATACCCATTTAATAGCTATCACAATAAACAGTTGTGTGTTGCTAACTTCTATTATACACTATAGACATTTTCTACCGAGGAGATGTCATGAAAAAAACTAACACCAACGCTTATCTGCATCATCGATTGGCATCTGATATGGTAACCACCAATATTTCTCAATTAGTACTCCGGCTTAGAGTATAGCACATGAGGCTAGACAATCCTCAAGCTGAGATGGAGGTCTTTCTAATTTCACATTGAGAGTTGGATTTTCTCTTCAACTTCCTCCTCCCTTAATATCATGAAATTTGAAGACATGACGCGTATGCAGTATAGGACACCCGTTAATCTGGACAAGAAATTAAAGCTTTGAGAATTTACTTAAAAGTAGCCGACTAACCTAATTCCCCATGATAGTATGCCAGGACGACATTTGGTGGTGTAACGAACGTATACATTTGCATTTTTACAGCCATTTTGGTACTTGGATGAAATTAAACAGTTCTGTTGAAATGTGATAATAATTCCGTATGTGGCACGAATATCTCTTCCCCCTCACTGAATTCCGGTCATTTCTTTAAATCTATTGCTCGAATATCGGAATTGATTTTTAACAAAATGCTATAATTCTGTTGTCTAAAGTTGATTTTTGACAGATCGAACATGTTCTGTACAATGCGATTGATGCACTACATTGCTGAAGCAATAAGTAAACACTGAATTTTCACAATTCGCAGTCGCTACCAAAACAGAAAGTCATTTACATGAGATTCTAGAAAATCGCAAAATTGTTGATTTTCTGGTGTCATTTTGGCAACCATCTTTGAATGGAATCATATCTTCCCGTGAATTTGGGTACTGTCCTGTGAGAACTACTATTGATGAATTGCCCTTACTGAATTTTTTTTACCCCTGACTCGAATGGCACCACTTGTGACATCCTTAAACCACATAATTAGACTCCTGATATCATGGAGATAATCTGGTGCTAATCGGCGACTAAACATATTTTGATCAAATTATTTAGTGCCCACCCACCCCAGCTCTCACTCAAACAGCACCAATATGGCGTCTTTAAACCACACGATTAGACGCCTTGTATCATGGATCAAAATGTTATCAATTTGGTGGAAATTGGCGCTAAAAATATTGTGTATCAATGTTGGTGCCCCTCTCCCTTGCTGTGCACCCCTGGCTCGATGAAGCCACTTTTGACAGATTTAAGCCACACCATTATACTCCTCATACCATGGGGATGATATTGTATAAGTGTGGTGGGATTCGGCGACTAACCCCATTATTATCAAATTTAATGAACACCCCCCAATCTCTCATCCAACCGACACCAATTTGACGTCTTTAAATCACACAATTAGATTCCATTTATCATGGAGAAGACTATATGTCAATTTGGTGGAAGTCGGCGCTAAAATTAGTTTTATAAATTTTGGTGCCCCTCTCCCCTTCCGTTCATCCCTGACTCGAACGGCGCCACTTTTGACTTATTTAAACCACACCATTAGATTCCTCACATCATGGGGATGATTATATATAAGTTTCGTGGCAATCGGCGACAACAATTTGTTCTGCCCCTCGCGCTTTTCTGCCCCTGACAACGACGGCGTCGCTTTAGATGATTCTAACCGGCACCATTATCTTTCTCGTAAAAAGTTACCCATAGTAGACCCCTTTGGTGCCATCTAGATGGTCCCCTGTGGATTTCTATAGAACACAGACAGACAGACAGACAGACATTCGCAAATATAGATATATATATAACTAATCATCTCTATCCTTTTTACCATATGTTTATACATATATATATATATCTGTATTGCCTCCTGTATGGAGAGATTATACAAACAGTATAAAGGAAGAATATACACACACAAGCATTAATAATACATATATACAATATAAAGAAAGATGCGTGCACAATCACAAGTTTTATTTGTGCGTGTTGGACAACTGACAGTTTGTAGCATATTCGTGGAAGCTAGTACATACGAACACCATTCGCAATGTTGCAAGAGTGGAACAGAAAGACAGCAGCATCAATACAAGGTTCACGGAACTGTGGATATATGGTTTGACTCTTCGCATATGCTAGAGTTTCCAAGAAGGAGAGATGCGAATGTGTCCACAGAGAGTGAAGCCAGGAATTCGTAAATTCCTAAATTAATTGAATCAATATTCTCCGTGCACATAAGTGAAAGGAGCTTTCGTGCACAAGTTCTATAATTTGTGCTCTGATGACGTATGTACGCACGTTGTCATATATAGATCAAAGGGACTGCCACCACAAAAAACACTTCCTTATGCCCGAGTCAGCTTGACACAATAAATATTATTCTGTTTATGAAATATATGAGACTATCTTGATCTGAATCACTTCAAGTAGATCAATACCTGTTCATCTCCACAAGTACACTTATACCACAAGAACCACTATATATCCTGGGGAATTAGACATGTATAGGTGTAGATGTTGAATTTATATATTGACTATAGTGTGCATTATAATGTTACATGGCTTGTCGATAGCGACACAATATGGCACTGTCTGTATTGAAACCCACGATCTTTCCACGGATCAACTGACAAATTTCCTGTATCACAAAGTACCCAATTTTCGGACAATACAACCCCCACCCCCGAAATGTTCCGTATCACACTGAAGCCGCGTTCGGGAATATCATAAACAGCGTACTAGGTGAATATATAGAGAAGGGATAAGTGATAATATCTTACAGAGAGACATGCTAATAATATCGAATGACGGTTTCCATATTAAACTTTATTCGCACGAGTATATAGAGAAGAATAAACGTGTATGCATGATGGGACATCGCGATACATACGTATTAAGCTGATGTTATCTGAAGTATATCTTAAGGTTTTAACCTATATTTACATAATTATAAGCACAATTATTTGCAAATCATCGTTGGGATTAGCTTCATGTAAAATATACTGCCTCAAGTTATGCACTATATTCTGAATACAATTAAGAGTATATATCGAGGGTCGTATGCAGAAAGGGGCTATCGCCCTTCTTTTTTAGTATTGAGTTATAGCCAATTCCTGCATGATGCCCTCGATATATGGACGAAGAGTAAGATCAGTTTTGGTCATAATATTTATATTTAATTGCATATGTTACAGTTTAATAAAGATGCATCATCTGGAAATTTCAGACCGACATTGCTTTTGCAGCTTCCAACCAATGTTAAGTCTAAAATATTTCGTATTTAACCCTTCCATGACGGGAGAAAGATTGCGGTTATTGGATTATCAGAACACTGGTAAAAGTTTGACGTTATTGGATTTTCAGAAAACTGGTAAAATGAGGGTGATCTGGTACAGCTCAACAGGATTCACGACCAGAATATACATGTATATCAGCGTCGATACACATGGTCGAACTATAACAACGCCATCTGGCGGAAATTATACCAAAGCATAACATAGCATAGCATAGCTCGTGCTTCACTGATATGCGATTAGAAAACGAGCGTCTGGTTTGATTGATACTGCGATTAGGGTTTGAAGAATTTGCATACATTGTGGAGGTATATCTCCAAAACACAAATTTTACTGACGAAGTTTGCAGTGACTATTGCTTCTCTTGAGTAATTTTATATTTTGATTAGTCATCTCAAAGTACTGTACTCATTATGGGAGATTTTAAAGCCCACCTATTTTCCGATATAGAACACGCAAAAAAGGAGTGGCCTAAACGTGCTAGCAGGTCGAAAATGTTCAAGTCATTCCTAGATTCACATTCTCTACAATCTCTCGTGACATTAAACACACGTTTTGGCAGGTTTGGGTCCTAAATACTCGTTCGTGCGGTATAATCCAGAACATCATCATTGGTAGATCACACAGTAGTCCAGCAATGTAAAATTTATCTGGTTGAAAAGATCGAAATAATTTCGGATGAAGCGCAAAAAAATCAAATCACAAGCCTGTGCACTGTACGATGTAATTCATTCTCCAATCTATAAGACCATCGCACCCCCTACCGAGCCCGCCATAAACTGATCGAAGATTAATATACCGGCAAATCCAGAAGCTTGAAAAAATGACGCCGAACACTTCAGATATTGACGCATTATATGCATGTATCGTGGACATCCTTAACTCTGCATCAAGAGAAGCGAACCCAAAATGTACGAAAAGGCACAATTTTTAATGAAAAGTATACATACAGATATGCGTCAATGTCGGAGGTGTTGGATATCGAAAGGGAAACCGAAATGGATTACCGATTGTACACTCCAAGCATATATGGACTCAAACGCTTATTTCGGAGGCGACATCGCGCGGCGGTGGAAGCTCTCCAAACAAAGAACATATATGATATAGAATACCTCGCCCAGCACGACCAACCTCCTTCTGGAAATCAACTAAGATTCAAAATAAATGCGGTACCAACCCAGGGTCCGATAGTTCGGAACATTTTTACTAGATTCAGAAAACATAGTGGTCCCAACATTTGAGACGCTTGTGGAAAATAGAGCTGCTCAACTGAATGTAGCATTTGAGATAACTAGTCGAGATAACTCTATATGTAGAGATGTGTCACCCGAAGAACTCACCCACAGTCTTAAGCAACTCAAACGGAACACATATGGTGGGCACACGCGTATCGCGAACGAACATCTCTTATTTGCCACCAGGAATCACTGAACTAAATGGTTTCCCCATAGACGACAGTGTTAATGTTTCAGCCAAACTCACTGATTTGAAGCCTGCAGGCCACTCCAGTTATGTTTACCAAGCTAGATTGACCAGCAGATCACGAAAATGCAAGAAAAATCATAGGTCATGTGTTTACTTTTTCAAATAAATCCCCAAGTGTACGACAGGGCTATCGCGCAGCCAAATTTTACCTGAAAAAAACCCCCCAGAACTACAGCAGCTAGTTATATAAATATCCCAATCACAAAAATCCATCCCCCATGCATTAATTCACCAGTTTAAATTATTTAGATATGATGTACAGATCAAATAAACACGATTTCATCCTTCAATAACGTGTCACATGTATCGCGTGAAGGCCATTCTTCAGTTACCTTCACCTCTATAGCATTCCACGGTGCACTCGCTCCCCGACTCTGGAACACATTTAGCTCCCTGATTCCACCTATGAGCTAACTGTCGTGATTTGTAAATTATTCCCCGATATGCTTGGCCTGGAATATATACCTCCAATTACGAAGACGGGTATAACACAAAGGCAATCAAAACCCACAGACAACCCGGATAGCTTTAGAGCAACTCTATACTGCCAATCATTTATAAGCTATTTGAAATTATTCTTATCGAAAGACTAATCAGGTTTGATAAGTTTGCTGTCTTCCCCAATTGCCTCCATATTTCTTCCAGAAAGGGGTTGGCTGTACGGTCACCTCTTTCATCCTCCAAGAAAGTGTACAGTATGCACACGCTAACAGCTCTAAGGTATACGCCGCATTCTTATACTCACATAATGCATTTGATAGGGTATGGCATGAAGGCCTGTTATATAAGTTAACGCAGAAAGGCTTGGTTGTGTGTATGATTAAAGCTGTTGCGGGATTGTGAGATATCATGACATTTTTCTAATATATTTAACATTGAACAAGGCACTCAAAAAGCAGCGTGTGGTCCCCTTTCCTATATCTCGTTTATATTGATTACATATTAAAGGAACTTGCCAGCTCACCAGAAGGGTCTCATATAGACAATAATCCATGTTCATGTCCAACAACTGCAGATGATATGTGTATCGTGTCAAATTCCGAAGGTGGGTTGAAGACTGTTGGAAACTTTCTACAAATATAGCAAACCGTGGAAATTTGATTATTCGATTGTCAAAAGTGAATAGTCGTCTCCTCTAAGAGCAGTACGTGTAAAGGCTGTAATGGCAAACCTGATGAATCAAAGTGGCTTTTGGGACCACACCATTTAAGGGATGCATTCCCCAAAATAATCCTTCAAATCGCTAAAGGAGTATCGACAGGGCATGCGAAATGATGAGGCGAACATTCTTCGCTGCTTGCAGATCATCAGTCACAAAATTTCCCACAACTTCAGTTAATTTATTTAAACATCAGTCATTGTATGGCTGTGAAATACGATCTCAGCGAAGCACACTACCTACCTCTTGAACGGTCACATCGTATGCGTGTTAAAATTATTCAGGGCTTTCATAAGACAACGAGTACCGAGCAAGCCTTATCACTCCTCGAACATTTGTATTCGTGGGTTCGCTCATAAACTTGCCGGACGGCCATGCTGAAGTCCGAAAAATATTAATTTTCAACATGTATGGTCATCTCATATTTAACCGGCCGTTGATATGCTTCGCAAAGAATTAGTCTGGTCGTTGAAGCATTGGACCTAGAACAAATTGTATTTCCAACTTTACATAGGTATAAACAATACCAATGTCTCATTACCTTTGTTAATTGCGGATCCCCATCCCTTTGCAAAGGCAGTGGAAGGAGCTCGTGAACATGAAGATTAATACTCCGAACGCACGCACTAGCTACTGCGGACTTAACGGACGCGCAGCTGACTTTTTTTCCGCATGGTAAAGCCTTGTCCAAACTCAATATGGAGCGGTTGGTTGGTGGCTGGAGAAATACCCAATATTCTCCCAAAATATCTTTGCATGGCTTACTACCACCCGTCTGTCGAACTGAAACAGTGTAACTAACGAAAATATCGACCACCCATTCCTATGTTTATGTCATTCATGTATACCTGCAATGACCATATATTGTATTTACGTATACACATCTGTAATGTATATATTATTGACAACCAGAAGCAATTGAACTGAACTGATTTGTCAATCATCATCTCCAGAAATACATACGACAACGCTGCATTATGCAAACATTGCCACTCTTCATATTCATGGCAGGTTTCACATAAGTACCTTCACTGCTTCTCCACTCACTTTCAAGAACTGACAAACGCCTTCTGGTACAAAATTCTAAACAACACGGAGTGCAAGTATATGCATTGCTAGACAACCTCACACCATGCAGGAGGATTTATCATGTGTGCAGCTGCACGGTGGTACAATTATGATGCAACTATGTGACGATGGACTGCCTCACCTTCATATGTAATTTGGGCTTAACTGACACGTCCATGAATGACTAATAACACATAACATGCTTGCGTACTCTTTCTTGGGAATGTGTTTTTTTAGAACGTGAGGCACCAAATTGGAAGGTGTGGAAATGTGGAGTTCTGCAAACCTGGGAGTTTGGTCTGGTTCGTGGTGAGGGGGTGCAGTTGGAAACTTCAAGCTGGACACCTCCCACAACGGGGTCCCTCTAGCCACGTCCCTGCAGAATAGGCACCAAAATATATCTCAGATTTATATTATCAGGATAAACACAAAAAGAAACACTCTTTGCTGTTCTGTGGTGGTGAATTCTCGAGGCTTACCTTACATCCTTCACATGTTACCACCCCGTAGTGAAGTCCGGTGGCTTTGTCGTTACATATTTTGCAACATCCGAACGGGAACGGAACCGCACCCAGTGGCATATTCAGGCATTCACAATCAACTCACGAGGCGAACCTGAAAAAAAGTATCGAAGTGTTATAATGACTATCGTTTTTCTTCCCCAGATACCACTATATATAGTATAGCGATAATTTCCTGAGAAATTGATCCGATGTCATGATGATAAAACAACTGATTCCGTTTATCGCTTGTTTACAAGTTTGCGTTTCCTCTATCTTCTAATTCAACGCCGTTTTACGTGGTTTTGTGTCAGCCAAAGCAATGTTACGTTGGTTTAATATGCATCATGTATGTGACACTACATGTATAGATATCATCGAAGAGGTCAGATCGCTAGATCAAACTATCCGAATATGCCGCGGCATGACATCTTCATCTGGACGTGATAATATACGGTCAGATAAATACTATATATGTATATACCACCACCCTATAGTCATATAGCATAGTATAGATTCTGATTTCGGTGAACTGTTATGGTTCGTTCACACGCTGACGCTGGAAAAAAGCCAGTGCATGTATGAAACATTCAAGAACATGTCTGTTTTAAAATATTTTAAAGATACGGGCGGCGTTGGCGGTGGGTATGCTGTTAAAATATTCACCTCCGTCAAAAACCGCCATAAACAGAAAGAATAGTAAAATATAGACAGACTTTGTTCTTATACCAATCAGAAATATGGCATAAACAGTATATTATTGTAAAAAGTTTTTCCTTTGTTATGTGAACAAAAGCTAAAAACGTTACAGAACCTGGCTTTTGTTTAGATCCGGATATGGTAAACATAAAGAGGGTTATTACATATAAACGATCACAGAGCGATCACATATAAACAGTTCACGAACCGCTCTGATCGAAGACAGAAAACAAGATATACATGAATAATTTGTATTTAGTCGGAGTGGCATCTAACTAAACGTGATAATAACTCAATAATTCTATAACGCAAATAAAGCTATATCGCAGACAACTCCGTCTTTCTCCATCAGACAGATACTCGTTTAATTATCCAGTTGAAGTGTTCCGCGAAATCATAAATACACGAGGCCAACAGTTGCAATGCACATATCTCATTGAATTTGTATTGCGCATATTTTGTGTATAAAACCATGTGATAAATTGATGTTTATTTTTGTCACCAATGTGTTGAAACTCTAGACTTGTGTATGATGTATAATGTTAAACTCTCCGTTGCGGAGGAAATAAAGGTATATATATATATATATATATATATATATATATATATATATATATATATATATATATATATATATATATATATATATATATATATAATTTGTGTGTGATTAACCAACAGAATTGAGCTGTGTTATGTAAACAGAAGCAAAACTTCTGAAAACAAGAGCAGGCTCTTGTTTACGTACACCATCGTACGTCTTGTGACAATATACTATTTACGCGCTGATTATGTTTGCCATATGAACAAAACTATTTATATTTTAATATTCCGTCTGTTGATGGCGATTTGAACAAATATGAATATCTCTGCAACGAACGCCGCCCGTGCCTTTAATAATGGCCCCTCTGCACGTGTTTGCAAAACGGCAGGAATAGATATATCAAGTTATGGTCGGATTGCATCAACTACAACAGCCATTATTAAAGTTTACGATATTAACATATTTTTTGAATCATGATGTTCGTTCAGATTAGCCAAAGGCAACGGAACTGGCATCTATAGAAAACTTAACTGTACTTTTTCTTAACAGTATCAGTTTGCCCTGCCAGCAGCATAACAATTCAGCAGGACTCACCAACATCATAGCAAATTAGCATGACCACTTGAGCAAGGGTGGCATAATGCAACACTGCACATGGACAGTAGAAGCAAGTACACATACTGTACATTATTGGTGACACATACCATCCCACATACCATGGACATAAAGGGAACGTTTTCCGCTCCAACAGTTCCCATGGGTGCACTTACATGTCAAATAAGCTTCAACAGAAATGACTATTATATATTAATCGCAATTTCGTATAATTATATCTTTATATTCTTATTTGGTGGTGACACTACCGCACTTACCTTAATAATTTGAAAGCAACGATAAAAAGCCTGCACTACTTTCCAATGACAGCCTAGTTATGGCAGTGATTGCCTTACTTCTTAGGCGAGAGATGTGAGCCACATTATTGATCGAGTTGTTATTGAATGTATATATAGGGTTGAAACAAGTAGGCCGATTTTGCTTAACGCACGTATTACAGTGGGTCCATTTGTGAATTGCGCAAACTCCTAAGAAATAGTACAGAGTTTGAGGTTTCTGACACGCAAATGAGTGGTACTGGGAATGGACCAGTGGTGTGTGTAATTTGTAAGTCGGAGATGCTTATTCATATACATAATACAGTTTGTGAACATATATGACGTGGCGACCGGGGGGGGTGTAGTTTGATCAGTGGTCAGTTTGATATCGATGGTCGATGCTGTTAAAATCCCTATTTGGCATAGTTATCCATGTAAATTAAAACAATTCTAGTAAGGTGTGGTAAATACTATATCGATATGTAGTTGAACACCGCGAAATTGAAAACAGATGAATATTTACAAAACTTTGATGGGTTTTCCCCAGAGTTTACAGATATATTAAGCATGTTTACATCGATTGATCTCATCTCCCTTCCACATGCATAATTTGCAGGTGAGGTTGGAATGAGCAATGTTCGTTGAAATTAACACCGTATGTAAAGTTACCCAACAAGATGGCAGGCTTATAGGCCAAAACACAATAATGGGTGATATTTTCCTAATGGGTGGACTAATTTAACCGCCAACATGGCTGCATGCATGTCAGCGACTGGTGATTAGCGATTTGATAATCAGGGCCGTATCGCCAGTGTGGGTTAGGTTTCAAATCTACCAGCTTCGGTCAAAATTATCATTAGTTGGAAACTCTTTGCTTAACAGAGCACCAATTCAACGTTAAAGACAAAAAGTAGGTTGAAATTGCAGTCCTCTGTGCTTGATTTTCCTAGCATTATTTAATATGAAATATGTGCATGTTATTTTAACCAAAATTTTACAACTTAATTTGCTTTCGTTTAACGATTTGCCAATCGTAGCACCCGCGGTGGCATAAGGTTGACAATTTGCCAACAGTTGGAAAGCTAGAGGACCAGTTGGAAGATTCCAAGGGAAGAGTGCATATCGAGGGGCTTGGGCATTTCGGTCTGGTTTAAGAGTAGGCAGTTGGAACTTCAAGTTAGATACCCCCAACAGTTGTAAGTTACGAGCTGTGGCTTACCCATTTGATCAGGACCGACGGTCGACCATGAGGAATACGTTTCGTTGCTACGTTGTGTAATGCGTCGATATTGGTTTCGTTGCTATGTACGTCAGCTATTGACCGGTATTTCTATGGGATATTGTCGACCGATATTCTATGGGGTATTCTCTTGTTTCCCCCACCTTTTGGGTGGGAAACTTGGCTCGGTCTGTGGTAGTGAATTATATGGTATAATGTTGTTATACATTTAACCACTCGCCCAAGTGATTTGAATTCTATAGCCTTAGAAATGTTAATTGTATGGGAACTTTATGTAGTTGACTGGTTGACAGTAGTGAAGTATATGGGGTGTTTGTCGTTGTTTTGAAGTAGACCACCCAGAGGACGGGTAAATTATTCTATATTCGATAGCCTATATAGTTTGAATTCGATGGAAACCTACGTACTTCTGCTGATATGGTATGCTCTGGTGGGTATAAGTGGTAATTTAGTTTTTGTGAATAATTAGACTCCCCGACCCCCCCCCCCTTAGAAAAATTAAAAAGGTACACGCTATTGACTGGTATTTATATGGGGTATGTTGAGTGCTGCCCCCCCCCCCCGTATGGTGGGAACTTGGCTGTTCGTCAGTAGTAAATTTTCTATGGGGGGTATTTTTGTCAAAAGGTTAGCATTTAACCTACTCGCCTTATGAAGATTTTAAAATTCAAAAGGCCAAATAAGATTTACTTCTATGGGAAATCCTAATGGACTATGGCTGGTTGACAGCAGTGAATAATATAATAATTTGCTTTAGTTTGGGGATTATGAACTAAACTATTCGGGTGGTGGAATATTTCAATGGTATTCAGAAGGTAAATTATAGTTTTGTGTGAATAATTAATGATAGGGGATGCAACTCTTCTGGTCTGGGAAATATGAGTATGTCTATATTTTTCACACACACAGCCTTGTACGAGGGGAAAAGAAACTCCTCACATGGGGGAATTGCCTCCCTATCTACTCCTCCCACTGCCAGTCCACTCTGCTTCCCTCCTTGTCCACTCTTCCCGACCTCCACATGTTCTACATTATCTTTGTCCACCCGTCCGCATACACGTCTATATATTTATCGTGTACGGTGTTATGTTTTTACCACAGAGCCGTAATTTCGCTAAAATCCGGATTGAGAATCCAAAGCCGATTACGGGGGGCGGAGCTAATTTCGGATTCTAGGTCAGATTTTGAAATCCACGTGGTCTCCGAAACTACGTTTAATGTTCTCCCAGCGTCAAACATGGCTCTTGTATTTGACACAAGTATCATTTGTATCTTATATTTATAAAGTTCATGTTTGTTGTGAAAGTCATGCTTTTCTTCTATGTGTATATACACGGCACATAATTTGCTGCCAATCCGACTTAATCGTATCTTATTTTTCAAGTTAAAGTGCGTTTATTGATGAGGGCAAGCATATCTAAACATGACAGCTCTAGGCCTCCTGGATCAAATTCCGAAGATGTTGTGAAGAACACAGGAAACTTGTCAGTTGAACAGGGACGTGACGACAGGGGTTGCTTGTGTGTCTCGACCCCCACCACGAACTTTGGTACAATTTGCTTAGCTGTGCAGTCATTCATACGTGAGGAAAATCAGGATTATTTTTACTAACTGTTCCAAATAATGACACTTACAAGCCAGCAAACGCAACAAACAAACCCGATTTTAAATAAATACATATACAAACTTATGACTAACTCGGGAGAGGGGTGTCCAGTGATCTGTATATATGTTCAACTTGTTTTGGTAGTCATGTTGCTTTGCCATTACTAATTATTTATTTTTTCAGTGTAATAATATATACTTACCCTTAAGTGAGTCAGCACTTGTCCCCCAATTCCTTTGTATGTATAAACAAATGTATGTGTTATATATCATGTGTTATCTAAATTTGAAATAAATATATCTAAACTAAACTTTGGTACATTCCAGCAGTCGGAAATTTCATGCATGACACAACATTAGTTGGACATTAATTTGACACCATATGTAGGTTGGCATTGTTCTCATTGTTTGATTTTTTTCAACCAGTAAAGTTGGTAATTTTCCAATCTTAGTGTTTGTCAGATTGGATATTTCCAAGGGGAGCAAATTGAATTCTGCGAACCTGTGAGATTGATGTTTGGTTCAATGGGGGGGGGGGGGGGGTGCAGTTGGCCGAAAATTTGAGGAAACTTCTAGCCACGTCCCTAGAACATGTGTCTGTTGTCCGACTATACAGAGACTATTGTGCAAAACGACTGCATTTAACGAAACAAAACATGTTAAATTGCTATAACTTTAAGACTAGATGATAGTACATACGTGTATCTGATAATCCATCGATACCATATAATCCTACTATTTCTTGAATAAGAAGAAACATTATAATAACGAACACAGCAGAAGACATATCCATGCAGGTTCATATGAATTCGGTCAATGGTGACGTATCCGCCGAATTCGAATCGACATGCGTTCGGGCGGTATTTTAAGGATGGAATTAGGAAATGGACATATGAAAGTGACAATCAACAATGATCTGCAATTGCTTCGCCATCAACCGAAGTGCTCCCCCAGCGTTACTACCAATAGCGTTATTATTTGGCTAATTTCAGTAATATTCTCCCAGTTTACATTCAATAAAACAAATTTGTCTCCGCATTTAAAATTCTTTGATATAGATCGTTTATATTCTGCAATAATTTGTACACAAGAGACGGATTCTTATGTTTTATTGTGTTTTTAAACTCTGAGGTGGCGAAATCTCGGTTTGTTTACATTACGAACATTTGAGTCCGTAATCGGAATCCGAATCCCAATCGGATTACCACGAAATTGAGATTACGGTCTGTTCGTTTACTGATTCTGCCAATTTCTGGTCTGTTCTTTTGCCGAACCAAGTCGTACGGGGACCAATCTGTAATCTGAATCCAGAATCTGAATCGGATTTTAGCGAAATAACGCCTCTGGGTTCGTTGTCTTATATGGCCTTTGTTTTTCGCGGTCGGGATCTGAGCCCACATACATATACCCCCTCCTTCAGCTTATAGAGCATTCTTGAATCGTGGAGCAGTTATATATATAGAAACGGGGATTAGTAACCGAGGAGGGACGTGTAAATAATTGAGGAGGGTGATCGGACGAGGTATCAGATATAGTCTCAGATTCAACAGCAAAAACACAGTCAAGTTGAATGCTTAATTATTGACAGTGCTACCCTATACGTTGATATACAATAGACAATACCCCATAGAAATACCGGTCAATAGCGTGACGTGCATAGCAACGACGCCAATAGCGACGCATTGCACAACGTAGCAACGACACGTATTCCTGGTGGTCGCCCGTCGATCAGGTGCTGGTCAAATGGGTAAGCCACAGCTCGTAACCTACTTCTCCCAACGGAGACCCCCGTCCCTAGCCACGACCGGCACACTTCCATGTTCATGATCCAGTAACTAACTTGTGCGCACCGGAATCATACTTAGAGTTGACGGAAGTGTTAAAAGTTGGAGAATGTTACACCCGAGACACTTCTGTGTCGATCCACTGAGATTTCACTGAAAAACAATTAAAGATACGGGCGGCGTTGGCGGTGGGTATGCTATTAAAATATTTACCTCCGTCAAAAACCCCCATAAACAGAAAGAATAGTAAAATATAGACAGACTTTGTTCTTAAACAAATCAGAAATATGGCATAAACAGTATGTTATTGTCAAATGTTTTTCCTTTGTTATGTAAACAAAAGCAAAAAACGTTACATAACCTGGCTTTTGTTTAGATCCGGATGTGGTAAACATAAATACCTTATTTCTTACTATTTCCTGATATGGAAATAATAAAGAGCGTTTATATCATTTGTGTGTGATTAACCAATATAATTGCGCTGTGTTATGTAAACAGAAGCAATACTTCTGTAACACGTGCAGGTTCTTGTTTACGTACACCATCGTACGTCTTGACGATAATATACTATTTACGCGCTGATGGCATATGAACAAAACTATATATATTTTAATATTCCATCTGTTGGTTAGAACAAATATGAACATTTCTGCAACGAACGCCGCCCGTGCCTTTAAAGTCTGAATAACTATATAAATATTACCATTCTTACATTATAACGCTCTCCAACAAAAGTTCTAGTCCTGCAGTTAGTTGTAATCCAGCTCCGATAAGCCCGCGCAATTCTCGAATAGTGCCCGACTATATCCGCTCGATACACCATTCAGGTTATTATTACGTCAATTCATGCGACATGCTACAGAAGATCGCCTTTGAAAAAAAAATATTATACAGATTCGGCCGACTGACACACATTTCTATAGACAGCCCGGCGTTGAATTGAATTGAATTGAATTGAATCATGCACGTGGCTATGTCTGAATGGGGATATTATACTTATAAGGTATAGGCCTACGCACGAGCAAGTGTGCATGCATAACGAATCAAGCGTTGTGGCTATCTGGTTAAAATTTGATACATCGTTGCGAATTGTTTATAATGCTTAGTTGATGGGCAGAATATGTTTCATTATCATAGATATTTGGGGATTTATTTCGATTTTAAATAAATAGAAGCTGTTAATACATGGCCTGTCATAGGAAAATATATAAACGAAATACAAACAAACAATTATAGTATTGACTACCGTTAATACATAAGTAGATCATGCCATGATGCTCTAGTCTTGCTAACACCTTAATCAAATTTCGCTTACCCGCGACAAAAGAATATGAAAAATACTTCAAATCACCATAATTCGTTTCAATGGGGGATTGTGAAACTCCACAAAATAACCCATAAACAATGCGAACGCTCTTTATTATTTACCGCATTTAAGCGACGGAAGCTTGAACGCTCTTTATCAGAGTCGATTATTGGTATTGTTGCCAGGCTGATAAGAATTCAAACGTATTAAAGGGGTACTGTACACTAAATCCGGCCCTTTTTGTGACCATCCACTTTTATAAAATCAACATAATATTGGCAACGAATGAATTAATTTGAACCATGGGTGAGAGCAAAATACACTCATTTACCGTTTGAACGATACAAACAACATGGTAATTATAATGAAAATGAATTTATGACTGCAGTATATGTCCCACCAACATCATTGTAATTCAGCGGGACCCACCAGCATCACGGCTAATTAGCAGGTCAACGAAAACATGGTGTTTATTTCTTAAACGACACTTCCCGGGTATACCAAGACAATTTTTTATTTTAGTTTTTAGAAATGCTGCTTCTGCTTAATAAAGTTTAACTCATGAATGGATGTCATCAGTACCAATAGTTCAGAAAAGATACCAAGATTTTTGAATTTGAAGGGACTATATATGGTTTCTGTGGGGACATAACAATTGAGCACCTTAACGCCACACGAACCTACAGTAATGCTCTAAGTAATCGACTTCTCCCCGAGAGCTTTCCGACGAATGACAACAAGCCATATTTCCGACTAAATCCTGAAAAGTTACCCATAATTCTGCTGTGGTTAAGAAGTCGATTACTTAGAACATTACTGTACGATATTTACAGCATTTATTGGAAACCGAACAACGTTCACTCAGCTGGCAAAATGCCGGGCATTCTACTGAAGTCCTGAGTTCCGGTACAGAAAGCTACAATGTGCCGGAAACCGAATGCAAAAATGCTAACAAAATGCATCTGTACCACAACTAACTACAGGAGAAGCAAAACCTATGCAGTTCCACCAGTCGCGATGCTAATGAAATTTGCCAGTAAATGGCATATTATGCAATTATCTCGCAAAAATCAATCATAGCGCCAGTAGTTATTAAGGTAATACACCAGTTTAGTTCTACACAAACAACGACGATCTATGGAGACAAAGTTTATTCGACGAGATAAGAAAACACTGCCCGAACTTTGGGAGCAAACCAGACAAGATGAAACCTGGTCGTGAATAATAGGTACATCAACAAACCGTTCTTATACAATTCAACATAGGCCACATTAACTCAACTACTAGTACACACACACAACCATGGCGTAACTCTACACAAACAACGACGATCTACGGAGACAAAGTTTATTCGACGAGATAAGAAAACACTGCCCGAACTTCGGGAGCAAACCAGACAAGATGAAACCTGGTCGTGAATAATAGGCACATTAACAAAGCGTTCTTATACAATTCAACATAGCCCACATTATCTCAACTACCAGTACACACACACAACACTACCATGGTTTAGGAGTATTTTAAGGTACCGTTGTATTTGGAGCTACCGAAATGTTATTACTCATGTCGTTTATTACTCATGTTATGCAGTTTATATTCATGTTGCCGTTCATAATCTGGCGCCATAGGGATTTATATGAGAAAATGCCTGCAAAAATGCCGTGCAAACTTGACCGATTTATGAACGTACCCTTAGAAAATTGTCTGCACATGTTCATGAAACTCTCAATAGCTGGCTATATATTGCACACTTTCGATAGATAAAGTCCGAAATGACAAAATATTCGATTAATTTATTGCTTTTTGGAGAGGTAAAATACCGCGAGTCATTTACACGATGGATTCTTGCAAACTATTTGAAGGCAAATTTCGGGCAAATGAAGCGGTATACATAATAACCTATGATATTACATATATCTCATTGTGTGTAGTAAACAGTGAGACGTGTGCATATTATTAGTAGTTTATCGGTTACATCATGGCACAATATTTCTTGTAAATTTGCCAGGCAAACTTGCCTGTGTGTGAACGTAGGCTTACCCCTTTCATGACGGCAGCTGAGCTGGTGCAACATTAAATACCCTGTGCCAATGCATTCTCTTATATGTGCGAGTATCCCATAGGGAGCCTCATGCACATATATAATAGAATGCACTGGCTTACAAGGTCAAGATAAATATTGTGGGCCAATGCATTCTCTTAAATATGTGAGGCGCCCTATGGCAAAGGGTTTTCGCAAAATTTCAGAAAGCTCCAGTCATGAAATGGTTAAGACACTGAAAGATACCGTTGTACAGTAATATGAATCGCTCATCCCTGTAAAGCCTTCCATGTGGCGCATCCTGATGGTCTTACAAATTGCTACCATAATAATTTTTACCTCCGACAGATGATCAGGTGATGGATATCGATCGATAATGGCATTATGGGGAATACCACATATACTAACCACAAATCAAAGAACGGAATTGTCATGGCAACCGAGAGAAACTCACATTATTTACGAACATGATATCGGAGTCAACGTGGGCGACTTCCTCCCTCGTTTGGTCTATCGATCGGTTCCCGACGAGCAGTGCCTCCCTGTAACACGACCATGTGTATAATTATGCTCGAATTATTTCAAAGGTGTCGGAGAGGGGAGAGGCTGCTTCTGTATGAGCGAAAGTGTGTTAAGGCATGCTCTCGCAGCCAGTACTTCAAGGTTACAAGCAACTAATTATATAGAGTTACGCTTCCTGAATTTCTGTTGGAAAACTAAGAGTGAGCATAAGCAGAATGCTGGTTGCTGATTGGTTGATTATCTTTGAGGGAAAATTCCCTGAACGGGAACAGAAAATCATAGCCTAAGTAAATTGTTTAGATGGACAGGAAGAGTCTGGTGCGGTAACGAAGTTATGGAAGGGGTCTGGGTATTCTTATGCTGCTGATTTTTATGCAGTAAATGGGATAGTTGTGGAAATGCAAGATTATAGTTTTTAAAAAATGCGTGAAGGGCGCGTATATTTGTCACCAAACGGTGTATCGGATGACGTTCTAAGGAATAATTGACCAACTGAAGTTCATATAGGCTTAACCCATCACTGGCGGGAGTTACAGTTTACACTGTCGCCTTTTGAAAATAATTAGATGTTTGTCACCTCAATGCATATCTACTATACCAGTGAATCCGAACCGACACAGGACTAAGCTAAATTTGGGAACTTACGGTAGGCTATATAAACACAAACAAGTTATACGTGCAATTAAAATGATTAATGGCAACTTTCGCGAAACGAACTACTATAAAGGGGGGGGGGGGGTGATACCCTCATACTGATAATAATTACGAATAAATAATAGTAGTCGTATTTTTTTCGGACGGATCACAACCCTGTTTTTGTGTGTGAGGCAATCGTGCTGTTCAAGCTTCTTGCCACCTGTTGTGTACTTAATTATGTTGTTGTCAAGTCATAGCTTAGCGCTTTGTAATTCGCAAGATTTTCGTGTTTCACGCCGACGAATGATTTGATTGCCACTCTGAGGCATTAAGGCCACATGGCGATTAAAATTTAAGGACACAATTTTCAGAATCAATTTCCACATCGAGGACCAGAAATTTGGATGAAATCGGTTAAGGGCTCTGGAAGAAAAATTGCAAACAGACCAGAACAGACAGACAAATCCCTCAACTCTTTAATATATCTAAACCAGAGAACACACATTCATTTTGCCATTAAATGTGAAAATTGTGACAAGTGTCATGCTAAATGATATCAAAATTAGGGTGAAGAACAGGCTCTTGTCCTCAAACGTTTACTCAGAAACTGTCACTCTCGTCAGAGCTAGAAAATTCCGACAGTCAGATATCACGCGGCTACGGGCTCTCAAAATTTAAATTTCTAACTACACTCCCTTGAATCAGACCGACATTTCCAAGAATATTCATGCGCACCCGTGGATTTGGAATATTACAACTGGCAACGGTTGAAAATTTCCAAACTAACACCCATAATCGGAATTGTTTAATCACAACTCAGCCACAACATGCTATTGAGTATGAGTATACACTGTATAGTATATATGGTTGGACATTTTACAGCTGATACCTATTTTACCGTAAGTGGGACATATTCACATTAAAGGTACGGTTGGCCTTGGCGGTGGGTATCCTGTGAAAATATTTCCACCCGTAAAAAACCGCCACAAACAGAAAGAACATCAAAATGTAGACAGACTTTGTCCGTATATATACAAATAAGAAATATCGCATAAACAGTATGTTATTGTCAAATGTTTGACCATTGTTATGTAAACAAAAGCATAAAAAGTTACTTTTCTGGTGTTTGTTTATATTATGATGGTAAACATAAAGAGCGTTATTTGTTGGTGAATTCCTGATATGGAACTAATAACGAGCGTTTATGCCATTCGTGTGTAATTAGCCAGTAGCATTGTGCTGTCTTCTGTAACACAATCAGGCTCGTGCTTAGGTAAAACATAGTAGGTCTTTATGATAACACGCTGTTTACGTGATGGTCATGGTATATGGGTGATTCTACGGTAACTGAGCAATTTGAGTATCCCGGTACATCAGAAATACAAACTTCGTTCTGTGGTGTATGATAGGGCACACTATGTGTAGTTAGACAGAAATATTCGAGAACTGTGGTTGGTAAAAATTATTTGCTGATTATATTCTCATTTTGTCTGTTTTAGACCGTTAGTGTAAACCAGAAACGTCATTACACTAACGCACTTTATCATCATTTCAAGCAGGCACCACATGTATAGTTACGAAGATATGGCCATTTATCATGGTTATTCGCGTTCCTTGGCAACTTCGCAATTTTCGGAGTGCCGGGGAGGTTCTAGTTCTGAAAATAAAAGCTTCATCTGAAGTTTCGAGGCACAAACATGTGTATGTTTTCGCACATTCTTCGGAACACATCTTGAATATTCTCGGACGTAACCACTTTCATGGGGAATAATGATTCATATATTATATTAAACACACACGAAGAATAAATCGATGGAATGGGAGATTCATTGTGTTATATATTTCGGATAACTCAGCTGATAATCCTTAGCGTTAGTGTAATGACGATTTTGTTAGAGTAATGACGCACCGTTAGTGTAATGACGTTATATCCTCCTGTTGGACAGTAGATGGCTGATGAAATGACCATGCGACACCAGTGGTGGATGTACATATTATACGATACCTATTATAACCATTTATATGTGTTTTGGGGTAAGTGTGGACATTATGATGAACAGAGAGGTATGTTGCTGTCAGATGTGTAACAAGCCCGTAGCTAATCCGATACTTCTACTGATGGTTAGTGGTCGCTATTGACCATCAGCAGAAGGCTTTGATTTGGATTATCCCGTAGCCAGCTTTTGTGGTGGGCGGTTACGAATCTGATGCCGAATGTGCGTAGTGTTGAGTAAGAGGTTGTGCGTATGGCCCCATCCTGCGGATTGGGTCCGGTTCCCACCCCATGCAGCGCCCCTGGGAGAATATGTGTATACTCAGTGCACCGAGAGCGATTCTGGGCCTCAATTTCGATTCTCTAATTGAGAAAAACAATCAGTTTAAGGTGCCAATATAGAAGCTAAATTCCTGGGCGGCCTCCATCGGGGAACTTTGTGAAAAATCACTGCTTTGGTATGATTCTGGAGCCCATCAGTGTCAATTTCGATTTTCTATAGTTCATTGAAAATGCAATCAATTAAAGATGTCAATGAAGCCAAATTGCGTCAATGCGTGGTGTGCGAAATAAGGGGCCCGGTGTGGGCCTTCCCTGGAATTTTTGTTGTAAACTTCAATGTTCTGACAGCGATTCCGGACCCCATATGAAGCGTCAACTTTGAGTTTCTAACTCAGGAAAAATATAGAAGTTTAAAGGAGACCAGGGTTTCACGTTCTAAACTTATGAGTGTTCGCGAGAGTTACTTCATGTGGATTGCCTTCTCCCTTAAAGTGCTGAAAAATCATTTGAGCTTCCACCCCTCCCCTCGCCAACAAAAATCTGGTGATGAAAGGGAACAAATGGAAACATAATTGCGGAGACAACCTTCCCACCATTTATTCCCGTCCCTGCCCGTCAAACACAAGTTAATTGTTACATGTATGTATCTTCGAGGGTGGGGATAATTTTCACGGGTATATGTTGTCATAACATTTGCTGGCCTTCTCCACACGTAAACAGTGATGGGCGAAATCAGATACAGCTCAGGATTTTTGGTCCAATAAACCTTATGGAGATATAATCGAACTATTATGTGTGTTATATGAAAATGACAACACTCTTCTCTTTTTTCGAATGTTAAATGACAACTTGGAACTAGGTATATTAGCAACTAACCCGAATTGTTTCTGACCGCAGAAGGACCATGGCGCTGTTACATGGTGTAAATACCAGGTACCCATAGTTAGGGCGTGGACTCAGCTGCCTATATGTATATCATGCACAATCATTGTCTGTAGTATATCATGGACTCATAGGATGTCCATATGTACTTTAGGTTATATGGACACATCGGACAGTTATGCCACGTATCCACCTACACATATATATATTTGACCAATGCCCTATATAAAGATCATGGGTGGTGGTCCCTTTGAATATTCCATGCACCAATGTCACCATGCTGCAGGCTGGCCATGGACCGGGGGTCATATATGTAGGTCATGGGACACAGTTCGATAAAGGTATGATCTGACATTGTACACAAGAATGAGCAGGTGTCAATACGTAGGACATTTATGGACCCAGCCCCGTATACATGATATATCTACGTCATGGACAGAGAAAAGTATGTTGACGTGCCTTTGTGGAAAGAAAAATAATTGTTTTCATCGACAAAATGCTACATGGTGCAGTTTAGTTTGTTAAAATTGCCATAATAGCAGTCATATGTCATATTTTCAATTTCGGGTATGTCCCTAGCAACCGTTATCACCCTGGTAGGTAAGAAATATGGTAATTTTCCTGTCAGATCCACACTGACAACAACTATTATAATTGTTTTCACCATTAAAATGATACATGGCGTATTTTAGTTTGTTAAAACTGCCATAATATTAGTCATATGTGCTTTTGGCAGTTGCCTAGCAACAGTTGCTAAGGAAGGACCTGTCGCCATTGCCTCCATATCTGAAAATGATGAGTAGTGCACGGGGAACATATATGCCAAGTTTCATGATTGTATCACATTTTGCACAATTGTTACACCATGAGCCTGGACTATAATGAAAACCTCGTTATTACACCAACGCAGCGTCATTACATTAACACAAACAACGTTAGTGTAATGACGCGTTAGTGTAATGACGATTTGGCGTTCATCATGTGATAACATTTTTGAATATCGACAACCAAACCAATCAACTATTTTATGATCACGCTTACCTCAGACGCTTTTATCAAAACTGTTTAATGTTCAGTCAATGCTTATAGTATTTTAGTGTTCCGCGTTAGTGTAATGACGGTGAATAAATATACGGTACAAAATCCGGCGATTCAAATGTTAATTTCCCTGAGAATTTCACGAATACTCATGAAACATATTTTTTTATTGTTAACATGGAAGTTTCCATTCACGTTGCGACATATGTGATATACAACTGACACCAAAGGGAAACGTGGCAACCCATTTTAGGCTCGCGTTAGTGTAATGATTCTGGATCGTGGGGCAACGTTTTTGGGACAAATAAATAGCTTTTTATTGGATACTTCTTTGGTATCTCTGTATAATTTTGGTGGCATTATCTTCCTTGCAAAATTCCACACCAGAATGTGGATTTCGGTTTTGAATACACGTTCACCAGTGCATAAGCAAAATCGGAGAAATTTGGCGTGTCTCCTCTGGGACATGTAGTTTCATGGTATCTTGCCGGTTATCGTCATGCCTAAGACCCATACCGGAGTATGGCAGTCACTTAATTTTGGTATCTAATTAATGCCTGGATTCTCAGTTTTAAAATGATGGCCATTGTACTTGCTCGTGATGAGCAGTGCTTGTCTTGTGGTGAATTGTGACCATTGGACAGTGTTTTGCTCAGTTACCGTAGAATCACCCGTATATGAACGAAACTGTATGCGTTTTAATGTTTTTCTGTTTACGGTGATTAGAACAAATATGAATATTTTCGACAACTAAGGCCTCACGTGCCTTTAATACTTGTTGGAAAAAACAATGACGTTTTAAACTGTCGAAAAGTTTCACAAAATTGGAATTGAAACACCCCGAACCCCCCGTTGCCGGCTCAGTATGTTCCACATTTTTTATTTACTGTCAAATTTAACTACATATATTTTTTGTAAATGACTTTGTTTACATATTAACATGCAAACCAGTCTGTTGTGGAAATAAGCACATAACGGGCTTATGTTAATGAGCGAAATAAGATCATATTACATGGCAGAATTTAACCTCAAAATACGCTCTATATATGGACATAGAAGACGGTTTTTAAAACAGTCCAATATGGGATTATTTCCATACGAAATAAGCCCATATTGGCATTATTTAATCTACCTTTTTTCATCGAGACAACTTACCAGATTCACACTCTTTATAATGTGTGTTCACTGCGACCCGCGCCATTCAGCGGAATAACGGGCATAAGCTCACTGATGTTATCCATATTCATCCGAAATTAGATCCGAGACCGTCGGCTCGTCGACTTTTTACTGGGCCGCTAATAATAAGTCTCGATGGTGAAAAAAAAATAGATTTCAAAAATCGATATCTAATAACTCTGAGCTTTGATAGATGGGTTCCTATAGACTGGAATCAAATACTTCCCCCCCCCGAAACCAAATAAATAGTAAATTAGGGGGGGGGCTTAATCGGATTATGCATCTTTAATGGCTATTTTGATCGAGTGTGGATAATCTGCTGTTGTGCGAGATTATGAGAATATGACCTTGCCTCTGATCCGATATCACATCGCAAGGAATCGCGCTTGCTGTGGTTTCGCAACTGTGTACTCACGGTGGGGAATCACGTGGTTTCGATTTGGTGAGCAACACGCATTAAAAATTGCCGAGGCGATCACAAACGCGACCAGAGGCGAGAGAAAAGGTACTAAACTAGGATAATGATATATTACATAGTATTTTGGCAGCTATAGGAGCATATTCTATGCTATTTTTCAAACAAGATGATAGCTCATTTGTGTCCAAGCTCACAATTGTTTGCTCTAACATTCTGACCAGTCGAAGAATTCTCCTCGATGTATGGACTTGTGTATTCCCCGAACATCCGACTGGCAACTTTGGCCAGAATGTTTTAGAAAGCTACTGAGTATTTCCGAACAAATAAGGTGTCAACTTGTTTTTAAAATGAACTAGCATATGCTCACAACAGTAACAGGCTACGTTTTATGTCAGTTCCTCATATATTATGTTTTGAGCGTTTGCACATTTCGAATGCGTGGTACTCACCAACCTCGAAACCACGTGATTCCCCACCGTGGTACTATATGTAGTCCATTAGCGGTTCTTATTGTGACAGTCATTGGTTCGTTCAATGTCCATGAGTGCGTGGCTCAGTGGATAGTTGGTTGGTGCACGATATCATTTAAAACTTTTGGTTTGAATGATAATATTTTTGACTTATGCGAACATGTTAAAGGCACGGGCGGCGTTCGTTGCAGAACTATTCGTATTTGTTCAAATCGCCATCAACAGAAGGAATATTAAAATATATATAGTTTTGTTGATA
The DNA here is from genome assembly GCA_032622095.1 of Siphonodentalium dalli. Classification (NCBI taxonomy): domain Eukaryota; kingdom Metazoa; phylum Mollusca; class Scaphopoda; order Gadilida; family Siphonodentaliidae; genus Siphonodentalium; species Siphonodentalium dalli. The sequence continues at coordinate 116,214,953 of CP136062.1, read as the reverse complement.
TGCCAAAGATAATCAGCGCGTAAATAGTATATTGTCGTCAAGACGTACGGTGGTGTACGTAAACAAGAGCCTGCTCGGGTTACAGAAGTTTTGCTTCTGTTTACATAACACAGCGCAATTCTATTGGTTAATCACACACAAATTATATAAACGCTCTTTATTATTTCCATATAAGGAAAACAGTAACAAATAACGCTCTTTATGTTTACCAAATCCGGATCTAAACAAAAGCCAGGTTTTGTAACGTTTTTTTGCGTTTGTTTACATAACAAAGGAAAAACATTTGACAATAACATACTGTTTATGCCATATTTCTGATTGGTATAAGAACAAAGCCTGTCTATATTTTACTATTCTTTCTGTTTATGGCGGTTTTTGACGGAGGTAAATATTTTAATATCATACCCACCGCCAACGCCGCCCGTATCTTTAATTGTTTTTCAGTGAAATCTCAGTGGATCGACACAGAAGTGTCTCGTGTGTAACATTACCCAGACTAGAAATGGAGTATAAGAGTGACCGACGTCGGGAGCGGTATCTATATATAACACATTCAGGTAAATAGTGTTCTGTGTCCTCGATTTCACCACGGACACACCTTGGTTGGTCGGATACAAAATTAGAATAAGTATGGTAATTTATGTGGATACAGTGTCATCTTAGCTGGGCGTGCAGTATATAGGCTTCATGTGTATACGCGTCGTAAAATCATTTATGGGTCTTCTTCATATTCAGTTTGAGGGCACTCGTAAATGCTGATATGGAATCCATGTTTATAATGTTTGTGACAAGATTATGTCACAGGGCCGTTGTTGATGGAAGAAATGAATTTCTGCGATATTCATAGTCAAAGTTATATATCAAGAAGAGATTACATTGTCTATGTTCACGCCTGGATATTTGTTCGTGAGTGGAGGAACTAGTGTTCTAAGATAAGTCGGTGCCTGGTCGTACAACGTTTTATAAATCACTGTTAGTTTGGTTTTCACGACGTGATTTAGGGTTTCCCAATAAGTTTCTAACAGAAGTGTAGAATTACTGGCTGATCTGGTGACACCCGTCACAATTCGAGTTGCTTCGTAATGAATGTCTTCGATTCTATCAGAGTTTTGCTGAGAGCAGCCGTCCCCGACGACACATGAATATTCGAGGATTGATCGAACTAGCATGAAGTAGCTTTTTTTTCGAGAGCTGTACGGTCTAGATAGAATCGGTATTTCCTCAGAAGAGAGATGCGTTTCCTCGCGGTCTCATATATAGTTATTTCTTCAATTTGAGGCCCACGCCTTCCGTCATTACTGAAAACAATGTCAACATGTTTATGAAATTCGACTTCTTTGATGACCTTTGCTTCATATACAGGGTTAAATGGGTGGTTACATTGGATACGTTTTCGTAATCATCTCAGTGCTTCTGTATTGAGTGCATTCAGTTTAACATGCCATTTAGAAGACCAGGCTTAAAGTTTGTCGATATCCTGTTGTAGCACTATTGCTCCGATATGAGGAACGTCGGTAGTAAATGCAATGGAGGTGTCGTCAAAGAGGCGAATGTTACATGATATTTGCAACAATGTCATTTATAAATATAAGAAAGAGAATTGGACCCAATAATAATCATTGGTTTACTCAGTACTATACTCCCGCATTGATCTCTCCCATTCGGATTGGTTGGAGCGTACGACACCACACTGCTGCGGATTAACAGATATGATCTGAAGCATTGTAATGGATTATCACAAATTCATATACCAAGAATTTTAAATAGTAAACCGTCTTGCCAGACTTTGTCAAAAGCTTTACTAATTTCGAAAAATAGCAACCGAATGTCTTGCCCTTCGTTAAGTGAACTACTGATATTTTATATATTTCACACACCTGATAAGAAGTTGAGTCGTTGGACACAAAGCCGGACTGGTGTTCGGTTAACATATGATTCGACTGGAGATAAGTTATAAGATAAACGTTTGGCAATGAATTTTTCAAATAATTTTCCTAGACAACTGAGAAGTGAAATAGGACGATAATTTTCTGGATTGCTACGATCGCCTTTCTTGTGTTTCGGTAACACGTTAGTTCGTTTCCATTCCGGATGAAAGTATGATTCATAAAGAAAACGGTCGAACATCATTCAGCGAAAGAGACTTAATCATGCTTGTGCGAAACGCGGGCCTATATATGAGATCACGACCAGATGCCTTGTCAGGCTGGATTTCCTTTATCCTTTATCTCTAAGATATAAGAAAAAGCTACTTTCAAAAGATTGACAGATTTCTTAGAGAAAAAAACATATAAAACCAATTTGGCTTTAGAAAACACCACTCTACGGTTCACCCTCTCCTGCAACTTACAAATCGTCCAGGAACATTAGGATAAACTAAGGGGGAAAATGCCACTGAAGAGATTTTTTCAGAATTTGTAGGTCGGATGGACTGACGGACACCGGCTATTTTAATAGTCCCCCCAAAAATTATTCCGGGGACAAAAACATAAGCAACTGTGGAGCCTTTCATAATTTCCCGTAACATGAAGCAATGGGCCATTGATGAATGGCATTGTATTATATGATATTTTTCTTGACATGTGTATTACATAAATCATTGTGTCGCGATTTGGTATATATGATGGTCTTTTGGCTTGTGGCGATAATAGCTTACTGATCAGGAGCGATAACTCAATCCAATTATTGCAGACTGGGCAACACGTTCGGGGTATATAACTCTATTCGTATGCTTTTACGTTTTCGTTAACATATCGGAATGGAATATAGTTGTGGCATTATGAATGATTGGTAGATAGATAGATAGATCTTTATTTGCACAATAATATACAATACATTAACAGAATATTAAACAAAAATATATTATTGCACAGGAGCAGCATGACCTAGCTGGCCGTCTTCCTGCTGCCCCTGAATGATACGTGCAATATGAACATATGATGGCGTATTTACAATTTCACACAGAAGGAACGGGTACAATTTCAATATAAATGTGAGGGTGCTCGGGGTCCAAACGGGCTACAGACAGGGACAGGGTGGTATGGTCGAAGTATAGGGTACATCGGGTTCTTTTCCAGACTGTGGGGAAATCGTAGTGTTATTGCAGGTGTTATAAGGTGTGGGAAGTTAGTTCGACGTTCGATATTAAAAAATATTATCAATTTTATGCATGAGGGGTGCGCCATGAGTTCAATTCGTGCTCTCCCACTGCAATTTCGTGCGACATTCCGAGCTTTTCCTGTTTTCAAGACCATAGCTGGACTTAGAACATTTGCACTTACACCAGGGGGGGGGGGCGGACAAAATTTCCAGGCACGTATGATGGGGTGGTGGGTGTCTCTCGGGTCCGAAAAGCAGTTTTTTCCATGTGCCAAATTGTTTTTCCATTTCTGCTATTGAGTCTTATTTTGATGTGTTTTGAACAGAAACAGGTCATATATAGTTAATAGCAATTCTATACTATATATATAGAGGTCACCAGAAGTTGGATCAGTTGCACAATGGCCAACAATAACCCAAATTCAACTTGATAGAACAAGAAACTGCGCTATTGGAAAAATAAAGTTTAATCAGGATTCCATCTACTGATACAACAAAATAAGAATAACTATGCAGAACTCAGCTGAAAATAAGCAATAAAATGAAAGCACACTTGACCATATGTGACATGGAAATAAAGATATAATAAATAATTGAATAAAATAGACTTTTGACAACGTAAAACATAAAATCTTAAAAACATTTAAATTGAAGGCCAGTCGGGCCAGCTTGAACAATTTAAAATTGATTTCCAAGTTAATGTGGATCAGCTTGTAATGTTAATCACAGTAACAAAGATTTTATCGTCACTGATATCGTGATAAAAAAAGAAGTGAGATTGGGCTATCCATCCATATGTTATTCCCAATTATTACGGCTACCAGCCTGCCATTACACGCTATAACATGTTTCCTCAGTTCTGGTTTCTGAGATGCCCCAAGAAGAGTCATGCTGGTATATCATGGTTATGTTTGGTATTAGCATTATTCTTCAAACTGGGATGAACTGGGATGAACAGTTGTATTTCCACATGTTTTGATAACCAATTTGTGACTTGATCATGTGACTATATATTATGAAAATGCATGTTAATAAAAACTTTGGCACTCTGCCTATCCCTAGAAATGTGATTATGTTGACACAATTCTTGATTAATGACACTTATATGATAAATTCAAATAGTATCGTTATCTTCATTATGCACTGTTCTATTAAAATCTCGCGCAATAAACTATGACAGACGGCTCTCAGACAGTTGTCGCAAACTCAGTCAAACTCCTGTATTTTGAATTGTTCTTATACAATATTGCACTTTTATTTCATGGTTCATATATAGAGGATATGAAATGAGTGTTTCTCTCATATGATATTTATGAAACGAGTCTAAGAATTTTCAGTTTTCTCGAGCCTCCGGCGAGAGAAAACTGAAAATTCGTGACGAGTTTCATAAATATCATATGAGAGAAACACGAATACATATTCTATTTATCATATGACACCTATAAATTGATTATGATGTCCAAAACGCACACAAATCACTAAATAGCTATATGACATCGGCAGTAAAAGGTTAATGTGACGTCACTTCATTGCACCGGAAGCCCAATTACACCTGGTGAACTAGCAGAAATAATATGCACGCGAAGATATAGTGCGCTATCCTGTTCTCAGTTTGTGACATTATATCGTATGTTTATTAGATAAATACGAATTACATATTCTATTTATAGTATAACAATGTCCAAAACTATATATTTCAAGATTATAATTGCGAGAATTTCGGCATCGTGTTGATTGACGCGCACGAATTTGACCTGCATTTAGTAAGAGATGCGGCTCGGCCCAGGCTGCCATTCGGCCAATCAGAACACACTTTTTGTCAACAAACCAATCAAATTATCGGAAAGTGATATGAACTAGTAGTTCATATGAAATTGATTTATGACATACTTTCCAACGTAAATAATGATTGAGTCATATGATAAATCGTTGTAATGTTCATATGATGAATTCAACGAACAACCATATGTTGTTTCTTGAAGTTATTATATGAACTTTTCCTATATAACAGTTCTACCATATCCACGTTTTAATGTGTCACTATTGATGCACAAGTAAAAAAGGCACATATGTGAGTGGTAGTAATTTCTGAATATGTAAAATTCTACAACTTGAGCATTCGCCTTTTTTTCTGTTTCCTCAATAGGGACGCATGGATTGATGCCACTATGTTTTTTAGCATAATGTGTGGTCATGTGATAAGACCAATATACAACATGGCATTCAGTGCATTGGACCGGTCTGTTAGTACATGGTGCACTATCCTTTGACACCGATGCTGGCTTCAAGCTGAAGTTTTTTCTTTATATATGCTTTAGCTATGATAAAAGTTCTAGCTTTTTGCAAGAACAGATTATTGAAAACTAGAATATACAAGCTTTACTTACCATAATTTGAGAGAAGATTTGTTGTGTGTTGTTGCCACTTTCAGTGTGTTTATTGACAAAATCAGCTGCAGTCAATCACATACTGTTAGAGACTCTTCATGGTTAAAGGCTGATAATGCAGGATAAAATCAGGGATAATCAGCTATTTGGTTGGTCAATTGATAATTTTCTCAAATTTAGGGGGTGGGTGTCCAAAACTGACCGGAACAAAATTCCTGAAACGGAAAAAAGGGTGGGTATCCAAAATTGGCTGTAAAAAAAGGCCGGAAACGGAAGAAATTGGGTGGCCGGAAAAAAATAAAATGATCATAGGTGCCTGGAAATGTTTTCCGACCCTGCTTACACGACATAGAAATTTACACTTACACGACATAGCTGTAAAGGGCGCAGGCAGTATTGAGGGGCCGATTGAGCTGAAATTTGATAATTATGGTCACTCCTATATGAGAACTGCACATGCCAATCTACAAGTCTAGGCATGGTCAACGTCATGCGTTTTGAATATCGAATACCATAGCTGGACTGAAAATTTCGACTAACATCGAAATACAAAAAGTCGCAGAAAAATGTATTGCACCAGGAGACTTCTATAGACCTAATTCGTGCTCTCGAATTCACAAATTTTCCACTTTTTGTGCTAAAAGTTTATTTCACGTTCGATATTCATTCGAGATTCGCTTGAAGTTAGTTCGAGGTTCGATATTCGCCACTTAGAAAATAAAAAAAAAACACTTTGGATATCGAACGAATGTCAGCTAAAAGTCCAGGAAAAGCACGGAATTTCGGACCATATTTCAGTGGGAGAGCATGAATTGGACTTATGGCACACCCAGCACGCATAAAACGGAAATTAATTTTTTGAAATGTACCAAGTGCTAATTATCGAATATCGAACGAATATCGAACGTCGAACTAACTTCACACGTATCTGGAATGAATATCGAACATGAAATAAAATTTCAGCTAATAAAAAAGTGGAAAATTTGTGAGTTGGAGAGCACGAATTAGGTCCACAGAAGTCTCCTAGTGCAATCAATTTTTCTGCGAATTGTTTTTTCTGTCCAGCTATGGTAATCGATATTCAAAACGCATGACGCTGACCATGTCTGGACTTGTAGATTGGCATGTGCAGTTCTAATATGGGAGTGACCATAATTATCAAATTTCAGCTCAATCGACCCCCGTCAATACATCATGCGCCCTCCGCAGCAAAATGTCGTGTAAGTGTAAATTTTGTGAGTCCAGCTATGGTCTGGAGAGCAGGAAAAGCGCGGAATTTAGGACGAAGTTTCAGTGGGGGAGCACGAATTGGACTCATGGCGCACCCCTCATGCATATTTTCTAAGTGCCGAATATCGAATATCGAACGTCGAACTAAGTTCACGCGAATATCGAATTAGTCCAGGAGATATTGGTCGACCTCTGCACCCCCCCAGGACTTAACTTCACCCCACTAATTTTCTTCCTTAAGGTCTCCTCTAATTTTTTTCCCTTGTTTACAAGAAAAAAAGTGGCCGCAGAGACTCCAGGCAGATGGCGTCCATCATGGCGGCCATTTTTTTTAATGCACCAGGTCTCTTTGATCGCCATTATAGTAAAGTTGTAGCACATGCGGTCTTGTTTTCCGCTCGATTCGTTATGCTAATATACATCCCTTACAAATTAGCCAAAATTCCGACAACAGAATCCAATATGGCGGCCAAGATGGCCGCCGAAATGTGAAAATATGCTATTTTTCTGACATGTTACCACTTTTCGTTTGTCTCTGTGGGAAAATGTTGGCATCTTTGCGTCATGTTATACATTTATCAGATATAGGAGTCATTGGCGACCACATGGGGTCCATATTATACATTCATCGCGGGATATTTTTGTCCGATATCACGTTTTCCCAAATGCCGGTATAATAGGTCAAAGCCGAATCTACGTTAATAAAGCGATGTAATGTTTCGAATCAATGAATGTTATTGCTATTATAACAACACCCATGCATATATATGTGCAGGAGATACTCAAGCTAGGATTCCTCTTATACCTAAGTTGAGGAATATCTACCCAAATCCAAGATGGCGGCCAAAATGGCCACCAGAAATAAAAAATCGCCGATTTTAACATCAGTGAACATTATTGTCATGACAACTCCACACCTGCTTACTATTGTGAGTTGGGAACACTTAGGCGAAGAATTTTCCTTGTGCCATATCCAAATAAAAGTCCCCCAAATCCAAAATGGCACCCACAATGGCGGACAGATTTAGAAAAATCACCGAAATTCCCTCATATTCACATCATTGGGCATTATTGTCGAGACAACTCCACCCATGCTTACAATTGAGTTGGAAATACTGAGGTGAAGTAATTACATTACATCTCATGCAAGAATTGGTTTTCCAAATCGAAGATGGCGGCCAAAATGGCGACCGAAATTTGAAAACACGTCTACATTCCTTTACTTTCTTACGATGGGCGTTATTGTTTCGCGATTTCTATCCACCATTACATGTTGATATGGAATAGTGACACGAAGTATTCATTAGTTTTTGGCAATTGATACTAACATCCAAGATCGCTGCTAAATTGGGGGCTAGAAATTGAAAAGAAATCGATATTTTTACATATTAATTTCAACTTTTTGTCATAATATCGGTATGTATGGACGAAACCTTTGATAAACCATCTACTAGTTCAACTTAAAGATATCAAAACGCATAACATAGCTCGTATCCTTCTGGAAAGATGAAAAACCACAATTAATATCGCGATGTGGCATTTCGAAATCCAGTCTCCACTTAGCGCCGATAATGGCCGTAAGCGTAGGTGCGCCGAATAGTTATATCAGAACAATTACCTGATAACAGATTCTGATTTGCCACGTCACGTCCATAATTATCTGGACCAGCTTCCATTTCTTTGTCTGATAAATCTAGGTCGCTCACACCGACAAAGTATTCACCACTTCCTGGGAGTAGGGTCCCTCTAATCATAATGTTTCAAACAATTCATTTTCCGGTGTCTAGCTTACGATTTTAAATATTTGCTAAATATGATATTTGTGCGTCATCTTGAACTAGGAAGGCATATGGCCGATGAGTATACAAGCTTACAGAAGGTCATCTCTATGTATGTGTCTCATACCCCATGGGATAACGACATGTACACCTGGCGAACCAGTTAGCTAGTCACTTCTCAATAGATGGTTCGTCAACTCACAAACTCAGCGAACGCATTGGCATATGTGGACAACTTCGACAGTGTTTCGAAGGTTGCTAGCTGTCTCATTCCCTTGGAATTCATTCACCAAAGCTGACAATATGCAGATAGATAGGTCCTTCTGAAAGCTAGTATACGCATCGACCGAATACCTTTATAGTGTATGGCACAAGATGACGCATATACCCCATATATAGCATCTGAATTATACCATAAGCTATACCACGAATGAAGCTCGCTAAGAATTCCAAGCTTTCGAAACAAACACGTGAGCTGGACACCGGCATATGTATTGTTTGAAACATTCCGATTAGTGGCACCCTTCTACAAAGAAGAGTAGTGAACTGTTGTTGTGAGTGAGATAGATTAATCTGACGAAGAGACGGAAACGAGTCTAGATAATGCTGAATGTGGCAATTCAGAATAAGCTCAGCTACTGTTGTTTTGATTCTTGGAAGTCATAATATGACTATTCGGCGCACATATATACGGTTACGGCCAGTATGAGCCCTTAGTGGAGAAAGGATTTTGAAATGCCACATCGCGATTGTGGGTTTTCATCCTTCCAAAAGGCTACGACTTACATTGGAACTAATAGATGGCTTAAATTATGTACCGTTTCGTTTATACAAATCAATATTATGACAAAAAGTTTAAATTAGTATGTGATATATCGGCTTCTTTTCAATTTCTGCCCGCCAGTTTGGCCGCCATATTGACTGTGAGTATCACTTGGCAAACCCTAATGAATAATTTATACATATCAACATGTAATGGTGGGTAGAAATCGTGAAACAATAACGCCCATCCAGAAAGTAAAGGAATGTAGGCGTGTTTTCAAATTTCGATCGCCATTTTGGCCGCCATCTTCGATTTGGAAAACCATTTCGTGCATGCGATGTAAGGTAATTACTTCCCCTCAGTATTTCCAACTCAACTGTACGCATGGATGGAGTTGTCTCGACAATAATGCCCAATGATGTGAATATGAGGGAATTTCGGTGATTTTTCAAAATCTGTCCGCCATTGTGGGCGCCATTTTGGATTTGGGGGACTTTTATTTGGATATGGTACAAGGAAAGTTCTTCGCCTAAGTGTTCCCAACTCACAATAGTAAGCAGGTGTGGAGTTGTCATGACAATAATGCTCACTGGTGTTAAAATCAGCGATTTTCGGCGATTTTTTATTTCTGGTGGTAAATATTCCTCAACTCAGATATAAGATGAATCCTAGCTCGAGTATCTCCTGCAAATATATATGCATGGGTGTTGTTATAATAACAATAACATTCATTGATTCGAAACATAACATCGCGTTATTAACGGAGATTCGGCTTTGACCTATGATACCGGCATTTGGGAAAACGTGATATCGGACAAAAATATCCCGCGATGAATGCATAGTATGGTCCCCATGTGTTCGCCAATGACTCCTCTATATGATAAATGTATACCATGACGCAAATATTCTAACATTTTCCCATAGAGACAAACGAAAGGTGGTAACATGTCATAAAAATAGCATATTTTCACATTTCGGCGGCCATCTTGGCCGCCATGTTGGATTCTGGTGTCGGATGTTTGGCTAATTTGTATGGGTTGTATATTAGCATAACGAATCGAGCGGGAAACAAGACCGCATGTGCTATCATCTTTACTATAATGGCGATCAAAGAGACCTGGTGCATTAAAAAAAACCCTCTCATTTTCAGCATATTATCGACTCAATGTGAGGCGATTCTAAGCAGATTATCTACCTAAAATAAGTTCTATTATTAGCAGATAATGCGCTTGTTTTCGGGAGAAGAGGCTGGTATTCGATATTCAAACGCATGCCGCTAACCATGTCTGGACTTGTAGATTGGCAAGTGCAGTTCTCATATGGAGTGACAATAATTATCAAATTTCAGCTCAATCGGCCCGCCAATACAGCCTGCGTCATCTACAGCTATATGTCGTGTAAGTGTAAATATTGTCCAGCTATGGTCTGGAAAACAGGAAAAGCGCAGAATTTCGCACGAAGTTTCAGTGGGAGAGCACGGAATTGGACTCATGGTGCACCTCTCATGCATAAAATGATTTTTTTTTAATATGGAATATCGAATGTCGAACTAACTTCACGCGAATATCGAATGAATATCGAACGTCGAACTAACTTCATACACCTGGTGTTATATCAATATATCTATGGATACTCTATTTACGTGGAGTTGCCAATCCTAACATCGTTTCGATATATTTTAGTGCTTGCTATAAACACAAGTTGTATGAAATATGCACGTTTATATGTGTATAAAAGTTTGGTAAGCATGCATCTGGACGTATATGTTGGTTTTGGGTTGGCAAGATGCAATGTTAACATTTTGTCCTGTCGGGGGCGACTTTACCGCTTCTAAAGTAAACACTGTACCATCGAAATCTAGCGACGCTAAGATTGCATTAAACCTCCGTCGTCTACAAACGGGAAGCAAAAAGGTGTTAAGACCCCGACCAGCCTACATGTACATGTACCTGTCTCAATCCCACTGGACTATGTGACGCCATTGGGTTCAGGGTTTCAGGAGAGGAAACCTCTTCAAAAATCACCCGAAGTAGATCAGAGAGACATTTATGCATTATTATTATTGCAAATTCGGAACAACAAACCTCAACTGACCGCTTCTTTAAACGTGATGACAGGGAGTTGATGAAATGTCGGCTGATGTTCAACATAAGCAAATGATCACGATTCTGAGTATGATGTATATCAGGCTGGTGATAATCGAAGTGATGGTTATGTCGACAATAATGGAAAGTCGGATGCGACCATCGAATTGACAAATAAGCTGAAAGCAACAGGTTACAAACTAAAATGTAGCGACGTTTTAGATGTTGAATCGATCAGTCTTTGGCTGATGGCGCTCACCCTTGGTTTCGCAGTGGTATTGAAAGCGACAAACATGCTGAGTTCTAGAGCTGGTGGTATTTATGTTCGGTTGCGGTTCTCTGAGAAAACCGTACCGTCAGCACACACAAAAAAACAAAACAAACAAACACCGGGACATTCGCGGCAAAGTCTATTTTACACAAAATATTCAACATGACGGAAGTCGTACAGACGAAAACAGTTAATGGCGTACCCATTTCGATCGTGAGAATAAGAGATCGGGTAAATACAAACTTTATCTGAAAGTAATATCTGCTCATAATGGCAACTTAAAATCCCACAAGGCGGAATACTTTCGTCCCAGTCGGGAGCGTTGTTATCAGAACGCAATCAGATAAGATATAATTATCTTTCAATTATTATTGTGGGTCAGTGTGGGGTGAATTACGCTCAATTATCGTGAAGATTTATATGAATTACAGAACATCTATTTGTTTCTGTTGAATAATAATTATAGAAAGTATCGGGATTCGTCCCGCTGTTATGGTTATACCCCATGACCACATTTGAGGAGCTGACTTGTGTGATGATCGCTGTTGTGTAGCACGCGAGGTTCACGTGAGGGAATTGAGCTTGATATTCGGCTCTGTGTCATACTGATATTATATGCATATATGGCAGACATGAAAACTAAAAGTCAATTAGAACGAGATTTCAAAACCTTTGTACCCTTCAACACATTTAACAAGAGCATCGCTAGGGCGTGGCAAAATACGCCCTTTAGCCATTTCGAATTGTACTATCGCAAAATAAGATAATACTTTGAGCTTACATTTTAAGAAAATCTGATATACCCCTAATTTCAATGCAAAATGTGGTCAAATTCTAAGTCTAAAAATGGCCATAACTCATGTAAAAATAATTAGACAACCTATATTCAAACTTGGCCTGTAGTTTTAGCTGGGAAATACACATACCAGTTTTGGTTCAGCTGAAATAATAAAAACTGGAGTTATCGGTCGGAAACCAAAATGTTATGAAATTGGTCAAATTCTAAGTTGAAAAAGGGCCGTAACTCATGTAAAAATAACTGGACGGAACCCCTATTCGAACTTGGCCTGTATTTTAGCTGGGAAATACACATACCAACTTTGGTTCAGATCAAATAATCCAAACTGGAGTTATCGGTCGGAAACCAAAAATGTTAACAGACGGTGGTCAAATTCTAAGTCGAATAAAAGGTCGGTAGACCTCATGTCCGCATCTAAGTGTCGGCTTGATACGACCGTTGTTTGCGCATAAAAACCTGTCTTTCATTCAGTACACATTTACTAAAGTTATCATCCGGAAACCTCAAATTGGCAAAACTTCTAAGTCAAAAAGGGACATAACTCTGGTGAAAATTGGCGGGCGGAACCCGAATTCGAACTTGACATGTGTTTTATTGGGAGAAAGACACATACCAACTTTGGTTCAGATCAAATAATCCAAACTGGACTTATCGGTCGGAAACCAAACATGTTAACAGACGGTCAAATTCTAAGTCGAAAAAGGGCCGTAACTCATGTAAAAATAATTGGACGGAACCCATATTCGAACTTGGCCTGTATCTTTAGCTGGGAAATACACGTACCAACTTTAGTTCAGATCAAATAATCCAAACTGGACTTATCGGTCGGAAACCAAACATGTTAACAGACGGTCAAATTCTAAGTCGAAAAAGGGCCGTAACTCATGTAAAAATAATTGGACGGAACCCATATTCGAACTTGGCCTGTATCTTTAGCTGGGAAATACACGTACCAACTTTAGTTCAGATCAAATAATCCAAACTGGAGTTATCGGTCGGAAACCAAAAATGTTAACAGACGATCAAATTCTAAGTCGAAAAAGGGCCGTAACTCATGTAAAAATAATTGGACGGAACCCATTTTCGAACTTGGCCTGTATCTTTAGCTGGGAAATACACAAACCAACTTTGGTTCAGATCAAATAATCCAAACTGGAGTTATCGATCGGAAACCAAAAATGTTAACGGACGGACGGACGGACGGACAGACGGACAGACGGACGGACATACTGATAACATAATACGACCTTTTTTCAAAAATGGCGTATAAAAACCCGTGTACCCTTCAACAGTTCTTTGGTGACAGTGACCCCTTCAGCTTTAATGATGGTATCTAGCCGGGTGTTCAACTGTAAATGCATATATTTGGACAGTTGTATTGCAGTACACGGTGGAACTTGATTCACAAATCTATGGGGAAATGAAAGTGGATATTATTGGTAAATTATCAACAACATATAATGTTGGTCTAACGTCTGATCAATGTACATCCATTAACATTCATTGCTTGCTCTTTTGAAATACTGCAAATGTACAAGCAACATGTAGACTGATCCCAGAACAATTCCATTGGCTAAACAGATTGCAAGCAAATTGTGAACCACAATGGCCAAACAAATTCAGAAATGGCAAAATATGGGCAAAAAGAACGCTGGGCGGAACACAAGCATGCCGACAGAATGATTGTTGTCATGCCCTCAATTATCGCGAATAAGCACACGACGCTCGTATGAGAATGAAACAGTTGTGACACGATAATACCAAGCCGCAACCATCAATTGATATTATGTACAGCTCCACCAATGTAAACCGCGGTCCAAAAATTACGGATTCGTCTTCTCATGTCTAGCCATTTAAACCTGGTTTAGCTGGACTGTTGAATTTGGTTGCCAGTTTATAGTTACAAAACGCAAAAAGTTATCGCAACACTTATCCCCACAGATTTCCTATCAAAATATGCTCGTTGTTGTAATTATCAATTTTAGCTGTCGATAGAACGCGGCGGTCCGCATTAGGCTAGTACGATTAAATATATCAGCAATACAGATACTGTCAAACCATGGGTCTGATTGGACCAGGTTTAAACCAGAGATGACAAATTATGCGTCACTTAGACCGGCGGGCTCTGGTTCAAACTGTTGACGAGTTGAATCCAGTGTTCAGATTTGAAGCTGACCAGTATACGTGAAGGATACACTAATTGATCCACCTGATTCACCGTTTGCATGGTGGGCAAATCACTACCAAATATACCCACATTTGGCAAAAATAGCAAGGTCATACCTGGCAATTCTAGGTACTTCGGTGCCCATTGAACGCATTTTTAGTAAAACAGGGTTGGTGACCTCAAACCGACGTGGAAGTTTAAAATCGAGTTACGCGGAACAACTTGTTTTCTCTCAAACATAATCTGGTATCAAATCCGAGGGAGTAAAATGTTCACAATTCACAGTGACCAAGTCCAATTGCTATATGACAGAATAACAAGTATTGAAAGTTCTGTTTGAAACTTAGGCATTATTTAATTTATTTAGTCTGATAGAGAAGTTTATCTCATATCAATTAATTTGTTTTTGAACCAAGAAGTCCACTTTCATTTTTTTTGCATGTATATTGTATACCTTCAAGTTCATATACCTTAGAAAATCAGTCACATAGTCGAGTGAGTCAGTGTATAACATACCAAGTTGTTGTCAACCCAAAATTATAGAAGATAAAATACATCTGCAATATGTGCTATCTGAACATTGTTTTGACTTTCCAAAAAAAAAACGAATACAGAACCACAACCGGTGTTTTATTCTAAAACAAAAAACCCCAAACCGAACTCTAATTTCAGAAATGCATAGCTCTACTGAGTTAACGAAGGTCTGTCGTCCAGCTAATTGACAGTGACGCTTCAATGCCAGTTCAAACCAATTCAGTTAATTTTGGACCTACATGTACTGCCATCCAGCACCAAGGCGTTAGATCGAACATTCCACGGAGTTGAATCAACCCTGATCAAAGCGTCTACGATTGTGATGGTCAACCTGATGGGTACTGATCTGGACGCACCACAATAACTTACATATTCATCTATGGAACCTTTGTCCATGGCCACTGTCAGTTGAACTTGGTGAGTCAAGACCCCATTAAGCCAGAGCTGAAAGGAGATTATTCATATCACTGCTAATGAACCGTTCACGACTGAGCTGTTTGGAGACAATATATCTGACAGAGTTCGCAACACAAACAATGCGTTTAATCAGCTTCAGTGTGTTTCTTCTGGACCGAAATATTCCCATGTTCCGAATGTGCGTTGCCAGTACACACTTGCTCGTGGTTGAGGATTCTTTGGCAAGGCTCCGATACTTGGGTCAAAAACGGACGATGACGGGGGTATCAACCTTCCCGGGGTGCACTGTAGTTGCTAACGACATGACCACTGAATGTAAGGTTAGTCCTTTACATGATACAATTAACTGAATTGGTGGGAACTGGCCCTAAAGACTCACAGATAGCTGGTTAAACGCCATTTCTGAAACAATCGCTCACACATTCACCTTGTTCTGGATTGAGATGGACGTCACATATGTCATTTAAATATACGGCTCGTGTGATCACTCGTTGTTGGTTCCAACGTGTCAGAAAGGGCATTCAAACTGAGCCGTATCGTAACCAACAGCGTAATCCGAGTAGCTCTCAGGATCCTAATTGTCATAACCAGATATAGGTGATATTTCATCGACACGTCGTGATAAATACTAGTGGCCATGGCCTTTTCCACCGGTATGTGGAATTGTTGCGTATGGATATCAGTGCATCATATCACCATACTTAACTAAGTTATTCAACGCTGAAATTAATAATCGCCTGAACAAATATTCCGTAACTTGACATTTGATTAAAGATAACCTGAGCGGATTCAGAGAAGGCTTTTCCACCAGCGATAATCTAATCATTATTAATTATCTTATAGAGCGTTCATCCTTACTCGGATATAGATTATACTGTGCCTTTATTGACTTTCAAAATGCTTTGGTTCAATGCAGAACTCAGTGGTATATGGGGACGATGTTACTTGTAATAACACTATGCATAGTAATATCAAGTCAATAATATATTTCAATGGGGAATTGTCAACCACGGTCAACTCATATATAGGGGTTAGACAAGGGGTGTGATTTCACCCTATTAATTTGTTCTTTACATCAATAATTTTTGAAAGTTTCATATCGACACAAACGAAAAAGACATTGGAATATGTATCTGCAGAGGTAGCAAATCATTTACATATATATATGTTTGAAACTATTCATTATCCTGTACACAAACGATGCTGTGTTATTTGCAGAATCACGTCGAGACTTGCATTATCAGCTTGATTTATTTTTTAGAATGTGACACATGGCGACGGAAAGTAAACACAAAACTATTGTTTTTGATACGTAAACCCAAGCAGTATCAGAATGTTATTTATGAAGGCAATGCATGACATTTGTTGATGAATTTAATTATTTGGGTGATCTGTTAAATGCACATTCGATATGTTTGATAAAATGGTCGTACCATTAATGCAATATGGTTGTGAGGTTTGGGGGACTTATCGCCCTAAAATTTCTTGAAGCGGTTCATTTGACATTTTTGAAGTTGTTACTGCATTTAAATAATCAACTCCATCTTACGATGAGACTGGCAGGAATCCAATGCAAATATAATTCGGTGCTGGTCATATCTAATATCCACTGAAACCTCTCGTATATAATAGTGTTTATTACATCAATCTCATTCTAAAGGAAGATTCTGTCCCTCTTGGATATTGCTAGTTAAGGAAACCCTTGACCACTGTGTCAAACGTATAAACAAAAACAATTTTATTTCAACTTGAACAGCATACATTCACGTGCTACAAGCATCTAAAATCAGTTTATTCAGAAATGGCATACCGATATCCGGAACTCGAAAACAAGTTAAGTGTATTCCATAATAAAGACTAATTTCAATAGAATTTATGGTCTCTAAATAAAACGTTTATCTTCATAATACCTCGCTTCAGAACCCAAAAATTACACCCTTTCGATTAAGAGCGGAACTTGGCGAAATCAAGGAAAAGTGTGCAATTAATTACCTTACTTCATAGAATATCTTTGATACAGAACGCGAAGCTCTATTTCCAATTTTGAATACATCACGTTACTAGTATTCATTACTGAAATTTAGAACAATCTTACAAAAGTTATTCATGAAATGAAATTGTCGCTTTCCTGAAATCCATTCAACAGATCGTTGGATTTCTCACGGTTAGCCAACGGACGAACCAGGATTGGCAACCTGACCATCTGCCATCTCACATATTCCCATACACCTCATATGCCATGCGCCGACAACTGGGTCCATAAACGTCAATACACTCAAATTTAATTGACACATTAAAGCTAGGTACGATTTACGAGTCGCGTCCGTTTTCGTCGACTACCAACATGATTTTCAATTGACCAGGACACATACCTACGACAACGATTATTTGATACGACAATCGGATGCGAATAACGCATTCAACCAAACTTGTGGTAGTATGCGTTATTCGGATACGATTTTCTTATCCAAATAATAAAGATATTTAAATTTTATATTTGGCATGCCTCTTCCTTCTCGCCACGTGTAATTTAGGTAGGTCTAATTTTATAAATAATATATCCAAATTGACAAAAAAAACACCGCCACTATTAAGCTATAGCGACACATATACATGTCTGAATATCGTGTCGTTTTCGTGCGTAAATTAGCATACGTTTTACGTATATACGTATACACGCATATGATAATGCGCATGTATGTGTATCTAGCTTCTAGCCTGAGTCAGTAATGGGAGCGACTCCACTACCTGAAAAGCACAATGCAGTAATAACGGATCCGGATTCCACTTATTCATTCCATTTTGTTCCTCGTACTATATACCATGGTTGAAAAATATATATCTATCTATGGACAGATTGTCCTTCTGGTATTTTCAGCTGTCTTCGACCGTGACCTCGCGCATAATAGAAGACTTCCGGGTCAACATGGTGCTCTCTCGACTCTCTTGAAACGATACGCTGGAAGCTCTAGTGATTTTCGACAGGTTAGATGAGCACCGACTTGAGACGTCACCAGCTGTGGTATCACTCCGGTCACGTGGCTGCGAATCTGATTGCGTCGCCGTTACCGGTCCGTTTATTGGTCCATCTTCTACGCTGAATACAGTCAGTGCTCTGGGGAGGGAACCGCCATCTTGCCGGACGGTGACAATAGCCGCACCACTGCTCCTGTAAATATAATCAAAAGCAGAACATAGTGGGTGCTTACCGACAGATTCTGACACATAAATTATATTTATTTTATCATAAATACCAAAAATAGATACTACTGCAAATACTCACTGTTGACAATATGCTAGCTGTTTATACTGTTTGGATCACTATTTAAGCACATTAGTGCCGTCAACAATTCAAATTTATTCGTTTCCCCGGTTACCGCCCGTTTTCACTGATATTTTTAGCATGTTATCACCTCAACTTACCCATAGATCTTTAATAACTTTTTCGATTTTGTGATTTTTATGTGCTTCTGTATTTTAAAATCGTTCTCACTTATAGTTATACTGATTTGTTGATGTCCATATGTCTTATGTTTGCATTTATATTTTATGTTTAACATGTCAAGCGTATCAGATCACTTCGGTGGATTTTATGCTATAAAAACATGTTATTTATTTATAATTAATAAATATAAAAACGAATCAACAATTACTTTTGCCAAATCAAAATACTTTTTGACTGAATGAATAACCAGTTTTCTAGAACTGAAGGTATGTTGCCAAACCGATCACATCCTGTCAGTTTATTCCAATTGATTGGTTCATTGCTAAGTCTCAAACAAGGCAATGTACTGGTTTCAGTGAACAACTTGACTTCGGCAGCCATCTTGGTTTTACTATTTGCATGACTAAATACTTAGGCATGCCACGCATCCCAAATTTTTAAACATAAGGCTTTTCGGATTTACCTGGTACTACTATTATACTTCAACTTTCCCAATTGTCCCATAGACAGTTTCATTTATTTTTAATACGGTCAATTTTATCACATGTTATTATGTCTGTAAGTTGTCTGTCGCCAGAGGCTTGACCGTGACATTCCCATATACGACAAGACAGTTGTGCGATTTTTTATCACTGGAATATTTATAATCGAAATTTTTTTTAAAACGCCGTTTGAAGCCTGAAAGTTATCTCGATTTTGATACCATTTGGAAGAGGAACCAAACATACATATTCCGACAGAATACGGAACAGCTGTGGCCTAGTAGTGTCCACCAAGTAATAGAGATTCTAAGATTCATTCCAAGACTTCCCCCGTTGTCAACCCAGCATGCATCACAATTCAAACTAAGAGATTGAGTTATTCCCCTTCCATTGGGAATAATATACTTTACAGTACAGTCCGGATCAAAATTAAAACAGAAGACACATCGGTACCTCGACAGAAACAACATGTTCACAGTTTAGTCGACCGGATCAGTTGATAATACAATGTTTTGCAGCTTCCTCTTTCAAACGGTACATACAATGGAATATGTTGTATATAATGTGATCTGATAATTCGAATATTAAGTGGGCCTTTGAATAATTTAATACGGATTTTAACACTCAACAGAAAGTCTTATTGAAGTCATAGAATTTATGTTTTTTTTCTTAACCGTGGATAATAAAAAGAGTGCTCATTGTTAGTTTATGCCCGGTAATGCAACAAAAAGAGCGCGAAAACTTAATGAAATACAGCTAGAACAATTTGATATTACATTTGCACATTTTAAAGAGTGCATGTTCGTCAGCAGCGTTCGTGTAATTATAGACCTAGAAATGTGTATATCACTCCTTTAAAATAGCGTAGACATAATTATGATGTTCAAATGTCTGTTATAATTGGCGGTCTGCGATTTAGACCACTTAACTCTTTCGCTGCCAAACGCGCATAAATGCGAACTTCGTAGACGCTGCCAATCGCCCATTTTTGCGAATTTGGTATGTAGTCTAATATATGGGATATAACTCTATTCTTTCTGGCATGTTTGACAGTGTACAATGTATTTATCTGTAGTACTGTTGCGCCCGAACAATTTAAAGCGACAATGTCCTCAAGGTCATGCTATTTCTGACGTCATGGAGGTACAGTCAGAGCCGGAATATTGCGTCATTGTTATTAGCACGTGGTTATCAGTCGAAAATGGCTGCTCGCAAAAGACTCAGGACTGAAGAAGTTATTGTTATTACCTCTATACTCTAATGATCGAGGGGAGCCTGTGGCGCATAAGTTACTTATACCTATTATTTATGTGGGCAGTAGCCTCTATTATAGGGGCGCCTGCGGCGCATAAGATACTAGGGTGGCGGGATGGGGTGGTGGGTGGGTAACTAACCTCTATACTCTAATGATCGAGGGGCGCCTGCGGCGCATAAGATACTTATACATATTATGTATGTGGGCAGTAGCCTCTATTATAGGGGCGCCTGCGGCGCATAAGATACTAGGGTGGCGGGATGGGGTAGTGGGTGGGTAACTAACCTCTATACTCTAATGATCGAGGGGCGCTTGCGGCGCATAATATGCTTATACCTATTATTTATAATACACCTTTACTGGTTTTGAACAACCCTTGTCTATTGTGTCGTTTTCCAGTGGTGATAACAGGCCACTAAATTAATTATGCTGGTGAGTTGACCATGCGTACGCCCGCGTGACCCATATAATTCACATAAATCATCGTAAAACCCAATTTTCCTGAAATTCAAGATGGCCGTCAAGATCACGTGACTTATAATGGGCGGAGCAGGGTCATATGTCCCCCCTGCAGGTATATATTCATATGGGTATGGTTATATTATATACATGTATATCTATATTTGGAATTGTACCTATCAGGTAATATTCAAGCAACCAAAGCACGAACTCAACAAAGTGCGCCATTGTATCCCATTTTGCTACAAATAGGTGGCAACTTGCATAAATCCAAGATGGACGCCAAGGTCACGTGACCTATTTTATGTCCAAAGTGGGTTCATATAGGTTACTCCCGTGTACCTTACTGTTGGACATCGTATAATTGGGTTGAATATTAGAAAACAAACAACACACCCATTCATACCCATACAAACTGTACATATACAGGCAAATAGCCACTAATCCAAGATGGCCGCCAATGTCACGTGACCTTGGTGGGCGTGTCCACGGCGGCATTCGACAGGGTATACATATGTCTATATACATGTGAAGTTTCAACTAATTATATTAGAAACTGTTTGAGATATAATGTAGTATACCCATATATACCTGAAATACATGGATATATGTACAGGATGCGTGGCACTGGGGGCTACGTCTGTGGTGGCGGTGGCAGCGAAAGAGTTAACATGTTTGAATGATTGTAATAACTTAACCCTTTCTATACTAAATGGATTCACCCTTCACTTATAAAAATGTACAGTGGGGGTCTATTATTTATCTGGATGAGGACTTCATGTTATATGAGCAGACAACACAAGTGCAGAAGGATTCCTGTAGATTGGTGGGAAATAAAAGTATACACTGGGATGGTGTATTATTGATCTGGATGGGGGTTTCATGTTATGTGAGCAGACGACAGATAACACAAGTGCAGAAGGATTCCTGTTGATTAGTGGGAAATAAAAGTATACACTGGGATGACGTCACAATAGACGACGCAGTCGGAAAAGTTTTCGCTCCGTAAAAAACATCAAAAACACAACAAAAACACAACAATGGAATAACGCATATAAAATTCACGCAAAAGAACACAAATGAAGCGTCGGAACTGATCAGTTAAAATTCCGTTAAAATACATTATGTTTGCGACATTCTTTCGTCAATGGAGATGACAATTATGGACATTATGGCAACAGCGAAACGGAAGCACAAATCAACTATTATAACAAGAGAAAATGTCTGGACAAACAAAGTATAGCTGGAACCAGAACAGAAAAACTGTTTTTCATGCAGAGGCAAATTTAAACACAGAACAAACTATATCGTTTGTGACTTTTGTCATGAAAACTTCCACTTTAGCTGCCAAGGCCTGTGTGCTGAAGACACAAAAGACTTAACAGACAGATCGAGTTCATTGTTATGGCCATGCAAGCGTTACCGGGAAAACACACACAAACCCGGGCAAACTGGGAGTAAAATCCAACCAACAACTGAATCAACATCCGTAAAAACGACAGAGATAGATGAGAAAACAACCAAAGAAGTAGTATTACCAGAACCACTGAGTGTACATGAGATCGGAAACTGGATGAAACACATCGAAAAAAAGTTAGAAAAAGTGATAACAAATATGGATAAATTTGAAGAACAAATAAATAGCAGGGTAGATCAGCGGTTCGAAAATTTCGACACAAAATATAGCGCAAAGATGAAGAAACATATGACTGACATGGAAAGAAGTATAGATAAAGTAGATTACGACAGTACCAAAACTGGAAAAGCAAGCGACTAAATGTGAAGATAAAATATCAATGCAGAAAGGAGAAACATACTCACAAATAGAGGCATTTAGGAGGACAGCGGAGAAATGGTTCAGCGAATTTAGAGAGAAACAAAATAATAAGTTTGAACAACACAAAAGAGAGATACAAGAATTAAAGAAAATACTGGAACCATCGATCACCGAGAAATTACAAACTCCAATATATACGGACGACGAGTTGAAAAACATTGGCGAGAACAAAGACTACAATGTCGTTTTGGAAAATATACCGGAGCCAACAACACATGGTGATTCTGATTCGCGCAAACAAGATTAGAAAACCATTTAAAAAAATAGTACGGAAAATGACTAAGTGTAATGAAGATGATGTTCTGTCATGTTACAGAATAGCTAGTATATTAGAAAACAAAAATCGACCAGTTAAACTTCTGTTAAAGGCATGACATATACGAGATCAAATGATCAGTGGTGCGGTAAGATACAATAGAGATAAATGTACACAACCAGGACCATCAGAAGTATATATCAACAAAGACCACACACGAATCGAAATGGGAACACTTTACAAACTACGAACTGAACTAAAGAACAGAAAAAAGAATTATCCAAAAAAAGACCTTCCGTTTGGAAGAAGGACAAATTGTAGAATGTTAAATTTAGTATTTGTGTTTTATTATTGTGACAACAAAAAAGTTGAATATTCATGTAAATACGGGAACTAAGAGGCAGTCAGACTCGTTCCTAATTAAATGATGATGATGATATATTATTGGTCTGGATTGGGTATATTAGTGGTCTGGATTGGGTATATTATTGGTCTGGATGGGGTATATTATTGGTCTGGATGGGGGTATATTATTGGTCTGGATGGGGATTTCATGTTATATGAGCAGACGGCAGATAACACAAGTGCAGATGGTCGTTTGTTGAACTTATTATCTGAACATTGCTTTAGGGATAAATATTCATCAATGAGTATTCAGTAAAGAAACGGTCAACTCTCTATAATCCTGGTGTCAAACGAAATCATATTGCAACGCAAGGGTGGCTGCTATTGTATGTAACGTTCTCTGCAAAAGTATACCCGCAGTTACTTACGGTATCGCAGGAAGACCAACTCTTCTGTAGTGTTTCCACGCTTCCACAAAAGACGGTGATAATCGCGACCCCTTTGTGAAATGCTTCAATATTTTCATAAGCGCCTGGTTTTGTCGGCATCTGAAAGAGTGACAAATGTTTCTGAGTACTACAATAATGAAGTATATTATCTGATTTAATTCACTGCAGTTAACACATTTTAAAACCTCGTCACAAAAGAGCATAGCCATTAAAGGGGTACTGTAGACTAAATCCGGCCATTTGTGGGACCATCTCCTTTTATACTCAACATAATATATGCAACAAATGAATGAATGTGAGCCATGGATTAGTGAAAAATACACCCATGTGCTCTATGAACGATGCAAACAACATGGTAATTATAATGAAATGAATTTATGAATTTATTACCATGTTATTTGTATTGTTCATACGGTAAATATTGTATTTTGCACCCATCCATGGCTCAAATTCATTCACTTGTTGCATATATTCTGTTGAATATAAAAGGAGATGGTCCCATAAATGGTCAACTTTAGTGTACAGTGCCCCTTTAAAGATTCCAGGAACATTAGGGTATACTAGGGAACAAAATACCACTGAAGAGATGGTTTCAGAATTTGCAGGCGGATGTGTTTAGAACAACATACTAAAAGTCCCCAAGAATCCGATGAGAGTATTTTATTCAATAGCAATTTCGCCGAGGGTGCATATATCAGTGAAAAAAAATATGAATATTGGTCGGAGAGCGTTAACATGATTTGAACAATCAGTCTTTATTATTGTGTATATGTATATTAGGCAATCGGGATGTTGCAAAACATTTTGAACTCGAACAGCCTGGCAGTGATTGAAATTATATACCCCAGCTGAATAAATTGTAGGATGTGTCAAACGCCTTTTCAATATATTTCATGGTCTTACCAGCCTCACATTACAATTGTTCAATTATATAATACATAATACCGTTAGTGTAGCTTCATGTATTATTAT
Organism: Siphonodentalium dalli; assembly: GCA_032622095.1. Classification (NCBI taxonomy): domain Eukaryota; kingdom Metazoa; phylum Mollusca; class Scaphopoda; order Gadilida; family Siphonodentaliidae; genus Siphonodentalium; species Siphonodentalium dalli. The sequence continues at coordinate 116,189,924 of CP136062.1, read as the reverse complement.
GATAGTTTAATAAGACTATAATATCTGGAGGATCTAATCATTTTGTAGTTGAGTATTGCCGACTTTAAATTGAACTGCAATTTGACAGCTGCTTCACTTCGGGGCAAGTGATACACACACATTCACACACAATTATGAACATGCAACAGTCGGGTGTCTGATTTGTGTCCAGGAATGATGGGACAATCGCTATCTGACCAGTCGTGTGATATATGTGAGCAGTGCAGAACTCTAGTTACCTAACTCGAGTTCAAGACACTGCTGCGAATCGCAACAGACAACAGGCGGGATGGGCAATCCAAAATGCTATTGATTGATTGATTGATTGAGGGGTTTAACGTCGTTTTAGCCGCTTGGCCATATCACGAACAAAAACAGAATTAGGTATCACAAAAGATCGTAGCGAAGCAACTGTGTAGATAAATAAGACAGTGGATTATATTAAACAATGCAATGAGCTATAGCTCATATGTACAAATAAAGGCACCCAAGTGGAATGTTTCCACTTGGAGTCATGATTAAAAATTCAAGAACTGACTTGTGTGCCATCAGATTATTTACAAGTAGACCAAGAAATCAGCAAAATATGAAACCTGCAAAAAATTAATCAGCAAATAAATAATTTTATTTACTTAGACTTCTACATAACGAAATATGTGGGGGTAGCGGACAACCTCGCCTCCTGGATGGTTGATCAGATATTTATAATATCTGATGAATCCGGCGTGAATCTTTATTAATTCATCAAGTTGACAATCGGGCGGCTGACAATGCAGGCGATCCCTCGCCAATGGCCAGCCTCCTTCCACGCACATGTATGGGTGTCCTCTTCCAAAGTTGAACATTTCTCGTGAAACTTCATATCGAACTCTGAACCCTCAAAATCAACCTCGGCAAACAAGTGCCACATTAGGGGATTCTTACCCATCGCAGTGGGCGGTAGGCCTATTCTACCCGGGCCCACACATGGCAATATAAAAGGCCTATTCTACCCCGGGCCCACACAGGGCAATATACTGTTACTTTGTTGACAAGCTGAGAGATATAAGCACTTGTACCGACATGTCATATATTCCCAGTTAAATAATCCATTTAAATGCAACCATTGTGAGATACATAATTATTTAGCCGTGCATTGTACAATGAATCTTGACCGCCTATCGTAACATCTTTTCATCTTTAAGGGGGCGGCAGTAAGACAGTCTTGCCTGACTATGCCACTCCCTCGAATATACAATGTAATATTTGTCAAATGAATCATGCATTAATATGTGTATATTGAAATAAAATATCCTATCCTATCCAACGGTCATGCATTTGGTCTCTTTGCAAACTATGCATAAGTAGTATAGTCGCGCCTTACCCCATCCTATAAATTTGAACATTCACTTTTGCACCAATGTTTATGACATTTACGTGTGCATGGGTGAATTGGGTACAAACAATTTCACTGAACGGTCACTCCGGTGCATCGCGAAACAACCAGGCAGCCCCCGTATCAAACCTGCAAGCACGCAATATTCAGAGCTCCAAAGTATTTATCACCATGTTGATATCAAATATTCTCGTCATCTTCTGTGACATTAGATCATGGATGTGAGAACTAGCAGGAACGATAACCATCAACTTGTGATTATGGAATATTAATGAGCAAACTTTAAAGTTCAGTCATCCGCAAAACAGATGTGAAGTCACAACCACTTATATCATGTTGCACGAGTGCTATACATGATTCTTAAACTCAAGTGTTCAGCACATTTAAGTCCACATCATCTTTGACAAGTACAGCTAACGTAACAAGGGAATATATGACAGTCCCTACACAGTATAAAGTCGCTGTTGATTAAACGGTATGATACCGTAAACACTTACGGTTTGAGACCGTATCCCACAAATACAGTCTAATACTGTATCCGTAAGCGATTTATTTATATTTATATATATAGAGGATCTCACATGAGTTTCTATTTTATACGGAATTTATCATTTATCAACCGAGTTCACTAAATTCGAAACCTCGGCTCAAATAGAATTTAGTGGACGAGGTTGATAAATTACGTATAAAATAGGACGAGTGTGAGATACTTTTTATCACATGATCAAATAAACGCGAAGCAATGCGAAATATCCATCGAAAACAACGATAATAAATTGCAGCGATCGCAAGTCATTTGAAGAACGATGTGACGTCATCGCACGCGCTGATATTAAACGTGTCTCTTATCGATAATTATGAAACTGCTTTTATGGGCAAATTATGTGATATATATATTTATCACATAATTTGGCCATAAAAGCAGTTTCATAATTATCGGTAATAGACACGTTTAATATCAGCGCGTGCGATGACGTCACGGCGTTCTTCAAATAACTTGCGATCGCTGTAGTTTATGATTGTTGTTTTCGATGAATATTTCGCGTTGCTTCGGGTTTATTTGATCATGTGATAAAAGGTATCTCACACTCGTCCTATTTTATACGTAATTTATCAACCTCGTCCTCTAAATTCTATTTGAGCCTCGGTAAACCTCGGCTCAAATCGAATTTAGTGAACTCGGTTGATAAATTCCGTATAAAATAGAAACTCATGTGAGATCTTCAATATTGATGGTTACTGTGGTCCTTTAATGTTGCCTGTGTTAATATGTACGCCATGTCGATTATTTCAGCGTTTGATCGGGTTTATCGGCGTGCCGTCCTGTGTGATCGAATATGTTAGTTTGAACCAAACAAGAGCGGTAACTCTATAGCTTTTTATAACGGTGCGATATGCTGGAGATTTTATCTCCTGTTCAAAATACTTTTTAGACTGTATGGTATATGTCCTTCCAGATTGTTGGGGATGGCATAGGAAAAGTAGTCGAATGATATTAATGATTATCGTAGGCGCTTGACTTACTATATAAGGGCATACATAACTATTACCATCACTATTTATGGAAGGTTGTGAACGGTAAAACAGGCAATAATTCAACTGTTATCAACTAGGTTATTCTATTTATAATATGGTTGTGTACTGTAAAAAGACAACAGTCTGGTCGTAATTTGTACGGTATAATGCTGGCAACTCTCCTGCCGGTATAATGCCGTCAACTTTAATGGAATCGGTAACAGTTTGACCCTTGTGAATTACGGTTAAACCGTTTTATAATATGGTTGTGTACCGTAAAACAGGCAACAATTTGACTGTTATGAGTTACGGTTAGACCATTTATAATATGGTTGTGTATAGTACAAAAGTTAAAATCTGACCGTAATTTGAAGGTATAATGCTGGCAACTCTGCTGCTGGTATAAAACCGTCAAATTTAACAGTAAAAATATTTCTCAATAATTAGCTGCCATGCCAAAAGCCGTTCTTACAATTAAAGACATATCGTATGATCATTGTAGTGAATCAAACTGCTTGGTAAGTCAGCATGCATACACTTTGCCCACTGCAAGAATGTAGAATTGAACTTGTATTAACAACAGTACCAACTGTTCATAGAACTGAATGACGAACAATTGTAAGCATTTAGTCTTTAACTCGTGACACTTTATCTGCGTAAACATAAAGCAATGATTCCACCAAATAGAGAGATATAATTTGTATTTAGGAAATAATTTGCTTGTTGCCAATTTGAATATGATATTTATGGGAGTAACCATTGTATTATCTGTTGTCGTTTGATGACCAGAGCGAAGTTTTCCCACGTCACGTTACAGTATCTGACTATATGGAGAGGATTTATCATAGAAGACTTTATACTTCCTATCAAAGCTCATATCAACTACCTATTCAATGTTTTTGCTGGTGTTGGATAAAACGTGCAACGTTTTGTTGCATTCACCACTATCAGTACACTGGTGTTTCCAGGAGAACAGTGGTAGTAAAGTGTCTTAACAAATTATCATATGAATGGCGGAACTGTCCAGGCTAGTAACCGCTACTCAAATATAACACAGGATAGTATTATCATTAATACCGTGAAGCACCAGATAATACATCTACTATATTGAGTGACCTTTACACTCACTCATGGTGGCTTGGTTGTTTCTATATATGAACACCCAGTAAATTCGCCTTTTATCGCATTAGCAAGTCCTCTTTTGTACGATGATACATAAACTCCCAATAGAATATGGCGCGTGACGCATATTCGGATAGATTGTGTACCACGCTGGTCATCCTATAATCCCCGCTGCGGGCAAATGTAAAATATGAAAAAATATAGCCGGAGACGGGTAAGTTTGTTTAAAGCGGTATTTGTTTTTAGTTTTTTTTTATCGGCAAAATTTGGGATTCACATGGTGAATGATGAACCCAACATCCAACAAATGTTTACAGCGGAAGAATATATATTACATAATATTTGAAAATTGATTCAATGGAATGCGTGACGCACAACCTTCATTTGTATAAATTCGCCTGGGATTGAACGCCGTGATGGTTTGCAAGCCATGCAGATGACACCCAAGTACCGATATTGAGTCGTTATCAGTACTAATTCACCGACATAAACAGTCAAAATGCGATATATATCATCCGCATCTTTGACATCCCAACTCCAGTTATTTGGTGACATTTCATTGCAGCATCGATCGGCGGCTTTGATGCCCGAAACTATGCTGCGTGTGTACCCACACTCGATCGCGGATTTTTTTTTTGTTGCGAACCACACTGTATTCTAGACCACTTTAAGGTTACTCCAACATGTTTTTCTATTGACACATGCATTCTCCGCCGTCACTGGCGGACAAGTACCTAACGACAAAAAGTGTCAATTATTTATGATTTTTTTTGTTTTGTTGCGAACCACACTGTATTCTAGACCACTTTAAGGTTACTCCAACATGTTTTTCTATTGATACATGCATTCTCCGCCGTCACTGGCGGACAAGTACCTAACGACAAAAAGTGTCAATTATTTATGATAAAATCGGAAATGAGCCGGAATTTCCATTAAATATACCGGGATGAGAGCAAGCTATGGCCGGAACATTATAGGCTTTAAGATAGTACATGTAAGTTTTGAATAGTGGATATTATCATTCAGCTGGGCGATAAACATATGATGGAGGATATATTCATTTTTAAAACCACTGATCCAGTGTTGGGTGATGCCTTCCGGGTTGGTGATACCAGGTATATGAGGGTGAATAAATCGTTTAATAATGAAATACTTTTATACGGAACTTATAAATGTATATGCCGCGGAATCTAGATATAATATCGACGAAAATGATTCTTCAGCACAAAACAATAAAGAGCGTTTGTTGTGTGAGTACTCATGGTATGGTATGAATAAAGAGCGTTTATCTAATTCGTGTCCGAAATATGTACAACATCTGGAATATGGACATGACTGTGGTATGTATATACACTTAAATATATTTTATCTACTATCAAATTACTTAAACATAATTTGTGTTGTCCAAATGAGCCATATGTCCGTTTGAAATTTGCAGATATAATTCTCAATTCATGACACTCGGGATAAACTCATGCCCTTGGCCCAGAGATAGTCCACGGAAAACAATCCCTATATAGTATGTAGGCGATTGTTGCAATCAATCATGTCCTGCCGGAAGTAGAAAATTGCCTCATCAATATAAAGCATCTCGAGATCGATGAACCAGGTTTGTAACCGGTCGGTTATATAGACCGGAATCTATAATAGTTGAAGGCGAGAGTTCTTATCTCTGCTTCGCGTTGATACTTGAACAACATTAATAATGGATTCCCACAAAACATGGGCCTGTTAATGAACAATGATTCAATTGATTGCATTTTAATATGAAAGCTTTGTACTTATTGTTATCTCCCATTGCCGCCGCCTACGCGGCCCAGAGATTCAAACTGCTATTATATTCTAGGCCACTAACTCTATCAACTGGTGGCCATGCCTGTCTATATAAGAGGAGACTAATTTGCAGACAATCATGTGGAATTTCAATAGAAGTCCCCACAGTCTTGGCAGACAAGTGCCCATATATTTAGATATACTAGTACGTGGTTATATAACCATCATATTTTAACGACGGAAACTTCATTCTAACGACAACGCGGTGCCATGGCTAAATTACTAATAATGTATTAGTGTATTACGGACGAAGCAATTATTTCTCCAAGGACTGGTAACGTGGACAGGGTTCCACATACTTGGAGCTAAGCTTAGAATAACACATCTAAATTGAACAGCCTGTTCTCCCGAAAACTCGACCATGATCTGCTTACAATAGATCTTGTTTTAGGAAGATAATCTGCTTATAATCAGTGTAAGAATCGCCTCATTTTGAATCGATAATGTTCTGAAAATGAAAGCGTTTTAGTCATATTATCGACTCACAATGAAGCGATTCTAAGCAGATTATGTGTGGACAATGACAACTCACGACTTTTCAGGTTCACGCTCTTTAACATGTGTTATCACATTGGCCCGCGACATAAAACTAAATAACGGCTATGAGTCCATTATTTGCTTATTTCAGAATAAAATAATTACATTATGTACCTATTTCACGTTATAGTTTGATTATGTGCGGTTTTGTGCGGAGGAAGAACAAGAGAGGAATAAATAGTCTTCGTGCATCTGTTTGGCAGGATATAACTCATACACCTCATTATTCACAGACATTTAGAAACCTATAACCAAATGGTATCAATATGTTTTTTTCCGTGAACATTTATCATCAAGAGTAAGTCATGGAAACTTGGTATTTGGTTAAAATTAATTACATTTGTTGGCGATATCTATTGATATGTTTCTGTTCATCTGATCTTGAGTCGTACAATTAGTGAACAACATATAACTTGTCCTGCGAATATTTAGAAACAATTTATTCCCTGAAAACAACTGCCATTAGTGACAACTCATCGTTAACAACTTCGTAAAGATCATGAATTTTTGTATTCGAGTAACATGCATTTGTATCATCTGTGAATATAAGTAATTCCAGATGATTGCAGACAATTGGAAGATCATTCATGTAGACCATAAATAGAAGAGGACACAATAACCTTTACAAGTTTTGAACGGCATTAATTAATACAAACGGAATATATTTATGGCATATTGTTACGGAAATGATTGTGATTAGCGCCATCCAATTTTAAAGTGGTAGGAACACACATTTTACAGGTTAGAAGTCTAATTTGCATATTTCTGGTTTTGTTTAAATAGTATATATTCTATGTAATTCCATGAAATACAATGACAAACATAATAAAAATATATATATATTTCATGAACCAAATCCGACTGCAAGGCTGTGTTTAAACAGTATTTATTCTATTTAATTCCATGAAATACAATGACAAACAGAATATAAAAAAACTAAATATTTCATGCACCAAATCCGACTGCAAGCCTTGACGCTTATATTGGTGGTTTCCAGGGATCAGTCTCACCATGCGTCAACAGCCAATATCAAAGGACCAGTCTTTGTGTTGATATTATGATATTACAAGTTGACCACGCGGGAGTGCAACAATAAAATAACGGAATATATGCACGCGAGATGAAACGAGAGTGACGATAGGACATATGTATACATTTATAACTTGATAAGGGTTTGGTACCTTCAGCTCGGTTTGAAGTTAATTGAGAGACTTTCGTGGTTGAGAATCGTGCCCCATGTGTCAAAGCAGCTTGTAAATTACAACTTGGTGTCACACCTTTTGGGAAATTTTAACTTGGTAAACAATTAGATTGGATATAATCAGTTTGGGGCCAACTCACATAGGGCGCCCTTGTGTTTACATACCTGTTCAGAAGTTTTCTCTCTGCTACGTGGTTGTAGGAGAGGTGACCGAGAGCTATGGCGGCCGAACCCTGGACTATCTCATCTTCATGCGCCAGCAGGTTGCAGAGGTATGTCACCGCATGTATGGAAATGGTAGCTTCTGGAACACCTGGGTGATGACACATGAATATCATAAATTGTGAACCATTTCTCTCACACCATAACGTTGGTGCAGTGTCAGGTATGTCATTGAAAGGAAGTAGAAAACCATTATAATCTTGGCATAAAAACACATTGTATCAAATACACGAACATTAAAGACATTATAGGCGCCGATTTCACTATTCAAACTGATATTTTACGACTCGGCCACTTCACCGATTTGAAGGATGTATAATTAAAGATACGGGCGGCGTTGACGGTGGGTATGCTGTTAAAATATTCACCTCCGTCAAAAACCGCCATAAACAGAAAGAATAGTAAAATATAGACAGGCCTTGTTCTTATACCAATCAGAAATATGGCATAAACAGTATGTTATTGTCAAAAGTTTTTCCGTTGTTATGTAAACAAAAGCAAAAAAAACGTTACAGAACCTGGCTTTTGTTTAGATCCGGATATGGTAAACATAACGAGCGTTATTTGTTACTGTTTTCCTGATATGGAAAACATAAAGAGCGTTTATATCATCTTTGTGCGATTAACCAATATTATTGAGCTGTGTTATGTAAACAGAAGCAAAACTTCTGTAACACGAGCAGCCTCTTGTTTACAAACACCATCGTATGTCTTGACGACAATATACTATTTACGTGCTGATTATGTTTGGCATATGAACAAAACTATATATTTTTAATATTCCTTCTGTTGATGGGGATTTGAACAAATATGAATATTTCTGCAACGAACGCCGCCCGTGCCTTTAAGCTATTATTGTCGAAAAAATAAACAATGTATCTAAACTTTCGTAAAACACGACTTCTGAATTACGCAAAAACTGTAAACAAACAGTCCGCCATTCGTCCCGAACACATCGTCGTAAAACAACTGAGAATGATTTGTTCTAATGAGTAACTATATTTGATGTATACAATGGAATGACGTCGTGTGTTGGACATTTTGATACGAAATTTTTCAAACACTGCTTTGAGCAAGGTTATTTATTGTGCCATAACGGTGTGTTTCGCATCACTTTAATCTATGAGATAAATTTTGTCATAAGTTTCAAGTCTGATATTTCCAACGTCTGTTTCTCGAGCACAGACTTGCAATTCAAATCAATAGGCCAAATAATTTTAATAATCATGCTGTATTTAGCTAACAATGATAATCTGACTGTTTTTACTTTAACTCTTTCATGCCTGGAGCTTCCTGATTTTTTGCGAAAACCCTGTGCCATTGCATTCTCTTATATTGCGAGTCGACCATAGGTCGCCTCACATATATAAGAGAATGCATTGGCCTAACAAATTTTATATTATTTTGTTTATAATTGTTAAATAATGTAAGAAAAAATGATAAAAAAAATTGTTAAAAGAATGTACGAAATATTATAAAAAATGATACAATTGTTAAAGAATATAAGAACAAAATAAAAAAAATGTTATAGAATGTAAGAAAACAAAATATGAAAGTTTATAATTACGATAAACAATTCTTAGGTCAATGCAATCTCTTATACATGCCAGGCGACCTATTGTCGACACGCACATATAAGAGAATGCATCGGCACAGGGTCTTTAATGTTGTGCCAGCGCAGCTCCCGTAATGAAAGGGTTAAACATGTTTTATTTCGTACATGATATACGAGGGGCGTGGGGATACAAGTTTTTGTCAACTTTGTGATGTGCCTCTCTCGAACAAAGGTATGACGTAACATTTAAACAAGATGACAGCATTAATGTATGTATGGATTTGAGCAGAGGAATGGATGGGAATATATGTAGAGTGTGTTGTGAGCGTATACGAATTAAAGAATTCCATGTACAGATGACGACGATATTAAGCGCCAATGTGGCTCTATATGAATTAGATGTATTAGAACATCTTCCGAATGTAAATTATATATCATACTTATAAATGGACAAATGTGTCTGAAGTAAATAAATCATCATCATAACACACATATATGTAAAATATATCCAACTCAATGTGTTAAAATCAGACTGTTGAATAATAAGCTTCGGATAATTGATTCTCTATTTCAGGATGTCAAACACAGTTTCCACCATGCATCCTAAACATGTTATCTAAGAAATGGATAATAATTCAACGTCTTGTTACTTCACTTGGGCAGATAATTACACACGATGCCAAATTCATTAATAGAACAGCCAATAGGGGAACCGGGCGAGAAACGCGTATTCGTGGGGTAATAAACTGGAAACTTACCGAAAATGACTTCACTTCAAACCCAAAGAGGAAATTTCTTTTACTGAGTATAGCTCAAATTACATTTTGCTTCTGGCAAAAATTGATTTAACTTTTGTAACTGAATTTCAATTTAATGATACATGTACATGTATACATGACCGCCGATAGACAATGCCACGCCGTCAATATACTAGTTAGATGTATGATTGACGCCACACGTTTTCAGGACTGGAGATGCTCTGGTGCATTATTAATGATCATGTGCCATTGCATTGTCTTATATATGCGAGTCTCACATAGGGATCCTCGCATATATAAGAAAATACACTGGCTTGCAAGGTCAATGTAAATATTGTTAGGCCAATGCATTCTCAAATATTTGCGAGGCTGCCTATGGGAGACTCGCATATATAAGAGAAAGCATTGGCACAGGGTTTTCGCAAATTTTCAGGAAGCTTCAATCATAGAAGGGTTAAAGGTACTCAACCCGATAAAACTCCTCTCAATTACTATTTCAATGGCTTCGGGGGTCAGAAATATTTGATTCGAGTCGTGGAAGTCACCCATCAAAGCTCAGATTTGTTAGATATCGATTTTAGAAATATATTATTTTTCATTATCGGGAATACTATCTGGCCCAGAACTCAGTCAAAATTGCGTTAAAATTACCACTTGATTTTAGAGTTATTCATCCTTGTCTGTTTGAATAGATTTGGAGTACACATCCAGAGCAGATTACGGCAGTTATTAGTACTCATCTCGAGAACATAACAAATTTGAAAAATCAATATCTAATAACTCTGAGCTTTGTTTGATGGGTTCTTCGACTCGAATCAAATATTTTTTACCCCAAAGCCAAAGAAATAGTAATATAGGACCCTCTGATCGGATTGTTGTTGTTGGAATCTGTTGAGATGGGGACCCTCTTTACGGGTTGAGTACCTTTAACATAACTTGTTCATACCACTGTACTATTCTATGCTTATTGCGCACTCTGTGTATCGTGGCTTGGAGTATACTGAAATTTAAGTCGCAATTAGTTATAGTTAATTGAACAAACTTGTGATTTATAAAGATTATACCTCATACATGTACTTTATTGAATACATTGTATCAATCTCTACCAGAGCGCACCATTCATACTTCCTTTCTGACTCTGTCACCGACTGGGTACTGGTCTGTGTGTCTATATTTAGCATGGGGGTTTCCAGCAAAAATGGCGAAACCCGATCGCTCCAAAGCCAAAGTTCCTATGTGCTTTGAGAACAATTCCCGCACTAAAACATAATGAATGAATGGAAAATCAGAGCGGTAGTTTTGTTGACGATTTTCGCAAGCTACCCGTCCAAATTGCAGCAAATTAGAAGTCTTGCGTTTGACTTGCCGTGGGAGTTGTGATAACGTCGTACACGTGCGTTTAGACTTTAGTTTTGTTGATAAACTAGTCGGAGAACCGAATCACACCGTTTCGAAATATAGTTCTTCGGTTTTAGTGCATGGACTTGTCAAACTTAAGGTTCAAAATTGGCACATTTTTTCTCGATATTGTGTGTGCTTAACAAGGGCGGCATGTTGCTCTGTTCGCTTAGTATTCATCATAATATCGCGGAAGTCCACCAAATGTGGGTAAAATATCGTCGGTAGCAGCGGTCTTACCTAGTCACAAAGGGAGGTAAACCCTGCATGGAGTTTGACATTATATGTTATACAGTTGACGTCGATATGTTATACAGTTGACGTCGCCAATGGCGTTGTCCACGAAATTGGTTTCTAGTGTGCCAAGACAATGTTTCAGTGCGTTGAACGTTTTGATATCTCCTGTATTTTCCTGTAACTTCGCAAAAATAAACAACTGACGTGAAATAAATGCATGTACTGCGACTGAATTCCATGTAACGTACCAGCCCTTGAATGTGCTAATCTGGCTACGTAGTCTGATACTTCCGCCAGCACCTCGTCCGACTTCGATTTTTCCAAGATGTCCACAAGCAGCTTGATACCGATGGCAGACGATATGGCTTGTTCTTCATCCGGAATTATTCTCGATAGCACCACCACCTGTTGCGGATCAAAGAAGTTATAGATTATAATCACTTGACGTAAAATAGTTCGTGAGAGGTAGGGACGTTGCACAAACACGAGTGTTTACATAATAGTCCCTGCATGCTTGGGTGAATTATTTCACGTCACCAGTTCAACGAGGTGATTATTATGTTTACTGTATTCCAGTGTAAACATATGATTTGCCATAAATCAGAATAATACAATCGTTATACCGATGAGGCATTAAACGTCGATAACGCGTATAAATACATAACGAGCTAGTTAAAGTGACATAATTCACTAGTGAAATTATCGTTTCTAATCACACAAGAAATCAAGGTAAATCACACAAAGGAATGTAATAAAAACTTATTTAACCTCTTGGTTGCTATACGTACGTAAAATGTCACGCTGTGGCTATACGTCGGTACTGCGTGAGTACGGACCTACGTCAGCACAATATAGCAATTGTGCATTACTCAGCGAACAGAAACATTTCATCTCGAAGTTTTAAACAGTGTATGATGTTCCCGGTGTTTGAATAATATCCTTTCAAGTAAGACAGTTTTAGGGTTTTCGTGACATTCCCGTTATATTTTTTTCCACTGAAAAATGGCCATAATGTCAAGGCCAAGCGCACGACGTCAGTTAGCAATGAAGATGTTAATTAATTGGAGTTTGGTGTCACTTTCAACTGCTACGGTCATATCGTGACACACGGCGAGGAGACTTATAAATGCAGGCTACGGCGTTCATTTATCACTCCTCTCACTTTTTGAAGACATCTTACTTCCGACAGTGACTACCGTGCATGTCGTATTATTTGATACATGCTTGAACATGCACAAGAAATAAGTATTTTTGATGGTTTTAGACCTCCAGTTACAATTATCAAATCAAATTTAACAATATTTGGTTTCTCAAAACCAAAAACCGTTCGATATATATGTGTTATATACACAATGTATTTGTATCGATTCATGAATCGCGATGAGGCTAGTTTTCGTGGCCATATAGAGACGATGCGACCTTGGTCGCCGAGTCGCTATATGGCTACGAAAACTAGCCGAGTCCAGATACATGAATCGTTACAAACACATTGTGTATATAACACATTTATCTACCATTGGTGTGACAGAATCCACCGCACAAATTACATTTTATGAGTTTCTTAAATGCCAAAACTCTTGAATTTGTGTCCGACGATTAGCTTTCTTGAGTAAATTCTCCCAACCTGCAAAGGTATCGGTGTCACGCGATTAGCTCGCTTTGCTAAATTCTCACAACCTGCAAGTTAACGGAAATTGTATTAAATGGACACAATCTCTTACACTTATAATAAATACTGAACAAATACATATTAGTTACTTTGTGATATGTTATACCATAATACCCATGATGGTAGGCAATCAAATAATGTTAACACCTTGGAACTATTTGTTTAAAGTACGCAAGAATATACGTTGGAATGTCGTTTTGATTTTTCACGCGATTGATGTGACGTCAGTTCATTCATGGTTTTGAACCAGTCAACGACGTCACGAGCGCCTTGTATCGCAACTGCAGTAACGATACAGATGTTTTATCGCCAATTTGTTATCGCCAATTGTAATATGATCGCACGTGACACGTAGTGGAGCAACCACACAAATACATCAAACTGTCACAACAATTTCAATCTATACACGTAGTTTCCAACTGTTGCTGTGTCACGGCATGGGATTTCAAAATGTTGAATATTTTCACCAAAGTTGGAGGGGCGGATTCCGCGGAACACTATACAGTACAACCACCCTGCCACCACATCTCTCGTTAAAGCAACTCATACACCTCCATGCCAAACTAAACCTAGCAATTTCCCACGTTTAGCTATGACAAATATAAATGACTACATGAGCGCATTATCCCAAAATATCACTGGGCAAATCTTTCGCACGAACAGTTTCATGGGCTCTTGTCAATAGAAAACATCCCTCGTTTGAATCCAGTCTGTATTTTTTCTAGAAATGGTCTTTAGAGACGTCTCTTATTGCATTTAAGTGTATACATTGTGGAAGGCAGCTGAATTAGCTCATGCCTGCAGGTCAAACATTCAAACTGATAGTCAAAAGGACATTTGAAAACATGATGAAGAATACAATCTTATATATACACACTAGGTCAAAAGAAGAACAAACAAAAAAGGAACAATGAAAACCAAACAAACAAACAACACGTTTGTAGGGAGGGATCCAGGATCCCATATTTATTGTGTGCATATTGTATATAAAAAGTTGTATATGTGTTATGCGTGTTACTCATTAATTTGTGTCGTTGTAATAAAGGTTTGATTTGCGTACTGGCGACTAAAAGACTTATCAAAGTCAAATATACATTATACACGCTAAAGAGTGGTATATACCACTCTTCATCTTTATGGGTCTGATACGCTTAAGAACGGTAGGCTATACCGCCCTTTAGCGGTTGGTACCAAGGAACGGTATGGGCCCACCGCTCTTCAGCGCTGCCACTAAAGAACGGTATACTGCTACTCAGTGACAAACGTCAAAGAACGGGGCACAGGAGTGGTGTACATCGGTATATACCAATATTTAGCTATACATGGTCCTGGCGCGATAAAGAACGGTCTTACATTACCATCCGTACTGCTCGATCTCCAGTGTCCGACTATAAAGAGCCGTATACCGCTCCTTAGCCCTCATCGCTAAAGAGCGGCATGACGTTCTTGCGCCCTCAGTGCTAAAGCCACTTCGTATATATAATTGCGTCTATAGTCTAGTGAAGTGAAATCAGTGTTTCCGGTAGAGACCAAATGTATCTGGATTCTGGCCCACAAAGCCAAATGACGTAAATGACGTCATGGACCATGTCATGACGTCTTCGCTGGTTTTCGTTCAGCTAACCAACGAAATTGGTCAAAATGAAACTAATCTATAGGCCTAAATCACATAGGAATTGTTCAGAAAAACTGAAGTTGGTAATTTCATAACCATCCCGTTGGTCCACTTCCGATTCTGTGATTTCACCATTTCTTTTGGGAAATTATTGTTCCCAGGATGCTATGCGAAAGCGGAGCGGAAGTCACGTGATTTTTAACCCATTATTGTGCGCCGTTTTTCATCGCGTCGAAATTCTGTTTCATGGTATTGTAAAAATTAATGACGTCATTCACGCCTAAACTTGAAAAGCAACAACGCGCCTGCGGCGCGTTGTGGTTGCTATCAGGGAATTTCGTGGGAAATGGTAGATAAAACATGATAGTGTGTTTGTCGTGGGATATACACTGTTCACAAACAAAGTCATTTGCAAGTGAGGAATCAATTATTTACTTACAAGAATATAAAATGTGTAACACATGTAAGTGGATGCACCATTATCTACCTAACAGGGGGATTTTTCATAGGGAGCCTCGCATATATAATATAATACACTGGCTTACTAGGTCAAGGTAAATGGGCGACTCGCCTATATAAGATAATGCATTGGCACTGGGTTTTCGCAATATTTCAGGAAGCGCCAGTCATGGAAGGGTTAACAAGTTATCTTAATTGGTATCCACTTGAATCCTATTGATTCGTTTGTATGAACATTTAACTAATATGTTCAACAAACAGTTAGTCTGTGTTGAAAGTATATCAACATCACTACAATCGAAGGAATGGGAATCCGTGGGGTATTTCGTTATCATGTCGTCTGCTAACATAAGCAATAGGTGTATTATGTATACAGGTCACCAAGTTACCATTCTCGTCGCTGTTGTAGCTACAGTAATGCTCTAATTAATCGACCTCTTAACCACAGCAGAATTATGGGAGAGCTTTCCGATGAATGGCAACAAGCCATATTTCCGACTAAATCCTGAAAAGTTACCCATTATTCGGTTAAGAGGTCGATTAATTAGAGCATTACTGTAAATGTCACTGAAAGAGTCACCCTCACCAAAAACGTGCTGAAGGGTACACATGTTTGGAAAATGTGCTGAACATGTTTTAAATCCCTTTCGAAATGACATTTACTTTTTGCGTCTCTGACGATTTCTGTTAGAAAATAATTATTTACGTTCTAACGAAAATTAAAATGAACTGAAAATAAACTGATGATGGACGCCAGACTTCCTGGAACATAGTTGTTGTAACTGCATTGCCACCTATAGCAAACCCTGTGAATCCTTCGGCACATTATCAAACCTTGTGTACCCTTCAGGACTTTTCAGGTGAGAATTACCCATTCAGCATAAATGTCGGGTGTGGTTTGCCATATAGACATGTTGCTTATAATGACAAACCTGAAATGCCGCACTTGCTCTGTATTCTTCATCTGTGGATTTAAGGAATGGCACAAAGCAGTTGAACATGACCCCTCCCTCCGCTTCTATTTTGTTCTGCTGTGTGGCGTTGTTGTACGCGAAAGCAGCCAGCGCGGCTCCAGCCAATGAGCGCACCTCCTTTTCAGAAGAGTACAGCATTTTCAAGAGCCTGATATAGTTGAAATCTGGCGATTTCATAATCTCGTTCATAACGTCCTGGTTACCTGTCAAGTGTCGAAATGTGTGTTGTTAAAGATGCTCTATATAATCCAGGCAGCACTTCCAACACAAACAACTACATTTTTGATGGAACGTTTCAACTAGCATTACAAAAGAACACAAGAGAACCACCTGTATGGTGTTGCAAAAAATTCACTTATAAGTGTTTTAAAATATAGATTTTAATAAAATATAATATAATATTCTCAAATAGCCACATTTCTGTCCCGTTCTTAAAAATAATACCTTAATGTCGACTGACACGATCGGAGACGAGTATCACTTTGTACTCGTCTGTGACAAATATATATAAACGTCTACGTGAGCGCTATATCCAAAATATTACTGGGAAAATCCTTCGCGTGAAATGTTTCATGGGCTCGTGTCAATAGAAAATATCTCTCGTTTGAGACAAGTCCTTATTTGTTTTAATTGCCTTTAGAGAAGTAACTAATTGCATACCTTGCGGAAGGAAGCTGAATACCTCAACCTCATTGCACGGTCACAATTTGTCAGTCAATAGGACATTTGAAAGGATAATGAAGAATTATATATATGTATACTTATATTCATATACTTAATTTTGTATCTATGTATATACAGGCCTTTTAAAATAAAAACAAAACAGGAAGAAAGAAATACAAACAACACGTCTGCAGAAAGGGGTCCCATAATTATTGTGTACATACTGTATATAAATATTGTATATGTGTTATGCATGTTACACTTAATTTGTCTCTTTTGCAATAAAGCAATCGATGATAAGCATGTATAGGATAGTTAATCGATTGTGGTTAAATTATGATCCAGAAGAAAGATTAGGTCGCATTTCACGAAACAGCAAAAATTAATGATATAATTGTTTTTGTTGTCCTCTTTGTCTATTCTGGTCATGGAGGTCATGATGCAGAGGGTGGAGGTCATGATGCAGGGATGGGGTCATAAAATACAATTTCCTCATAACTATAAACTGCGAAGAATTTCGAACCATGTATAGGGCCATAACAAATAGATTCAATCACCTAAAGTGAAGCAACAACAATTATGTTTGATCGAACAGCCTTGTAGTTTTGATCCATTTCCGACAACCTTTCCGTAACCGTAATTGACGGAAATTTCCTAGCAGGTTTGTCGCACGATAAGTCCATTTACAATGTATGTCTCGATCGTATCCTTGCGTTTTACGCCCTGTCCCTATAGAATTACAATGTTCTTGCTGTGCCTTATTTACAAATCCGTATGCCACACGTGTTTCATAGGCACCCCGTTGACATCACACGACGTAAATGACGTTCGCATCAACCACGAAACCGGAACTACATTTGTATTAAATAAAAGCATCACCACACATGACAAAACAGGCCCTGTATGTATCTGAATAGACTTTATAAGACTGTTTTTTTTTAATTCACGGACGGGTGTTGTGTAATATAGAGTCACCATCGCGAGAGGATAGAGAAAGCAAAACGACGCCTCTCGTTCTATTCTTCGCGCTAGTACTCGTGCCGTATCAATACCCCAATTAACTCACTCGTGTCGTTCTGTATATATATACGTTTGTTCTCACTCAGCATAAGACGCAGACATCGCGGATGATGCACCGCTCGCTGTTTATTCGCAGTATGTATAGTGTCCCTAAAATGAAGACACCATTCATGCATATATCCACTTATTTTTGTACTGAGAATGTGGTAAAAGCGAAAACTTACTAGGTTGTGTTGGGATGTCTCAATGGGTATATCGCAAGAATGATTGATCGATGATTGTGAAACCCAACTAAATATTTCTGAATTTATAGTTTACGTACCTAGTGCTGCGTATCCGAGAGACAGCGCAGACTCCACCTGGATAATCTCATCTGTCGGATGAACCATCAGCGCTATAAGGCATTTGATTCC
The DNA here is from genome assembly GCA_032622095.1 of Siphonodentalium dalli. NCBI lineage: Eukaryota > Metazoa > Mollusca > Scaphopoda > Gadilida > Siphonodentaliidae > Siphonodentalium > Siphonodentalium dalli. Next base: position 116,171,358 of record CP136062.1, on the reverse strand, counting down.
CCGAGAACGCGAAATAGAGTTTTGGTTCTTTTTTTGTGGTTGGAACCCAACACCAACACACAAACGCCTGAGAGTTTTTATCGCGCTGCGAACTATTTCTTTGTTTTCCGACCTCAGTAAAGCGACTAGCGAAGCGATTCCGTTGGCATTCGCAATAGCACTCTGTTCGTTGAGCGGACCAAGGGCGAGAACTCCTAAACATTCTGAACCAATCAGATGAAGCTCCTCGGACACTGCATTTACGAACTCTATCAACAGTTGAACACCGATACCCTTAGCAACGAATCGTCTTCTGGCAAGTCTTTGACCGGCAAGAGACCATAACGCATATGCAGACTTTTCTAACATGGCTTCGTTTCTAGATTTTCTTAGTAACTGCATCAACGAAGCTTCTGCTTCGGCGTCGACAAGAGCGTTCTGCACTTTGATGTTATTTTTAGAGAGGCGATTAATTGTGTCAACAGCAACCAGTTGAATGTCTCTGAATTTAGTCCGGGTTAAGTTGACAACATGTTCCGCAACGCCCTCGTCAATGAATTTGTTTTGATTATTCTCACAATCGTCTGCTATTTTCCCAATGGTGTCAGTGAGAGCAATGAGAAGGGTCTTGTTTGGTTTTTGGTCGTCTCGGACATAGAGCCCCACGAGCGAGCTGATGCTGCCATGCGTCCCACCAATTGCTGACTGATGAGCTTCGGCGGCCTCTGCAATGTGCCCAAGAGCCCCAACAACTTCGATAAGAACACTGGTATCGGGGTTAGTTTGGGCGACTTTGAGAAGCGCTGGGATGGCGTTGCTGTGCGCTTGGATGTCAGCATATTCGCCCACAGTTCCGAGTTCTTTTAATATTTCCGCCGTAAGCTGAGTGACGAAACTGTTTGGAGATTTGAGCTGTTTTATAAAGGCTGGTATGCCACCACATTTAACCGCCTGTTCTTTAACACTATCCACATCTATTATATTTAATAAGGCTTCCAATGATGGAATCTTGGCTTCATCGTCAACTGTGCTGTCCTGAACCAGCTTCACGATCCGCTCAACACCTACATTGGCAAGAATAGGCTCCCAGTTTGGGTTAACCCTTTCCTCTATTTTACCCGTCAATACTTTTAAACTTTTACCAGCGGCTTCGCATTCCTCATCGGTGGCAGAAATTAGGAACTTTAAGAGGTTCTTCCAAACAGGCAACCTGGAGTGAACAAACAGTTTAGTATATACATGTAATTTTCTTACCAATATCAGTATTCAACTGAAAAATACATAATGGTTGGGAACGAGATACGAATAAACGAACAGTGATTGTTTCAGTAGATGTAAGCCATTATTTACATATATACCTATTAGAATCAGTAAATATATTTTTTTGACTATTATATATGTATATGTGTGCCAAATAATGTAATAACGATAGCCATCTACAGTGTTTCGTGGTGACGTCCATATGCAGTTATTGAACGTTCTGCATAGTAATAGCCAGGTTTAGTGACACGTACGTGTAACTTGTAACGATTGGCATTGCCAACAACAGTCACATGACACACGAGACTATTTCGCCTACACGTACACGGTAAAACCGTTTAGAAGTTGTGTGTCCAACGTGTAGCTAACGATACTATTAGCCAATCTTCTGATAACCGAGTGAGCAATCAACGCTATACATGCAGTGTGAGAATGTGATTGCCTGCGCGGTAAATTCTTATTTTGATTAAAGCCAATTAAGCGTAGCGGTGGCCACAGCTTGACTTCATAACATTGCATACAAGTTCTCCTACACGTTTGGCCGATATATATATAAACTTGTAGCTTTAGCGCCGTAAAGTCGTGTGACTCTTACTGACAAGTGCATCTTCATATGCGTATCTCAGTGACACGTGTTACACGTATAAATACGTGTGGCTAAACCTGGCTAATGATTGTAATCAGATGACTTGGTTTGAAAAAGTCACATATGGGTTGAACGCACACACACAGCTTTTGTGTTCAACACAATGCTGAGCCCAGAGCTGTTACAAGAACGGGTTCAGTTTACTGACTCACCGGTCCGACACACAGGACTAACCCTTTACGCCGTTGCTCAACTCTAGTGACATGTAGGGAACTCGCAAGATTGCATGTGCAAATGGGGCAGCTATGATAAGTTATAGGTATACATTACCTCTCGTCGTTTAATGCTATGAAGTACTCAAGAAGATGAGTGAACTGCTTCAATGCACATATTTCTACAGCACCATGGTTCTGTGAGTTCAATACATGAGTCTGGGCGCCCAATTCTACGAGAGTGGAGACCGTATCCTTCAGACCACTAGTGACCGCTAACAGGAATGGTGTGGACTGCAGGTCATCTGTCGTTTGAAACTCCAACTGTTCCGGGTCACTGGCGATGAACTTCTCGACAGATCGAACAAACCCACGGTATGCCGAGTGGTGGATGTGACCCCATCCGTTCTCGTCACATTCATTCATCTTCGTTCCCTAGCAACGTCAGAAGACCATCCTCTCCTACAAGGAAATCAAGCTATGAGTAAACACCTCTATATCGATTCTCTAGACGATGGTCTTCGCACTTTGAGGCTGTATATGTCCAGACGAGTCACCTGTGCTGAATGAATTGCTTCCAAAGTGATATTGGTATAATGCATACTGTATTTTAGTAGAAACCATAAGTCCGAATTGATCTTGGTTGGATCTCATTATAATAAAAGGTCGGCCGACCATATTGTCCCCCGACAACGTGGCAAGTCAATGCCGCTTTGTTAAAGAAATTTAAAAAAATGTTGAAATAGTCTAAGTCGAAAGGGTTAATAATTCCGTGGGTAACAATACTCTGAAGTTTCAAATATCTACGATCAAAACTGTAGGAGGAGTTGATTACACCATGAAGGTACCCTCCTGCAGAAAATTATAAAAAATGTTTTTCAAAGTCGAAAGGCCCATAACTCTGGGAAAAATCATTGGATCAAACTCATATTCGAACTTGACCTCTATTTTGATATGAACGACCCACAAAAAAACAGAATTTCCAATTAAACAATCCAGACTTGATTTATCATCCGGAAACCAAAGAAAAAACGGAATTTTCTAAGTCGAAAAAGTTCATAACTCTAGGAAAAATCATCGGATCAAACTCAAATTCGAACTCAACCTGTATCTTGATCCACATAAAAACGGTATTTGCAATTAAAGGATCCACACTTGAGATATCATCCGGAAACCGAAAAAGTGAGAAATTTTCTAAGTAAAAAAAAGTTGAAAAAATGGAAATAACTCCATAAAAGAACATCGGATCAAACCCAGAATTGCAGAGCACATGTGTTCTTGGTTGAGACACCTATACATACCAAGTTTCAATCAAATCGGATTATCATTACTGGAGTTATAACTCCGGACGGACGGACGCACTGTGATATATATATACACGATAGCAACATACATACACCATTTCTAATGTGTTCTATGGCATTCTAGGATGGGATTGCCCATAAAAGAGCACATTGTCCCCGCAAATTTAGCGACTACAAAATTGCCAAAAAATAATGAATGGTACCAAATGTAAGATAATTGTTTGTCTGGAAATAGTATTACATTTCTGTGGCAGATCAGTAATGTGATACTTTACGCGTCAATTAGACATATACTACACGCATAACTAGATATCCACACAGTTGGTAGGTATCAGGTGAGATCTCAAATTGACACTTTGGAGGTTTTATTGCTCTAACCTCATACAACCCACGTATAACATAGAAGAAAAAAATACTTATCTCATTCAAATTCTCCATATATGCTTTCTGAGAGCTAGCCACTTGCAGATTCAGCTGAAGCTAATATAAGATGGCAACCAAAATGGCCACCATAATTTAGAATTCTTATATATGCATTGCAAATTGAAGTTCCAGTACTTTAGAATAAGATACTGAGAAACTTTAAATTTATGTTTATGCCTGCCAAATATCAACAATGTAGCGACGTTTCATTCTCAAATCCTCACATGATAGGAATGGGGAAACCCCAAAATCTTCACCCCAAAAGTATGTAGTGTTCATTGTTGTGAATGTACCATACATGATCAAAGCGTTTTATTTAGTTTTTGATAGTGTGAATTGTCGGGATTGTTTTTTCCAACTATTGACAGTTAAGACGCAGCAATAGCCATGGAGGAAATGCAAGGCAATGGTATGAGATTATAAAGATACCTCTCCACTCTACATATAAAACACAAAGCCACCGTGAGGTGTGTTATATTTGAGTCGTGTTAATAGTCTGGATAGATCCGCCATTCACATGATAAGTGTATAGACACTTTACTACCACATTAGAACCTGGAATCAAAAGTTTACTGACAGTTATGAATGCAATAAAACGTTACACATGTTATCCAACCCCGCAAACACTGGATATGTAGTTGATATGAGCTTTGATAGGAAGTATACGGTCTTCTGCTATGACAAGTCAGGTGCAGCTTTTATTAAATGCTCACCTCGGATTATTGGGAACTTTTAGTATGTTGTTCTAAATATATCCGCTTTAAATTTCTGAAAAAAATATTTTCAGTTGTATCCCCCCTTAGTTTACCATAACATTCCTGAACTGAGTTACCAGTTATACGCACAGGTGGCCGAACCTGACTATTGCTAAAGTGTTCTTTGTTCGTGCTTGCACGTGTGTTCATCCGGCTGAAAGATACAGTGTTACATACTACCAGTTGCAAGAGCAGGATGTATATGTTATAGACTATTCACTACTGCAAGGCGCGGCTCTCTTTATCTCTGGTAACCTATGGGGAAATCGTATAATCCATATATGGCTTTCATACATACTGTATAGGATTTAACTTGGTAATTTTCATTTCCCCTCTAGTCAATACTATACACGCTGGAGTTTATACATATATATATATGCGAATACTATTTTAGTATGTTGTTTGTAGAAGACAAACCATTATAGAGGCAACAAAGTTATATTTCCTTTGAAATTCGCAAATCGATTCCGCACCAAAATGTTACTCTTGTGTGACAAACGCGTGCATATAAACAGTGAAATAGACCGATCGCTATTCAACGAATCCACACAATATTAGTAATTATTAATGAGTCCCAAGAGGCCGAATAAACACCAAATTCTTACTATTAAATCTGATATCATAATCTACTCAATAATTTACCGGTATAGATTCGATGATTCTCGTTGTATCTTGAATAGTTTATTCTAATATAACATGGAGATGTCACGCGCTCGACGAAAAACACAATTTAAAATCACACCAAAGTCACGTTCCTGTACAACGCCTCGTTTACTCTTCATTCAGATCTATACTGTAAATGTCGATGCTTAGTTTACATGTTATTGTACACCGCAAAACAAAAAAGCGTATGTTCTTGAATGTTTCATACAGACACTGGCATTATGTCCTTTCTCCAGTCGTTCTGATTAACACAAAATATAACTACTTAAGCAAAGGTAGCGGCACTTTTTGCCATCATCATTTTGCCCCACCAACATACCAATTCAGCAGGATCCACCAACTTCATAACAAATTAGCAGACCTATATAGACAGGGTGACTATGTACTTTATAGCGACTCGCAATCTTCTTGGTCAATTCAATCATAGCAATGCATAGCTCTTGTCGTTTTCACTGTGACACTCATGTTCCGGTGATCAAAATTGGTTGACAAACAATCAATACTTACATCATATATTTATGCCTTAGAATGTCGTAGAATTTTCCAGCTCAAAATGATAAAAACTACTATGGGTGGGACAGTCCCAATGGAACTAAGGATACCCCCGCAATGCAATTGGGCTACATTAAGTGTAGCCATATTAACATTTAAAAAAAACATATTCTTTTGGACGTGTTTCTGCATGGAAAATACACATATGTATAAATGGGTTATGTTCGATCTGTTATTTTCGGGAACGGAATACGTCGTAATTCTGTATTGTCATACCGAATGGGGCAACTTGAACAATTCTGGGAAAAATGTATTGATGTCTGTGCTCCTGACTTGAGCTATGCCGACTATATGCGCGTCTGGGTGGTGGCAGGGTATACGTTTGCTCTCGATCTTTGTCAAATCTCCAAATAGACCACATACGGTAATGATAATATTTATTGGCGATAAATTAGCTTTTAACAGCTTTGTTTGCCAACCGATCACTGAGTACAATGCGGTCGTATGACGCCACTCGAAAGAAGGGCTATTCATGCGACCACGGGTGGCAGCGTCTATAGCAATATAAGCATTATTTTGTGATCTTGCAATTGAGATTTAACCCGCACTGCAGTATAATCTGAGAGTAAACATGTATAGCTGTATGCTGGGATTTACGAGGAGGGCTAGTCAAACATAATTGAATTGAAGATTCGTTCGCCAGTCGTGGAAATTGAGGTAATATAAATTCGATCAACCGTGGTGGGACGGAGGATTCAACATTCCGTGTGAAGTATAGTTCTATAGTAAATAGCATTCAATTATCTCACAAGAATCATTCATATATATACAAGTATTTGGAGACAAATGAAGCACCGTTACATGTGGAACTACATAAATTTTACTTCTGCTATCGTTAGCTTAGGTAAAGATGCATTACTTACGAATGATGCCGTTCATAGTCTCGCACCAATGGTTTTATATGCAAAATACCTGACCGTAAAATTTGCCAGTGGACATGGATGTGTTCGCGGCCTTATGCACCTGTCTATCTCTATATAACCATACCAAAAGCTAATACCTTTTAAAATCAGGGGTTATAATGCCTTTTATAATCAGGGGTTATAGAATCACATATACTCTCCGGTAGACATGTCTATTATCCTAATGTTTCAAACGTTCTAATACTGAGTATAGGTATACGACAGAAGGCGTTGTTGTCTCCACAAACATGCTCACAATGCGTGACGCCACGGTGGGCCTTATGGGCATAGTATGATAGAGACAATTTGACTCGAGTTTAAAACCCCATTCAATATTTGTACAAATGTCTTTTCAATACTCCGGCAGGTATTTATAATGTGTCGATCATTTGCGAAGGGATTATTTACTTATATACAAACGAACAAATGCTATTGAATGTTGCGCATTTATCGGTCGAGACCCCCACTAATGCGATCCCCCCATACAGTGTTAATAATTAAAGAATCGGATTACAAAACAAGAACGGAAAATCTATATATATGTATATGGCAAAGGGTCTAAATAAAAAGTATTAAATATATATAAGGAAACAATTTAGTGCAATAATATCGCAACCGAGATACCAGCGCATAACGCATATCATTCCACCAGTTGTTAAGTGGGCATGGTTCACGTGAATCTAAAAAAGATGCATACGTAATTTGCGAGTAGTGATAATATAGGTTTATACATATACGAGAAATATCACGGTAATGATCAGGGGGGGGGGCCGAATTTTTTTTACGAGACATCAGGTGGGGGGGGGGGGGGGGTGGGTACCCGAGGCCGGAAACAGTTTTTGACCACCTTTTTTGAATTTTTTTTTCATTGACATATTTTCAACTGTTTTAAACATATTTGTTTATTGTTGTGGCTTGTTGCAATATGAGAAGCACTAATACATTCAATATTGTTATAATTACCCCCAAAAGTTGATATAAAATGGAAAAATAGTGAATATTGTGGGGGTGGGTCCCAAAATTTTCATTGATTTTTTTTGCGCGCAATATTTTTTTATTGTGTCTGTTTCAGCTTGCTTGGCAGTTTTTATATTGAAAATTGTCTAGTTCACGGTGTAGATCAATAAAAAAATACCTCAGATAGCTCTAGGGTAGAGTGAACTTAATGCAGTCTGACAATATTAGCTAACAACTCATGACATAATATTACAATAATTCTTATACTTTACTCATACAGTTAGTTGATGCATGAGTGTAATGTATGAACTAAATATTTGTATCAGTGTTTGTATACTAAATTGATTTTTAAATATACTTTTGTCAAATAATTATTTGAATTGTCAAATTATTTGTTTCAGTGTTGTTGACAACCATCAATAAGTTAATAAGTAGACATGAAATAAAGTTTTAATAACATTTATTGAAAGAAACAAAAATATAACCTTCCTTGGATAGTCTTCTGAAAAGTATAAAAATATTATTTAAATAGATGTGAAGAGGGGCCAGGACACATTACCGTTTTGTTCACTTGTAATTATTATATCCCATAATTACCTGCATATACTAGTATGTAAATGACACTTAATGTCTAATTCAGGCTAATTTGAAAATTATCAAAGAAGAACAATTAATTTACTTAATTATTGTATATTTATAAGATGATGTGCATGCAAGGAGGTCTAGTTTGAAGGCACACATAAAGTCATGTACATAATGTGTGTGAATTTCTTATTGCACATGAACTCCATCCAGTACATGACCGAAGTTCAGCTCTGATTGTCCAAATGAATCTTAGTAATATACATCTGTGTATATGGATTTGGCACTAAATTGACCATCAACGTTCAAACTCAAAGGGTTAAGCATTATTTTAGGCCTAGTTCTAAGTCGTAATGCGAGGTCGGGTCGGTGGTCATGCAGGCATACATAAAAGTTAATTCGTACACTGGTTCATATGCACATTTTCCTTTTTGGTATTACTATAGGCTTTAGGCCTACTAGTTGATGCTGGTTGATGTCTGAAAAAAGATAAATTTAAGTTTGTGTAATTTTTTATTCTACTGTAGGCCCTAACACTGGCCCTAGTTATTTTTTGTTGTCATTCCAGGGGATTCAACATATTTGTCATCTACTCACCAGCTGTACTCACACAGATGAATAGGCTGGGTTATAAATTTACCAATATAATCACATAATATTCTACCTTTGTTGATTGCTTAGAGTTCAATTTTGCACATGTTTGTTAACAGGAAGTAACATTTAATTTGGTCTTTCAGAGAAGGGACCAATATAGAGCGGTTGGTCGTTTTTACAGAGGGGACCAACATAAAGCTTTGATGTTTTGGGGTGGGTGTCTAAAATTTTATGAAAAAAAAATGCAAGAAAGGGTGGGTGGGTGTACAAAAATGGAAATGTAAAAAAAAGACCCCCACGTCTCGCAACTTTTTTACGCCCCCACCCCCCTGCTAGAATCCGTGTAATCTCGATTTAGCCCCGCCCGTAATCGATTTCGGATTCTGAATCCAGATTCTCAAACGAAATAACGACTCCGACAAACTCAGTCACGAACTGCTATTGCACAGACGAAAGATGGTTGATTTCCATGGTGACGAGCTGCGTTCGCGATCAAATCTAGTGCGGATACAGCTGGTGGATGTGTAATACATGTATATGGGTAGCGAAGATAGTTCAACTTAAAAGAGCCTTTCCTGATTTAATTGTCCGATATCGTATACACATAACGTTTAATTTTTCACCAATGTTTTTGAACTGAGGTATATTTTAACATTCGCTGTGTTACCAGAGTATGTGATGCCTCGTCCAAGGCGTTGATTCTATACTACACATGCAGAGGGTACGAATGGTTTATTCTGCAGCGATTACCCATTTGGTTTCATGCATCGCGGGCATTGTGATAGCATGTTATCGCTGGTATAACGTGGCACAAAGACATAAATCTTTATGTTGGCTTGCACAACCTTCGGCGATCATTATGCTATTGATTATGACTTCAAAAGGTGCGGTACTTCAGCAATTGCTCTGAAATCCCATTTGCAATGAATCCAAATATTCCCTGCTGCTTTTGTTGGGCGCTATCATGTCCACGGTTTGAGTAAGCAGGCATTATCAGTCAAGTTCAAAAGATAACCACTGTGCCTATATTTAAAGCCAAGTTTGTGAGTATTTTTTTTTTTTTGGTACTATCTAAAGATGTCCGAGATATTACCTTTAATTGTAATCAACGTGATATTTATAACAGATGAAATAAAATATATAAGTATACTTTCTGATTCATTCTCTGAATCACTCGAGTGTACATTACCCAAACTTGGATGCAAATTTTAGCAACATATACCATAAAAGTTAATGACTAGAAAACTAATTGCAAATGATAAATATATAGCGAATGATTTGAAATCAAGACATATCGAAACATTTATTCGTAATATATACGATGATGAAAAATTGTCCGGAGCAAATAAGCTTCGTACGTATAGATCTTTTCCTCGAACATATACACGACGCCACGAAGCGCGAGAAATGTTTACAAGACTTCGTATTAGTAATCACAATTTGGAAATAGAGAAAGGTAGACACAAACAACAGAAAACTCCAGTTAAAGACAGATTGTGTACAATGTGCGATCATACACGTGTGGAAACTGAATATAAATTTGTTATCGAGTACAGTGCATACTCTGATCTCAGGGAAAGACTATTTCGAGATATTCAAGAAAATAAGGACGAATTGTCGAAAATGAGCGATAGTGAAAAATTTAAAACGATTATGATAAATGATGACGCAAAGATTATAAATACCCTATGCAACATGATCCGGTTGTTCTTTCTCAGAAGGGGGTATTTGAAAGTTCAATATATTATAGAGATAAACCTGAGAAGTTATTGGTGGTCGTTGAATGACGATGCATCAAACAGTTATATTGAACACAATTTATATTCGTTTGTATTTACATGTTTTAAGTTTTAACTCGTTATGTAACTTGTAACTGCCTATATATCTGGTGTATTGCAATAAATATTCTATTCTATTATATTCTAACACACAGACACCACGAACATGCAACAATAATATTCGACGATAAAACGGATGCATTCATATTTATGAACACAATAATCGCCGTCGGTGAGCAAGGAAGTCATATAGAGACGCTCTTCATCATCTGATCACCAAGAAATCTCTTGACTTGGCTTAATACAATATATGTTCGATCTCATTATTGTATGCCTATAGAAAACATAAACATATAATCAAGTATTATATAGTGTCAAATCGGATGGAATCCTTGATGTATGTGCAAACAAGAACTTAGATTTTGAACCGTCTGATTGGATTATCCATCTCGTATATATCTGCACCCAAAGTGTAAGTACTTGGTCCCTTTTGTATGGTGTATAGAAATACAATAGGCCTACGTCTCTAATAAATTGAATACAATCCATAATGGTCATCTTTCTTTCTTCTTTTTTTGGTCTCTTCGGTTTCAAATATACATAAATGTGTACATCAGATTTCCCCAACTAATGTCAATTATCGTACTAAAACAACTCATAATGGGTCTCAAATTGAGGATTTTCACGATATTCCCCTATTTGTAATTTATCGTTTTGTGACATTTCGGCTATCAAAGTATATACCTTACTCGTATTTAATTTCGCGCAGTACTTTTTTTCGCTCAGTTTTGAATTCGTGCACTTTAAATTCGCGCACCGTGCTGCACGAATTCAAAACTGACCAAATATAATCGTAACAAGCATGGTATCGGATGATATTTCAGTTCTTAGGATAATAACACCACAACCGCGTATGCTGCTGGGTTGAGAAAATCAACACTTGTATGCGTACATTAACTATAGTTGGATAGAAATAATTAACTTAGACTCTATGACCACGGTGGGTATACTTATGGAGATGTCCTTTTGTGCACATTACAGTAATGCCCAAAGTAATTGACCACTTAACCACAGCAGAATTATGGGTAATTTTTCAGGATTTAGTCGGAAATGTGGCTTGTTGACATTCATCGGAAAGCTCTCGCCCCGACTAAATTCTGAAAAATTACCCATAATTCTGCTGTGGTTAAGTGGTCAATTACTTTGCGCATTACTGTATATGTCTTACAATCATTGAAACATCGAAGATTGTATCATGATTTAACGTTTTACACGCGAATAATGGTGTTGCATGATATATGTTGTCCGCATGCACATGTAATGGTCTATATTCAATACAACGTTCCCAATAGATGTAGCTCATTAATATATTCATCCTATTTTCCTTATGGTTTGGTGTAAACTTAGGAGTCGTGCTATTTTTCGCTCAGCTTTTAATTCGCGAACCGATTGGTGCGCGAAAAATAGTACTGCACGAATTTAAGTACGAGTAAGGCAACTGATTTAGTAACACACGGATCGTATATAACACGGACAGACTCGTAGCAGTCATAGTAAGTATAATGTATCGGTTGTTTTCAGATACAAATACAGAAATGAGAAAAACGCTCTTTATTGCCAGCCTTCCATATGTGGAGCAGACTGATATTAAACGCTCTTTATTGCTCCATGGATCAAAATTCTTAAGTTGAGTGGGCGATTTCATATTGCATAGTGCCTACATCGACGCCCCTGTAATTGTTTGATATGACAGTTTTGATTTAGAGTCACTCAGTAATACAAATTTTAATCAGAGAGGCCAGTCAAGAAACATTCTGTAACTAGGACATAAGTTTCCTCACAAATTTGGGCACGATGTGTTGCTATTTACGGCGACATATATGCATTACTCCAAAGCCTTTTTTGAGTAATAATGTGTTTAAACTATATCCAATACATGCCATGTATGTAAGTTGCGCAATATAAACTCAACTCTGCTATTAGGCGATTTGGTTATTAATATTAATAATATGCATTTAGGCATCTGCACACTCGGTACATCGGTGATTGTAAAGTAACTAACTGATACCATGGAGATATATTGCAGATATATATGTATGTTATATATGATATCTCCTTTTGGGCTACTTTTCATAAACACGTGTTTCCCTTTTATTTTCCCACACGGCAAATACACGGTGTCACTTTAAAATAAAACCAACCAGTCGAAACATTCAATCATGTGTTAAGCGAAAGCTAACTATATACCTGAACTCATCTGAAAAGAATAAATTTCCGTTTTGCAACACACCGTAAACTATCCTGGCGGCCGTTAAAAGCCCGTAAATGAACTGACGGAAGTATTTACTTTGTTGTAAACTTATCAATGGTTCGATCGATAGTCCAGCGACGGAAATCTGGTCCCGTCCTATACACGGGATTGGGTTGGTTGCTACGGTATACACTGTCAGTCTACAGAAGGAAGGCCAATCTCGATTGACAGGCGTATCAAAGAGGATTACTGCCCATTGATCTGAACACACCACACAAAATACCACAATAAAGAGGCGCATTGTGCTCATGCGTGGATATATAGTATTGTTAAACATCTACCATGTCATAAATTCATAATGATACGCATTTCATATGGTATATGCCACGAAGGAGCTTCACCATACACATGTAGATGCCGATGATCTGAAAAGTTTATTAACCATTTCTATACTACATGGTTTCTCCCATTCAGTTATGAAGGTACACTGGAACGGTCTATTATTCATTTGGATGGATACTCATGTTAAATTAGCACATGCAATTCAGAAGAGATACTATAAGTGCTGAAGGGTTCATGTCTATAGGTGGGGAATGTTCAGATAATAAATTCAACAAACGGCATATGGTCGTTTTGTTGGAACTTATTTTATGAACATTTTCTAAGGAACTACTCACCAATGAGTATTTAGTATAATAAAAGGTCAGCTGACCACAGTGTCCCCAGAAAACGTGGCAAGTCGATGCCGCTTTGTTGAAGAAATTAAAAAAAATGTTGAAATTTTCCAAGTCGAAAAGGGTTAATGACTTCGTAAAAAAAAATAATAGTCTAAGTCGAAAGGGTTAATAATTCCGTAAAAAATATTTTTTCCGTTATCTATATACATGTTGCACATCTCCAATATGTGGGTAGCAATACTCTGAAGTTTCAAATATCTACGATCAAAACTGTAGGAGGAGTTGATTACACCACGAAGGTACCCTCATACAGAAGATTATAAAAAATGTTGAAATTTTCTTAAGTCGAAAAGGGTTAATAACTCTGTCAAAAAATATTTTGTCCGTCATCTATATAGAGGATCTCACATGAGTTTCTATTTTATACGGAATTTATCAACCGAGTTCACTAAATTCGATTTGAGCCGAGGTTTACCGAGGCTCAAATAGAATTTAGTGGACGAGGTTGATAAATTACGTATAAAATAGAACGAGTTTGAGATACCTTTTATCACATGATCAAATAAACCCGAAGCAACGCGCAATATTCATCGAAAACAACAATCATAAACTACAGCGATCGCAAGTTATTTGAAGAACGCCGTGACGTCATCGCACGCGCTGATATTAAACGTGTCTATTACCGATAATTATGAAACTGCTTTTATGGCCAAATTATGTGATAAATACATGTTGCACATCTTCAATATATGGGCAACAATATTCTGAAGTTTCAAATCTCTGGAATGAAATCTGTAGGAGGAGATGATTACACCATGAAGGTACTCAAAATGACGGAGCCCGTTTCAATAGTCCCCCAAAAATATTTTTTTCGGGGGACAAAAATGGTTAATGTTACACATGTCCAATATTAACCCTTTCATTATACAATATTCACCGACAAGTACATGTAGTTCCATAGGAAATGTTTAGATAATAAGTCCAACAAGCTGTCACGCTGAACTTATTATCTGAACATGAATATGATTATATCTGCACTTGTATTATCTGTTTGTCGTCTGCTCATATTTACGGAGCACCCAATTTTTCCAATGTACAATTGTGTAGCCGAATGGTTGAATCCATTCAGTACAGGTAGGGTTAAAAAGGCTCAATAAGATTTGACAAGATATAACCAGCCTGTTCTCCCGATAGTCCGCACATTATCTGCTTTAAAAAAACTTGATTTAGGTAGATAACCTGCTTAGAATGACTCATTATGAGTCGACAATGTGCTGAAAGTGAGAGCATTAACAGTAATATCTCGACGCTGAAGTGATCGTTGTCCGTCCCTTGATGTTGGGTAAAAAAAATCATCCATGTTCCCAAAACTGGTAGAAAGACACCATGTTCGCTGAAACTGGCAAAGTCTCCTGCACGTGGCACTACGCCGCACTAGACAATATGGTGGTCACCAGCGAAGATCTTTATAAGTTACATGTAGATCAATATATCTCATATCAACCGTGATTGCCTCAAATTGATGAAATGATAACATTCAAATCACGTCAAACATACGTGACTTTATCCCAACTGTGTGTATTTTGTTACCAGTTACGAGGAAAAACAACATTCAAAACAGTTCGATCAAACAATTTGTCGCGAAGTAATTGGGTACAGAACCGAGAGTGACTAAAGTAAATGGAACTGAATAAAAAAATATATACATATATATGTGTCCCAGTGGGTTACAGTGTTACCCTTTTTTAAAAGTCAGAAATACATATTTCATAACTCACTGTGCAACATATCCTCGCAGAAATACGCAAACAATCAACCTATAATGTGTAATATGTACATAATGTGATTATTTGCTTCTGAAATAAGCAGATATATATAGACTCTTATCCGCTATTTCGGTTTTATGGCGCGGGCCGCAGTGAAAACACTTATTAAAGAGCGTACATCGGAACATTCGTGAGTTGGCTTATTGGAGTCATTGTTCGCACATAACATGCTTAGAATCTCTTGACTTTGAGTCGATAATGCGGCTACAATGTTCACATTTGCAGCACATTATCGACTCAAAACTACTGTGTTAAATCGAAAATGACACAAACTATCTTGTCACGTACAAAATACTTATATTTGATTAATCTTGTTGATATGCCGTGTAGATGAAAGATTATAATTATATATGAACTGGACAAAATTTAATATAATCGATAATTATGTGTGCTATAGGTAATAGTCTACAACTGAGACCTAGTACCCCCCCCCCCCCCCCGGTCTGAGATTGTTGTATAAACCGAGACTTGAACCTGAGACGAGAATACGTATTTCTGGTTTCGCAGTAACGAAATAGATTGGTAATTTGATTTTAAATCATGCGTGCGTTTATCTGGCTTTACAATGGAGTTTTATTTATAACATCCTTGCCTTGTTTGAAAGCATATTACCGTTAGATGGATTAAGTCAGATTTTCGTGCTATTATTTCTACGCACAATATGTTATCGATGGGTGTGGTTGACACGGATAAATAGGGAATGATAGTAGCTTTGCAATCGGAACGTAATCCGCATTGGGAGAGAGAGAGAGAGAGCTGAATTGAGGTCGGAGCTGGTTTTGAAAGTACTAATTAATTTGAGAATAAATTATTGCTGGACTCGATATACAATATAACAGCAAAAACTCTCAAAATTATATTAAGACAAAACGAAAAATTGTGGTTCAAAATAAGGAAATATCCGATTAAATTGAATTAAATTAAATTAAATGGGACCCCGCTCTTGATTAATGATATTCCCTATACTAATGGTTCGAAATGTTTTCAAGAGCTGAATGTAATTTCTGTGTAATATTTTTACTCAAAGTTGAACAATATATAGTTGGTTCTTGATCTGAACAAACAATATTTTACACTATACATTGATTGTAAAGGACACCGGTGGTCCCGTCGGTAGAATGTTCGGGGCATTATGCCGTCATTTGCCGTCTAGCGCTGACGACGCTGGTTCGAATGCCGACAAGCGCGGATTCGCGATCCACTCTTAAGTGAGGATAATCTGATTCGTGTATCTGGGCAAGTTTGTCGGTCCCTTTCCGATGTCGGTGGTTTCTGCACACAGTGAAGTGATTTCTCGGTGAAATTTACTCTCTTCGTAGACTTTTCTCCACCCGTAAAACTGACAACGTCGTGACATCCGAATAGGGAGTGGGAAATCCGCACCACCCCTGACCCGCGATCCCTGTCGAACGGCGACGGCATACGGATACCGCGCGCTATACAACACGGAGATAAGCCGCTTTCACGTGCTCAGGTTTGAATACGACAACACATCAATCTCGATGCAGCGCTCAGCACGCTTTTGTCCATAGATTGTCTTTGATTGTACAACAAGAAAACTAAGATGCATGCATCAGGTCGGCCGTGAACTATCTACCATATAATTGTTGTAGCTATCGATTATACATTTTGGAACACCTGTATGTATGTATGTGTGTATGCATGCATGCATGTGTGTATGTGTTATAGACTCTAACACTGCTCGATTGATCCGACTCGGATTTGGTATTTAATGTGTCAACTTGACATAGCTCATAGGCATGTTTCTGGACCTTGACCGATCCGACTAAAAATTTGTGTGTAGGACTACTTCGATCCCGGGAGCAATATGGACGTGTCCAATTTCACGTGGGACCATGTTCTCGAACGTGCTGATATAGGCATGTTTCTGGACCAATTGAACAATAGTTTGGCCAGACGCTGTATATACTGGGTACTGTCCAGATGGAGGCGACCACAAAAAAATTCCTAAATAGCCCGAACGAAGTCGAGTACATCAGCTAGTTTAATAGATATTTTGGACATTTGTCTGTCTGTTTGTCTGTTAGCTATGGCCGGGAAAACTGCCGGACAGATTTGACGAAATTTGATACCTAGGGGAAATTATTTCCAGGGAGTATTTTGGACGGGTCAAATCTTGATCCCGACCTGACTTTGACATTCAAAAAGATCAATTCAAGGTCAAATCTGGTAAAACGGAAGTATTTCAACGAAATTTAATACCTACTGTTACTTTTGTCCCAGGAGTGTTTCGGGTGGGTCAAATCATGACCCTGACCTGATCTTGACATTCAAAAGTGTCAATTCAAGGTCAAATCGGGTAAAGCCGGGCGGATTTCGACGGGTACTTTTGTCGTGACTTTTGTCCGGGGAGTGTTTTGGACGGGTCAAATCGTGACCCGACATGACGTTCACCTTTAAAATGGTCAATTCAAGGTTAAATCGCTCAATTCTCCGAAAATCAGAGGGGAACATCCCGGACGAAGTCGGGTCCACCAGCTACTATTATATATTTCTAGATTTAGTTACAAACTAAATACCTGTATATGGTACAAAGAAATGTTTGACAAATATATCTGTATCAATATTACCATACGGGTCATTAAAATAGATACGACGAAACAAATTTTAAAGGGTGCATGTATCAGGTAAATTTTTATATTTCAAATGATGACAGGAATGCGGAAAGTTGAAGTACCTACGTGATACTGGCTATCCGAATGAAGAGATATACATGTATATAAAAACCAAAATAGAAGATGACTGCTGGCGACAATGTTTTCCAAAAAAATTCAAAGCATTCGATAGCTCCCATCTAGTTGTCAGCCCGAAGATCAATATGAAGTTTGGTGACTATCAGATGAGGGATATGTCTGTACAGTTGCTAAACAATTCAGTCATGCACAAGAGGATCAAACAGTAAGATACCAAATTGCTGCCCGTGGTAATGTTTTTTAACGAAATTCGGGAAAATTAGATTACTCTCACCCTGGTTATCCAGAAGATCATTGTGGAATCTGGTGACGATCGGACAAGGGGTGTCGTCTGTAGGATCAACCAAATTATTTAGCCATAAAAATAGTAAAATTCAAGATCACCGCTGGCAGTGATGTCTTCACAAAGACAGTTTGAGAACAAAATATGGCGGTGACCCAAAATATCCACATGAGAAAAAGTTCTCCAATAAAAGCTGGCTGCAGGGTGCGCCAATTGATTCAAATTCGAAATTTAGCAGGGTGTACTGCTTGTGGCCATGTTTTCCCCGCAAATTTGATAGACTGATAGACAAAACCACTGAATCCGTTGAATCAATATACATGTATACATGGATTAATTTATATGCATTGTTATACACAGTACTTGTATATAAAGGTACTGAAAATAACAATATGACTAGTATACACAAAATAAACCATATATCATGGCTATGGGTTCTAATATCCGAATATGACAGCTGAGAACTTGGTGTGAATTGAAGAGTGGTGGTGTCTCAAGCATATCTAACCATCCACGTTAGAAACATGCCATTAAATGTCATAAGTATAATCTAGCTGGAGGACAGAAGTTATCCATAAAACCCCCCTTAATTCAACCAGGTCCTCGCGCGATGTATGGTCGATCACATGATGATCTAGGGGGATTAGAATTGTTGTATAAAAACAGCACTGCATGTAAATATAAAATAAAATAGTGCTACATCTTATTACAGATTATTGCCATATATAATCAGTGACTATACAGACAGTCTGACAAAATAAAGTTTCAGTGACACTCTATCCGAAGAGGGGAATAATTCCACCTGTTACAGTCAATGGAGCAATTATGAATCTGGAAAGGTAAAATTTCTAAGTAATACTAGATATCGACATGACGCGATAACATATAACGTAAATGCAATATGGCCGCTGGCGACCATTTTTTCCTATAAAATTAAAAAAATATTTGATAGCTCTCATCTGATAGATTAATATCAAGATAAATATGAAGTTTGGTGATGATCGGATGAGTGAAGTGGACTGTGCTAAACGGTTTAGTAATGCTTTAAAAGATTCTTACCTTAATATTTTTATGTTCACTTTATAGACTTCACTGAGTCATCTTTGTCATGTATTGAGTTTGATATCTTTTGTTAACAGTTTATAAATCATGTATGTCTCATGTTTGTTATTTTAATTTATGTGTTTATTATCATTAAATAAAGTTGCATTCCTTCAAAAGATTCTTACCTCAATGTTTTTATGTTCACTTTATAAACTCCACTGAGTCATCTTTGGCATGTATTGAATTTGATATATTTTGTTAACAGTTTATAAATTATGTATGTCTCGTGTTCGTTATTATATTATATACACTTTATAGTGTGTTTCAGAACGAAAAAAAAATTAATAAAATCAACAAATTTGTAAATTTAAAAACAATTCAAACGTTGTTGTATTCCATATCCCAGCCCGGACATATACACCAAATTTCAAAAATATTCATTGAGAAACAACGGACCAAACGCCATATAACACCCCGTATACATCTTTTATTCCGAGCTGGCCTTTTATTCCGAGTTGGCACACGTCGATTGGGGCGAGTTAGCCCTGGGGCGAGTACGCCGATTCCGGCACCTTCTCTATTTGCAGCAGGTATACGTTTACGCTGGTTTACGCGTAATTTAATTTACAAAGTTCCCCAATTGGTATCGTAAATAGAGCGACCTTATTTGACAGAGAATGCCTCTGTTATTGATTATCAAGTTGCTATTCATTAAAAACGACAAATTCACATGCTCGTTCAAGCGCAGTAGTCTATTTTCCCCATGTTAAAGGACATCCACAAATACTAAATAACGCTAACCTACTGCGAATGTTTGACACGACAACTGTTAACATATTTGGGCTGAATTCATCTGACGCGGTATTATTCCTCAAAATAAACAACAAAACCATCGTTACTTGGAAATGTAGTTTGGGCTAACATTTACATAAATCCTCCACATCATTTATCCCGACACACACGTCAGATGAAAAACAGCCATGAAGTAAACGGCCAAATTGGCCGAAATAATGCGCCGATCCCAGCTTGGGACCAGGTGGTTTCGCCAGACCAAGTCCTGACATGGAACACCGTGATTATTAGGGTGGTCTAGACCCGAGACCAGAATTCAGCCGATTAGGTTTCACTAGGGAAAAAAATCGGGGAAAGCTGGTTTTTTTCAGGGATAAATAAGAACATGTTTATGAACAACATGGCAAAAGTCCCCTAAAATCCGAGTTGGGCTTTTTGAGATTTCTTTTTGTTTTCTCGCTAATTCTGCCTATATTTGCGCCGGAGTGGTGTTTTAAAAATAGATAGCTTGTGTCTATGTTTTGAGAAGCCCGAGCAATCCGACATCGAATACAACAGTTTGCCTTAAAATCGTCATTGTTTTGGCTCATTGTTTTATTTCATATCCATATCTGCGAAATTCATTCGAAGTTCCCCTTTGAATGGTGACTTTGGTTCGAGAATTTTGCATCGAACAATATTGAGTGTATTTTGTACATGTTTCGGCTGAAAAATTGTTACAGCATCCAATTATTTCCATGAATGTGAAAAACAAATTATTTTTTTTTAAATGGTGCAACTTGGAAAGCTCAACACGGATTTTTGGGGACTTTTCGTGACGCGTCCGAGATGTTATTGCCTAAATAATATTTAAAAATCAGCTTTCCCCGAATTACTTCCTTACTTTTCCACTTTCATGTCTAATGTGCCTGACTATGATTTGATTTTGAATGTCTTCCCTGCTCCAGTATCGCTGACCATTTTAAAGCCACATGTCAGTTTGCGCTCCAAAAATACACCAACTAATCGCTTTTGAATTTGTCCCGGTATCGAACTAGGTAAATCAATACCTTTCTACGGACATTATGTCCCATAAAGACGCATTGAAGTAATACAAATACAAGTTTGAACGAGATGTTTGCAATTAGGGTCCCAAACAAACAACAGCCATGTGCAAGGTATGGACCGGAGAAGAGCGTTCCTTGTTATAGTTTATCCCTGATATGGTCGAAATAAAGAGCGTTTATTTCACTTCTGTGCGAAACATTGAAAACCACTGTAAAATTAGTGTGACGTGTATTTGTCAACATCTCTTATACAGTAGGCATAATGCCCTAATTAATCGAGTCCCTAACCACAGCAGAATTATGGGTAACGTTTCAGGATTTAGTCGGAAATATGGCTTGTTGCCATTCTTCGGAAAGCTCTCGGGGAGAGCTTTCCGATGAATGGCAACAAGCCATATTTCCGACTAAATCCTGAAAAGTTACCCATAAATCTGCTGTGGTTAGGGAATCGATTAATTAGGGCATTGCTGTACCTCCTTCCAAATTACGTAGACAAAATTGTGATGCTCAAATGAGCCATGCATGCATATCCGTATATTTTAAATGTCCAAACTTCCTTATCTAGATAATTTCAAGAGCCTTTTTATTTGTAGCAGCTTGCTCCGTTTAACAGATTCTTGAGACATTTATGTCTATGATACTTACCCACTCAATTGTGGAAATGGAACAAGACCTTTTCTTTCTGTTTCTGCACATTGCGTGTCCGATTACTCAATGTCTACGCTTGTCTATACGTGCTGGCCCATCATTCGCTTGCAGACATAACTGAAAAAAGTGGCATGGCCAACCGAAGGCCGCGCTTCAAACACGTTTTAGCATCCGGAGATCATATGTCTCTCTGTCTTTATATTTTGAATTTATATTTCCATATGGGACATAATCGACCATTGCTGTGTGTGCCCAATGAATTGAACAATGTTTAAGCCTTGAACAATCCTTGTAATCGTGACCGGTGGCTGAAACATTGCATACATTAGTAGTCCGTTATTTGTTCACTTTACATTTATATTAAGCATTCGAAACGTTTAAAAAATATTTGGTATAATATTGTCAGTTTAAAAAATATTTGGTATAATATTGTCAACTATAAGTTCATAACCTACCTTAAACACAAGTGTGTTCACAGCGATTGAGGGGGTAAGTACCGGTAGTTACTTAATATTGCCTTTGTTCCATTTGCACTTTTTGAAAGCCCTTGTGCATTTGTCATTCCCCGTGGAACCAAATAAATCAATATGTATAGGATAATGGCTGAAAACTGTACATTATTTCAGGGAATGGATCGATCGAGCCGTATAGCACATGCCCCAATCATAAAACGGAACCAGACGAAGGTTACCGAAGACGCCCAAAATTAACAAAAGCGGGCAATTTTATAGCCTACAGTAAGACTATTTCACTTATATCTAACATAGTTTTCATAAAACGGTATCGCCATAACCAATTTAAATATACATAAATTTGTGTGCAATCGTGACTTGGGTGAGCCCAGCATAAATAAGATACCAAGCTACAGATAATTTCACGCACTTTCAACATCTTAGAAAATGTATAGCATAGTACATTTCAGTTGTGAGATGCACATTTGTAATCAAATGATACACATTGTAGTGTTTGTGCATTTTGTATATAGTGTTGTCATATTTACTATTAACGCCACATGGAGGTTTGCGCTCCATATTACACATATTATTCGCTTTTGAAATTTTCTCAGTATTGAAATAGGTCGATAAATATCTGAACTACCTTTCTATGAGTATTATTTAAGCCAAAAATACGCATTGAAGTAATGAAAATACAACTGTAAGTATGGTGTTGGGGTCCCAAACACAAAACAGCCATTTGCATGACATGGAACGGGAAAAGAGCGTTTCGTTGTAGTCTATTCCCGATATGGTAGCAATAAAGAGCGTTTTTATGACTAACAGCGAAAAGCTGAAAACGGCTTAAAAATGGCTGTGGTCCAAAATAGTTTCGAAGATTTTTGATGAATCCGCATAGCTTGTAGAAGCATACTTTGTTTTTTGGGTTCATTATATTTCTGAAATTATGGATTTTTTTTGGTTCTGTTAAGGGTAAAAATCGTCTTCGGAGTGAGTTCAATTTGTTACAGTCCATCATGTAGTGATATTCATTCCCTATTTCGCTCTTGTCACACAGCGTGCACTTTCTCATTTGGTAATCAATATTGTACCATGATCCAGTTTCTACTGGGAGGTGATGATTTGAACATCTGAATTTAGCTAAAATAACTGCTTGTTTTTGGTGGACTTCGGATAAATATATTTCTTGTGTAAATTTATATTTTATGATTCGATCATTTCGACACTTATTCATAGAGTTAATCTCGTTTCTCCACTGGTTTAAAAAAAATTTATTTTCCAGAGTTTGTCGTGTGATATTTTTAACCGACTTAGGGTCAATTTCGTGTATATACTGGTTTGTCCAGATATCGAGCAGTTCTAATTCTCCTAGTGACGCCTGAATGTAATCGATCCAAGGATGAGTGTATGCTCCAGAATTTTGGAGTAAATAATTATACAGCAGTTTGTTAATTTTTTGTTTGTCTGACATAACCACATTAGCCCAGTATGTTAACATTCTACATTTTATGTCAACAATTAACGGATATACTCCTGTTTCTCCGTATACCATCATACTTGGTGTGCTTGGTTTTAACCCAAAAACATATTTGTATCTTTTCTAAATCTGCGACGTGCTGATAACCCCAGACTTCACATCCATATAATAGTATTGGTTTTACAGTCTTAGAAAAAAGTTCTATTTGAATGTCTATCGATAAATTTAGTTCTTTCGCCTTATGCAGTAGGCCAAACATGGCCCGATTGCTTATTGCTATATTTTGCTTCACGGCTTTTGAGAAAGAACCATTCCTAGTAAAAATAATACCCAGATATGTGAACTGTGTCTCAATGGTGAATTATGTTGACACATCCTGTTTGTTTGCTTAAGCATTGGTTAACCTTTTAGGTAGAAGGCTTGTTTTGATAAATACAATGAAAAACCAACTTCAAATAATTGACAATAGATCACTATAATATATCACTCTTACGATCATGTTTCATTATCTCCATCTGTTATGGTATATATGCTATGGTAGAAATTCATACCAACCATTGCTAATGCTATCAACATGTCTACAAAATATCTGGCAGCATTTTAATTTGCAGAAAGACACACCGTGTTCTATGAAAGCGAAGTGCAAACTTTGCCCAACTACAATATCCAGTTCCAAAAAAGTTACCTCCAATTTTGTGACACATCTGAAAGTAAGTTTCCATTTCTATGTATTAGTTTTGTTTAATTCCATTGACATATAACTTCAGTCATATGGTGGTATTGGTATATGCATTGTTTCGTGTCCCTTCTAATTTGCAACTGAATGACAAAGTGGGGACAAATATCTGCCTCAATAATCCCCCAATTAGCACTGTCTAGTGGAGGTATTGTGTTACCAGTAAGCTGGTGGCCACAAAGGCTAATTAAGTTTATTACTCTAATTAACAATCAGAGTGTTGATTATCTCATTGTCCTTTACAATTGGCCTGGCTGTGTGTCTGACTTACTGAGATAGTCTTATTCCCTTAATAATTAAATGATTGATACATGTGTGTTACTAAAATACTCTATTATTTTCATTTAATAGCGAAAGCATCAATATGTCTATGAATCCACAATCACACAAGCACCATCAGCAAGTGATCAACAACCTACTAGGATCTTTCAGTATGCAAAAACATCGGTCAAGAATGCCAAAGCATTTAAGATAGTTAGCAAAGTTCACAAATCTCTGATATCATTCCAATTTCTAGAAGATCAACCCCGACTACAAGCTGCCAATGCAACACGCTGGAATTGCCAGCTATAAATCATGATTCGCTCAGTTGTACGAACACATATACTGGACTCAGTACATTTGGCTGCTCTGTACCAAGTGTGCTTCACTGTGTATTTCATCTTGCTTGTATTAAATTTATGTTTTGTTATCAAATATAGTTTATATAAATAAAAGTGTTCCTAGTTCAATGATGTGCTGAAATGTAATTGTAATTTAATTACATTTCAAAGTAATGTAATTAATTACATTGTGAAATAGATGTAATGGGAATTGTAATTGTAATTGAAAAAATGTTGAAGTAATTGTAATTAATTACATTCACAAGTAATTGCCCCAAGCCTGATTATGAGTCGATAATGTGACTGAAATGTTCTCATTTTCAGCACATTATCGACTCAAAATGAGGTGATTCTAAGCAGATTATCTACATAAAACATGTTTTTATATAAGAATAGAATGTGCGGGTTTTCGGGAGAACAGGTTGGTATATAACGTTTGTAATTTGTTATTATGTGTGCTCTTCCACATAGTGCCCATAATAACAAATTAATTACACACAGTTTTAAGGACTTACAACTTTACAACGATAAGCCAGCAAGATAACGACCCTACTGATTGTATCGACGAAGACAAGGGAAATAAGTATCGTGAATATCTTAGCGGCTGTGCGTTAATTGCCCAAGATGCATAACTCTGCGTTCGATATGGCTGCTTGTGCTTGAAATATGAACGGTCTTAAAACGACTGTGTAGCCACTTGATCGAGCACAACATTGTGTGGTGAATTGTGTGGTAAATGACCACACATCTGTTGATGTAAACAGTATTTATTCCATATAATTCAAATACAGTGTCTGTAACAAAAAAATATGAATCATGAATATTGGTTTATGGAGGGGATCCGACATCAAGCATAAAGCTTATGGGGGTCGATCGTTTCCGATTACGTGTGAATAAGCACACACTGTGAGAATGATAACATAATATTAGGTAATTGTGTTCATACTCAGCTACTCACAGTGTGGGCTGGATCGATAGATATATCAAAATGAGATTTTTGTCTTCTTATGGAATAATAGAAAGAAATTGATTGAAAATAGATTTAGTATAGCGGAACGAAGTATAGATCGGTATAGACAAGAGTGTGAGGTGACATGTCAAACGTTTGTGTGAGTCTGATATGCTGTATAGGGTGGGGAGTGTAAATGATAAGCTATTGCTTTTAATTTCTGCACTAATTTTGTGTTCTGACCTAGCATGTTTGCATCAGAGCCGACACCACTCACTATCAATTGGATTTGTACGAATATCTAATAACATCAACATTAATATTTCTATTTCTCACGCGATTTTTGACGATATGAGTCGATTTGATAACTGTTAGAGATGATAGATGATATGCATGTGCGTGGTTCAAGAGAAAGTCCTTGGTTTGTGGTCGAGATTTATTTGAATCTTTTTGTTCGAATAATGTACTTCTGAACTTCTCGGAAAATCGTTATGTTATCTTCCTGAGATAGTTCATTAGAACCACGTAGATGTATATTGGTAGTGATGTTACATATATCATACATATATATTCATAAATAACAATCGCTGTGCATTGTATAATTGGCATTCAATTAGATAATGTTCTGTGTCCTCTACTTCACCACAGGTACACATGGGTTGGTCGGCAATGAAGTTAGAATATTTGTGGTAAATCAGATTGCTATAGTTTAATCTGAGGCGTGCATGCAAAATTTGCGCTTCACGAGTGTTAGCGTGGTATTACAATTTAGGGTCATCTTTCGTTTTGGTTCCAGAGAATTTGAGAAAGTTGCCAGGGAGTACATGGTTACCTTGTTTGTGTCTCGGTTATTCCACAAAATTGTTGTTGATGGGAGAAACGATTTTTTGTAATAGTCGTAGTCAAAACTAGGGACCATAAGCTTGCTAGACTGTCTAGTTTCACGTTATGATATCTGCCCGTGAGTAGGATGAACTAGGTTTCTGAGATAGACAGGTGATTGACCTTTTACCATTTTATAAAATAATTTTAGTTTATGTTTTTTTCCGTCGTGATTTAAGGGTTTCCCAACTAGATTCTCTAAGAAGAGATACATTACTGACATACCTAGTCGCGCCTGTCACAATACGAGCTGCTTCGTATTGTATATCTTCGACGTTGTCAAATTATTGCTGGCTACAAACATCCCAAACAACACAAGAATATTTGAGGATTGACCTTATCATTGTAAAATAACATTTTTCGAGAGCTGCTCGGTCGAGATAGAATCGATATTTTCTCAAAAGTGAAATGCGTTTCCATGCGGTTTTCATCACTTGTTCGATATGGGGTCCCCAGCTTCCTGTTTTACTCAAAATAACTCCAAGATGTTTATGGGTATCTACTTCAATAGGCTGTTGGGTGAACAAGCTTCGTACGTTTCCGAGTGCATGTCAATGCTTCTGTTTTTAGAGCATTAAACTTGACAAGCCATTTATAGGACCACGATTCTAGTCTTTTGATAGCATGCTGTAAAGTAGTCGCTTCTATGTTTGGGCCGTCGATGACAAGTGCGAGTGAAGTGTCGTCGGCGAAAAGCCGAATGTCACATGCCATACCGATCATTGGGGCACTCCCGCGGTTATCTTTCCCCATGCAGAGATTGGCCAGAAATAATAATCGTATCCCCACTCCCGGAAGTGCCACGATGTTATCCTACTCCCAGAGGTTTATCCTACTCCCATCGATGACGGACTATTTATCCCGACCTCGCACGTTCCGAATTAAGTAATTCGAAGTGCACGTTTTGTGTTACTCCCCTTACACCAAAATAATTGTCTCAGTTCCAGTGCATAGTCAGATAACACAAAATACATCACCAAAAACACAGACCACCAATGTGTTATCGACATCAAATTCCAGCTCAGTGAATTGGCAGGATCAACACCAACTGGGAAACATTTTTGGTTACGCTACACTTCGGAATTCAAAGATCGAAATCGTGATAAACAATTGTTCCCACAAGTGCATTCGCACCAAGAAAATGAAAACAGTGTTGATATCCACTTCAGTATCTTCAAGCAGTTCCACTTCAAATTCCACTGATATTCTAGTGCATATTACACTTGATAGTGAGCAGTGATATCTCATAGAACTCGGAAGGCTTATCCACACAATAACATTCCAAACAGTTACTAATTTAATCAATAAAGTTTGTTGTTTGTTTGAAAAATTCCTCCGAAAAATCCCCTTTGAAGTTGGTCGCAATAGGATAAATCAGTCAAAGAAATGACGTCACGTTCCTTATACGGGGTAAAATACTATGGCGCGCGCGGCTATAGTAAAAAATTCATGAATGAGTGACGTAATCGATTTACCTTATTTGGGTTGTTATCTTGTCATTGCGCGTAATTTAACGGAAACATTTAGGTCAATATTCAGAATAGGAACATCTTCTCAATGCATTTTATTAGAGTTGTGTCGTGACAAACTGTTGTGGAAAATATAATAAACACAATAGTTAACTGTCATCAGCGACGAACGAAGTTTCTCCTCTCGTGAGATGCGAGAATTATTTTTCTGTAAAAAATAATCCTGCGCATCTCACTCGAGGAGAAACTTCGTTCGTCGCTGATGACAGTTAACTATTGTCTATTTATTACCTGTTCCTTACTAACGTTCTTCACTGTGAGTGATGGTCCCAACTCAAAATTGCGTGATTGAAGTGACTTTGTGAGCGAGTTTTCTTTGAGTCACTTACAATTATGGAATTTCTCCTGGGTAATTAATTCAATGTTTATTACAATACTCTCAGGTGCCTAGTAATTGTGATGGCCTAATAATAGTGATGTATGGTGATTTATGCTGAAAAGAATAATAGTTATGGCAATTTCACTCAATGCCAAATAATAGTGATCGTTGGGAATTTTCTCCAAAATTAATAATCGTGCTGACACTATTATTAGGCACCTGAGGGTATCGGATCACAAATGTCACAGAAACTTTGAAAGCATGTAATCTCAAGCTGGGACCACCCCCTATATTGAGGAACAAGTAGATGTATTGGCAAAGAAATATATATCCTATTCAGAACACCAAAAAGTTCACAAGTTTTGTACTGGTGGAATATGATCTCTACAGTTGTTAACCAGAGTAGAGATTCATGGCATGATCTACTCTTCACATGTTATCGCTGCAGTGAATTGATCTGGGCGAAGTATCACGTCGAGTTGACGAGGTCTGATCGCTGGATCAAACGAGCCGCCACAGGCGTCAGGTTTGATCCAGCGATCTGACCTTTTCAACGAAATGTGATGGGAAGCCCAGATCAATTCATTGCAGCGATAACAGGTTTATTCTATGACATGATTTTTATTTTAAAATCACAATTTTTAATTATGAAATTAAACCACATGTAGGCCACTAGTAACTAGAATAAAGGAACCATTTTTGTATAATAAATCGTCCGGCTTTTTTACAGACATGCGCAGTATGCGAGATAGAGAAGGGTGGTATGACATCGGATCAAACTGTAGCTGATCCGATGGTCAGGAAATGATTGCTATACAGTAGCGGTATTGGGGAAAGAAAAACGATAGTCATATAATAAACTATCTTATCACTTGTTTATAGATTTAAATAATAATTTTTCAGTGTTGGGTTATAGTCATCTGCACAGCTATAGTATGTTAGATTTTAAGTTACTTGAACAAAAATAGCAAGCTATATCTTAGCTTCTGGTTAATTTCACATTACAACATTTATAAGTATTTAAATTTAAGCTTTAATAATTTTGAATTATTAATTAATTAGGCACATTTTATTTATTATCTTTAATAGTTTGGAATAATTATTAAATTAGCCACATTTATTATCTTTAATAATTTGGAATTATTAATTAATCAGACATATTTGTTTATTCATGATCTTATGTGTGCCTGAGAAGGCTCCTGTTGTCTTATCGATAACACTAAAGGACCATTCTATGTTGGCATGTCAAAGTTTTATATTTCATTCAGTTGTAAATTTGGATGGGCACATGGCTATGTGACCCATATTAGTCATAGTGGATATAATGTATCGGTATACTAGTATGCAATGCAGTGTGATCCCCATCCCATATAATTTATTTATTATTATATATCATTTTATTTATTTATATTCGTTTTCAACTTAATATTAACTCTGAGAATTTAAATTTGCCTTATTATAACTTGCTCATGTCTGATAAATAATTGTATGCTCTGTCTAATACTGTCAGACTATAAGCTATAAATAGAACTTTCCACAAATATAAAACCAAAGTCTGTTTCATTTACATATAACCAGTGTATAAACCATACAAACAACTGATCCGAAGTTGGTGTCGCTGAGGCGAGACAATTATATTTTTAGATCAAAATATTACAGAATAACAAGAATAACAACATAAAACAAGTTTTCTGACTGAATAATGGATTACCAACAATAAATGTAAATATATATTGTACATACACATTTGCCCTATAGCTAGCGGGCTCCATTTGAGCGACGACTCTTTTTTATTGATAAAATGGCCTTTGATCACTTCAGAAAATATTAACTTCTGATCAGTTGTTTGTACGGTTTATACACTGTGAAAACAATCATGATGTAAATATTCACCTGACGCTTGATTCATGTATGGTGCACATATACTGGACAGTGAAAAAACTCAGCCATGTGTGTGGCACAACAAATAGTTTAGTGTGGTACATTTTCATATTTAGAATATTTTGAGTAGTTAACGAGAAGCGATGGTGGGAGGAATAACTCTGCCATCTGGCTATCAAGTATGCATCAATTTGGAAATACATACATTTAAATATAAAAAATGAGTGTATACTTTCATTCATGATAGAAAGGGATGTCATTCATTTAGTTGAGGGACATTGGATCTGTCAATGCTTGTAGCAGTTTTTGACAAACACAATGTTTTTATTGGAAAATTCTATGATAAATATTAAAAGTAGGCTTGCCCCTACAACATAAAGTCATCACATTGTGCCAGTGCATGCAAATAATATTACATTTGGCATATTTTTAATACATCTCAAACATTTTAACTTGGTACCAGTGTAACAGATTATTTCGCCCAACCTGTGCGTCGAGATTGAGATAACATAACATAGCTTATCTCCCCTCTACTCTAATCATCTTGCCCTGCCCAAACATTTTTTATGTAGTGGCCAGATGCTCTCATTTTATCATTAAACAACGCTATGTGCCATTGGTGTCAAGGAAGCATGTTTTTTCCGTGGCAGAGGCAAAACTGTTTTTTGTTTTTTAAATTACCTAGTATATCTCCCACACCCCCTCCCCCACCTGAATTTGGCTTTGTATAATAATGGTGCTTATATTGTACTTATCTCCCTGCCAGAAGGGACCATAAGTTCTTCTCGTGGTTTTACCTCAACATCTAATGACCAGTTACTCCATGACTATTGTATATATTATACATCCTTTAAATATAACATTTGAAGAAAAATTACCTAAACTTAATTTATTGCAACTTTCACAAAAAAATATGCTCCATTGTTACCAATGATTGTTTTTTTTGCATCACAACATTGTCATATCAAACAATAAGGGAGTAACTGGCCATTAGATATTGAGGAAAACACAAATTCAGGTGGGGTGGGGATAGAATAAACTGGGTATTCAAGCCCAAGATATAAAGTTCTTCATAATATATATTACATATTATCATAATGCCATATTTTCCCTGTAGCTTCAGGTGGCTTCGGTAAATTTGGAAGTCCTACAAGTTTTCTCTTAGTTCAAGTTTGCACACCAATAGGCGTGTGCGAAAATAGTACTGCACAAGTTTAAACAATGTAGATTGATTGGTTATTACTCAGATAAATTCAGTCAACATTATACAATAAATAATTACGAATAGATACATTTAATAAAAGATATCAATACATTAAGTTGACACACCTGAAATTTGCGTGTGAAGGTATTTGTATTGGCTTAAGAGAGGACGTAAAGATTGTGATTGTTGTGTCTGAGAGGAGAGTAGATGGGCACACCGGTCAAATAAACTGATTGGATTGGAGGTTAAATGCTGAGGGCTATCAATGATTACACAAAAAGTCCCTTAAAATGTCCCAAAAATTGACTTATTTCCATTGCGGTCCTTAAATATGGATTATCCCTTCATACAATAACTTTGAAATAGTTTCGTGGGTATAAAATAATATGAATTGAAGCATCATGTCCGGAAATGCTTCTATCAATTAATATTGATTTTATTCCGAATATTTTATTATAAGTGAACAGACCATTCAGGCGGTACCGTATAGCATTATATATCATTAGCTGTTATCTGAACGTCAAATGTGCCAGAGTGATTGTTTGTATTGTTTTATTACATAGTTATAAGCGATAATGAGTCTAATTAACATTTATTTGTGACAAAATTACACAATAAAAATTCTGGTCTATGTTAACAGTAACCACTAGTATCCGTTTATGGCGTTAGCTGAACAGCCACATGTTTTAGACCAAACAATATTTGAAATATAATGAATATTAATCGATAGATGCATTTCCGACCAGGGGTCTTCGATTCATGTCTAATAGTTTATACCACACTAACTATATAACACATGTTTAAGAGATAGCTCCCAGAGAGTGTTGAAATAATTCCAATGTGGCCAATAATAGTTAGCTGGATACAAATAATATGTCATATCTTGTCCTTTATCACACAAATTGGCTTTAAAAGTTAAGGATAAATTTATTTCAATTAAATCTTTCAGTTGATAGTATCTATCTATAAATTCTGGGGAGCATATTCCCAGATAGTTATTACGGAACACTGAACAGGGGAAGTGGGGGTCTTCAATAATTTAGTGCAGAAACTGGGTGAGTGTGAGGGAGGGTAAAAGAGTGAAAATTAAGATGTTACAGGACACTGAAGTCTCTGGGTTCCGTGATGGGTTCAGCAGCCTATTGAGGATGGTATGGTGGGCACAAACTTATCACAATTAAGTGAACACGTCCTTTGCACAATCCAGAGACCCCAGTCAGACGCCTAAGTTGATTTGTGTTGTATATAAAGACATTTTTCTCATTTAATGTTAAAAATACACATTGGGGTTTTTATCATGTTTTTATCCTATAATTTCGATGTGACCATTTACACATTTCTTCCACTAATAGTCCAGTGTATTTATGGTTTCACCTCAATCTAATTGCAACATAAAGTTTCTCAGTGGGAATAAGAACACTACTTCATCACAAACAACATACAAAAAATAAAAAAGAATCTGGAAAGGCGAAATTGATGAATTTTGTTAAATAAATTTGGTAAAATCCAAATGTTTTGGCTTTTCAAGAATATTTATACAAAAAATAATTCTTTCACAAGGCCTTCTATTTGTATATCCAGATATGTTGAGTAGTTTTAGAGTTATGTGCCTCCAAATTTGGGAGTTTATCTAATTTCAGAGCCTCAATTTATCAAAATTAGCTAAAATCCATTTTGTTATGGTCTTGTATTTTAAAAACTGAAGAAAAATGTTTGTATTTTGTATTTTAGCTAATTCTTTGAAATTAATACAACAGCAAGATTACCCTTCATTTTTCACTAGTTTTTAAAACACTAGACCATAATATTTTAGCTAATTCTTTGAAATTGAGGCTCCAAAATTAGACAAACTTGCCATTTTGGAGGCAAATAACTAGAAAAATAATCAATGAATCTGGAAAAGTTTTATGGCGTGTATATTGTACTCTACAACACAGATATACAAATGGAAGGCCTTATAAAATAAAGCTTGTTATAAACATTCTTGAAAAGCCATAAATTGAGTATTTTACTAAATTTTGACAAATGTTTTTCAAAAAATTTAGCAATTTTGCCTTTCTTGATCTTTTTGATTGTTAGTATGTTGATTATAATGGGTTAATACACTGTTGCTGCTAAGAAACATTATGTTGCAATTAGTTTTATGTTTGTATAATAGTCCAGGCACATTAGGTTTCACTAGTGCAAAAAATCCGGGAAAGCTTAATTTTTCAAGGATTAATATGAACATGTTTATGAACAACTTGGCAAAAGTCCCCTAGAAACCGAGTTGAGCTTTTTGAGATATCATGATTTTTCGTAATGGTGCAAATTCTGACGAAATTACATTAGACCATATGCGAATGCAGTCATATGTAGGCTAATTTATGGACTCAATCTTCACATATACCCGTCCATCATGAAGCAGGTGTCGATAGATATGCGTAATTGATGCTAGAGCTTACTAACAGTCGATATTCCATCATTGTGATGACATTTATTGGCGAAGAGAGCATATAAATCGCATGGTGATTCAAAATTTTCCTAACAAAAGAGGGTGAGTAAAGATATTCAGACGACAATGAGCTAAAATATGAACCATTATACTACAACAGTGGTTAGTTCAGAACAGGCAAGTGATGAGATATATCGAACGATCACCATCCTTAAGATTGTATAGCCGGAAACATAACGCTACCACATAAAACGTACGCCATGTTCCATCTTCGATTTTACATGTGAATCCATCGACAAACCCTGCAGCCCACATTTATTGAAAATAATTTCATCTACACAAGAGAAAGGCAAAAATACCACATAATAGTCATGGCGTTTGACATAACAATTGCGCAAATGGTGATAACACAATGCAACTTGGCACATAGGTTCCTTATACACTATTATTCATTTTCAGATGTATAGACGTCGCGGCAGGTCCTTCCTTGCCAACGGTGCTAGGCAACTATCCCACATCGAAGAAATACAAATATGACTAATATTATGGCAGTTTTAACAATCTAACCTACGTCATGCAGCATTTTTATGGTGAAAATAATATTAGTTGTTGTTCGAGTGGATCTGGCTGGAAAATTAACATATTTCTTACTTACAGGGGTGGTAACGGTTGCTAGGGACATACCCGAAATCGAAAAATGCCGAGCTGACTGATATTATGGTAGTTTTGACAAACTAATATAAACTACTTCATTATGATTTTATGGTGAAACAATTGTAATAGTTATTGTTAGTGTGGGTTCACTTTAAAAATTACTATATATTTCTGGTAACGGTTGCTAGGGACATAGCATACATCGAAAAATTCACACATGGCTGATATTTTGGTAGTTTTAACAATCTAAACTACGTCATGTAACATTTTTATATTGAAAACAATTATAATTATTGTTAGTGTGAACATGGCATTAAAGTTGCCGCATTCGTTACCCAACGGGTGTGTAATGGTTGCTATGGACTTATCCACCTTTGAAAGCATACCATATGTATGAGTTTCTGGTAATTTAACTGATATAACTGTTTCATAATATGGTATGAGTTTCGGGAAATTTTCATGATATAATTGTTTCATAATATGCCATATTATGCTTATATTGACAATAATGCATAACTAAAAGTTGTTGTGTTATGTACTGCTGCATTATCGTGTGGTAAATAGGTATTGAGGTATCATTGTTGCTAGGTAACCATTGACAAATCTTTAAACTGACAGACTATTCAGTTAGTTTTATCAGAATCACATACCTGTGTGGAGTTTATTATTGTTTCTTCCATCAATCGATTGTTGGAATACATTTTAATGAGACATGTAAAAATATTGACCCACATTTATGTCGATACCACCTGAACCCCCCCCCCCCCCCATGGAATCGGACTTTCGCACTACATTTGACAATGGAATCCGTGCAGAACACTCTATCACGGTGTGGTAGCATCCGCATACCATTTGCTATACGGTATAAACTAACTTCCTTCATATCCATGCCATAACTACATATATGTCAATACATGGTCATGAGTCATTTACAAGTCTATAGGAGCTCGTACATGAGCGTGGCCTATATATTTCAGACTGAGATACCACGAACTACCCTTTGGAACCGGTGACCAATACCCATTTACATGGGCAGCCATGGGCCCATTACCGACCCACAGTTACTAAGGAACAGCATCCAATGACGTGTCTTAACTACTGTGTCCATGTCATATAAAGGGGCCTGGACCGATGCTATACTATTTAGGGTTCGTTCTATTGCTTTGCCGTATAGACATGGGTACATGTCATGCGTTCATAACTATAGACACCTGTGTATGTGTACTACATGTGGTGTTCATGTGGGTCCATAGCGTATGCGTGTCTGTGGTTATAACCTAGATAGTCATGTAACATGTACATTCATGGGGTGGGTTCATGTCTTACATATAAATGTCTGGTAATAAGGTCATAACTAAATCAGCCTGGATACATGGGCTGTCCATCGTGGCCCGTCTCAATTTCCTACCTATATGAGCCTGGGTCCATAGCCAAGCTATGGTGGTGCACACGGCCAATCGGTAGGGACCTCCATCCTATAGGGCGTTGGTCGAATGGCTGAAAACGGACGTACGTATATGGTATTCATAGAGACGTGGATCCATGCACATGCATTTTGGTCCATGACTTACCCGTAGGCATGGGTCCATGTGTCTCCTATATGCGTGGATCAGTCCATTGCCTACCAGCATATATGTGAATCTATGAAATGATTAATAACGCCGGTGCCGTAGCTTTTATTTAGGGACCCGTCTCCATGTCCTACATATAGGCAGCTGTATCACTGCATACACCATTATAGTCACCTGTGTATTAGCACTATTTAAACTTGCCTGGGTCTTTGGTGTAGATATATCACGTATAAGGGGTGGGTCCATATCCTACATATAGACACCTTCGTATGCATGGGTACAATGCAATATGGCATACATATATCGGCCTTGGTCCATGGCCTACACATATGGGTATGTGTCCATGGCCAACCTACAGTGCCATATATGTATGGGCTATTTATAAGGGCCCCCATCCTTAACTTTCGTATATGTGGCATCGGTCCAATATCTATATATAGGTTGGTCTGTCATAAAACTGTCTGATAATTATGTTCATACCATATATAGTTTCCTGAATCCATGTTGCACTAATGTATTGTGCATCGGACTTGGTCTATGGTATCTTAGTATATGGTCTATCTGTGGGGACTTGGGTATTTGCACCATGTAACATGTATACTGGCTTATATGAAGCGGTCTGGTTCATGGACTATACATATCCTACGTCCATAGTCTATATGTATGGACATGGGTCTTGTGACTATATGTGCCTGTGTTCCTAACCTAACTATTGTAGGCTAGGGCCATGGCTAACATATTGGTGGCTGACCCTAGCTATGTTCTTCATATATAGTAGAGTGGGTCCGTGTCTTGCATTATATAACTAGATGTGTGGGTCTATGGCTTATATAACTATTATGGCCATGCCTCATATTAAATATAAGCAACAACTTTTCAACTCTTACTTTGAATTCCCGATATCTAAACTGATGGAGCATAACGGATAAGTGTACCCATATTCTGGTTAGGCTCACACTAACAACATTTATAATTGTTTTCACATAAAAACGTTAATACTACCATAATATCAGTCATATGTGTATTTTTGTATTTCGGGTATGACCCTGGCAACAGTTACCACTCATATAAGTAAGTATTTTTTTCAGCCAGATCAACACTAACAACAACTATTCTAATTGTTTTCAACATAAAAGTGCTATTAGGTGTAGTTTAGTTTGTTAAAGCTACCATCATATCAGTCATATGTGCATTTTAGATTGTGTGTGTGTCCCTAGCAACCGTCACCCATTGTAAGTAAGAAATATGGTAATTTGTCAGTCAGGTCACAACTGACAATTATGTTCACCATAAACATGCTACAATACATAGTTTAGTTTGTTAGAACACATATAATATCAGTCATATGCATTAATCCGGTGCCCGGTAGTTGCCTAGCAACCGTTGATAAGAAGAGCCTGTTGCAAATGTCACCACATGTGAAAATGAGCAGTAGCGTATAAGGAACATATGTGCCAAGGTCCATGCTTTTAACGCCCTTTTCACAGTTGGTGTGTTTTCTACAACAAGCACTTGGACTAGCGGAATAGCAAAATGTGACGAGAGCCAGTTTAAGGGGTAGGGCTATGTTTTTACAAGTATTGCCCATTTATCATAGGTATAGTTGCTAATCCCGCATATTATATTGCAGGAGTGATGTCTGTGCAGTTTTTAAAACAAATTGCTTGCGCATACGTAATGAATAGCCCGAGAAATTTTACATCGAATAGGACAGTTTGTCTAAAAAAATCGTCATTTTTTGGGGTCATTATGTTAATTTATATCCATATCAGCGAAATTCATTCAAATCCCCCCGTTGAATTTGAATCTCTGGTTCGAGAATTGTGTATAGAACAATATTGAGTACATTTGGTATATGTTTCTGCTGAAAAATTGTTATATCATCCCATTATTCCTATGATTGTGAAAAACTTAAAAGTTTTTATTTTTTTATGGAAAAAATTGGTTAACTCCGAAAGCTCAACTCCGATTTTAGGGGACTTTTCGTGACGCATCCGCGATGTTATGGCCTAAATAATATTACAAAATCAGCTTTCCCGGATTTATTTCCTTACTTTTCCCCATTCACGCCTAATGTGCCTGGACTGTAAGGGTTGATTCATCTGAAGGGCACAGCGAAAAAAGTAGTCAGTGTATTCAACATAATTTCTTGATATTAGTTACATGGTTCATAGGAAAACCATCAGGATAATTAACTCCCACAATATGCTGCATTTAATTTACAATATTCTCAATTTGCTCAAAGTTTCAAAACAACGCATGCATGACATAGGAGATACAGGGTATTGTATGGGGGGTACTTTTTTCAAGGTGTTTTATTTATAAATGAGTAGGATCAGTCTGTCTATCTGATAAATTAGAACATACCAAACCCTCTTTAACATGTGGGGATTTCAGTTGCGGATAATTATCCACCAGTGTCGTCATCATTTTAAGTTTCTCTTCCTTGTTGGATAGTTGACTCTGAATGAAAAAGAAATAGTTGTTAAATACAAAATGCAGGAGGGCCTGGAACAATTTGCAATAGAGTTATTTTGATAAAAATGACGAGGGAAATTTTGCAACAACATACATGTTGCCTAAAATTTTGTAATCTGTTTTTGGAAAATTTCCTTATTATCAATATGATTTGATCCAATTTTCATGATTGACCTGTCCGCTATTAAAATGAAGCGATGAAAGAGAAATATTTTCCTCTGGCTTTTTATGATGGTTTTACAGACTGGGTGATGATTAATGCAAAGCACACTGAAACCAACTTTTATAAATAATTGGTCATAATTATTCTTTTTAATGGAATTTCACATCTAACCACTGTGAAGATCTACCACCCTTTAATTGGATGGAGATTCAGATAATTTCAACACTTTTATTATCTTAACATTTCCTACCAATGAATAGGAATCCTTCTGCAATTGTATTATCTATTTGTCTGTCTGTCATTTGCTTGAATTATCTTGAATATCTCTCCAAATTAATAATAGACCATTACATATGCCAGGTGTAATTTTTAACTGAATGTGAGAATCCACCTAGTAAAGGAAGGATTGAAATATCATTGAAATTAATTTACACAACTGAATATGGACTCATCATATCAAGACTTTTTCTAACATTGGAATTATTATCACAATTGGTACCAGTCACCTTGCAGTTTTCACCATCAGGTGCTTTCCCAGCCAGGACACAAGATCCTGTCGATTTCTCTGGGAAATCATTTCCCCATTTCTAAGAGCAGTCTTGATCTTGTTCCCATTAGGTTTGCGTGGAATGTGGGATTCTATGTCATAATCCTGAAACATACAATTCAATTTCATATTCGACATTATGATTGTTTTGCTGTAGATATACTTTCAGGTGACAGCCTAATATATAAGATAATACACTGGCCTAATATATAAGAGAATGCACTGGCCTAACAATATGTACCTTGACCTGGTAAGCCAGTGAATTCTCTTATATGCAAGGCTAAAATATGGGAGACTCAAATGTATATAAAGATAATACACTGGCCCATGTCAAATCTTGAAGATATGTTACTTGTTTGTACTAAATAAATCTATAACCAACTCTGCATTTGGGGATTTTATTATTTGAAGAAAATATCCATAATTCTTTGGAATGCATGGCTCTGACATATCTAATGCTATCTGAGTAAAGCCTTAATTAACGGCTTGGTCTTCTGAACAAATTGATTATTGTGGGACATCAATAGCAGGCCTGAATCAAGGGTTTACAGTTGGATCGAATCTCAATTTGAATCATGGGTGAGATTTGCGAATCAAATTGAATATAAAGCAAATGTATATGAGCCAAACTTGGGTATCCAAATAACACTAAAAGTTTCAGTGAACATGGGTAACATACCAGTAATACCAATTGTGTGAACCTGGGAAATTATGTACAAGGTGAAAGAATTTCACAGTGGATACTGTATTGGCACGTAATTTCATGTTATTTTCAAGAAAATTGTATCATACCCCTAATCACTAAATGCAATTGCATCATTACATTTCAATAAGTTAAGTGCATGACTAGTGTTACACACTTGATGATGGAGAGCAAACTTGTGGCTGCTGCTGTTGTTGTTGGTTTTGTTCGATCCAATTAACTATTAGTTTCCGTGATCCCATCTTCAAGAACCCCAAGTCTTTTAGATTCTGTTCTTGAAGCATCTTCAATGGTTCAATTGTTATTTATTCAGCTGTAGGAAAGAGAAGACAAATACTTTAACATGAACAACTTCTCACTAGTTCTCACGGAGTTTCCAATGGCAATGTTTTTGGTAAGCCATTACTTGCCAATCTTTGTATGTGAATTTCAATGTGAGCATTAAGGAGTCATGTCAAAATCAAAGCGATTTGAGAATCCATATGGAAAATAAGAGGGATGTGTGGGTAATTAATGTACATATCATGAAAAAATACATTCACTACTTCATTTATTATTTGTTCTATGACAGGTATGTAGAAGTATTATATTCTGCAAATCATAATTGACATTTGTATAAAGGTTGCAACTGGCAAGTGCTGGTAAAACTTTTGGATTATAAAATAAAATCACTGCTGACCACTAGGTTGATATATTTGTTGTTCGGGTTTCCCTTTGCAATGTCTCTAAGTCGGCACACGTAACGGATAATCCATCTTCGATTATGTTTTATGACCAGATAGTTCAAATAACATAATTTAAAAACCCCTTTTGCCAAATTTTGTTTTTGCCAAATGAAAATATACTCACCTTTTTGTTGTCCAGAACTGCAGCTTCCAGCTCATCGCCCAATATGTTCCTCAACACAACAAGTACCTCATCCATTCTATATATAGATAATAGAGTAATACATATTAACTAATTCATTTCATATGAATTCAAAATTCTCCATATATTGCCCTGTCTGCTGTCAACCGAAATAAAGAACAAAATTTGAATGAAGTCGTTGACATGCATATATGAACACTAAACATTTTCATTCAGAATTAGATCTTAAGTATATAAGGTGTGGATCAACAATATCTGACTTTGGCATATAGGGGCAGCAAAATTTGGTTTTTACATTCTCGGGGTCCAAATACATGTACTAGTTTGGAGTGGAATTAGAGTGCAGTGTGGGCAATTCTGCTGCAGCCAATAAGAGCACGATGCAGAATGATATTTTCCAACAATCATGGGAGAATTGAGTGTTACCATTAGTGATGTGCGGTTTTACGGCTTCTCCGTTTTCTTTCGGTTTTATTTCAAAACCAACCCGTAACCGATATAATATATAAAACCTTTTAATATGGTTTCAATTAACCGACACCGCTGGTCACTGAATGTCACGTTTACACGAAGACTGGTTAGTGCCAACTTTTGTCAGCTGCTATTTGCCACCGTTACTAATAGCAGTTTCAATTAGGAACATGTGGGTGTTATATGAGTTTTATTCAATATGGAAATCACTGGGAAATAGCTACAAATATTATGTCCAATATCATACCATCTCCTCTATGCATATAACAATTGGTGTATTGAGTAAAACCATAACCAAAACCAAAATGAAATTTCAAAACGGCACATCACTAGTTACCTTCAATCATATATATTTCCCCAACTCAAATGTTCCAACAATAAGTGTCTATAACACAAACTTGAAAAAATATCCATGGACCATACTTGTCGAAAATTCAGAGTGAGAAACATTGTCAAGCTATATGAAATCAGGAGGGGAGGATCGAGAAAGCCAGATTGCAGAGGGTTTTGGAATAGTATCAGAACATGTTATTTTGTTGTAGGATTCATTGGGAGTTATCAAAATAGATCTCCAGCAACATGTTTTCACTTTTATTTGCCTGACCTTAATATGTGATGGCTTTAAGCAGTATAGCCAGCCTGGAGATCCCAATTTTAAAATGAATATATGGTACAAAATAAACACCATACAGGGGTGAAAAAATTTCTAAACATTAATAAGCATACAAATACCAGTGTACCACGTCTTCTCTCCCTCACACCTGGATGAGATAGTAAATTCGCTTAGAAAATGTGATTTTATCTATCATTGACTGGAATTACAACCATATAATGTATCATATCAGAAAACACAAATATGAACAAAATTTTTAGAATTATTTAGGGTCTTAGTGTTCCATTATAAACAGCTACGACTGCTATAATTGTTCTTGACTGTTTCTGGAGATCTTTAAGCTGCTGTTACATTCATAAAATTATTTTCTTACTAGCTCAGTGTGGGTGTGTCGTTTACTGAAAGTTCAAGAGAACTTGTCAGATATTTACTTACAGACACTCAGACCCTACATAAACTATAAAATATTGATGGTATTGATGAATATCATTGCAGTCTATTTCAATTATCCAAATATTGCTATTTTTATAGGGTGCAAGGTCCATATACATATGACATGTATGCCCTTGAGTATACTAGGTTAAATACATTGTGCTGGAATTGCCAAAATCAACGTATGGCCCTATGAGTCCTTAGTATTGACTCTTTCCCAAAAAATGGAATTTTGGGTGTTTTTGTTCATTTTAAAAGTTTTTTTTATGCACAAACAGTAACAACAATGAACACAATTGGTGTTTAATGTGTAAAATCATTTGACCATTCCTCCTTAAACATTTAATGTTGAACAAAAATAGGATTACATTGGTTATGCCAATACAGTTACTGGATTTCACATATTTTTCAAGAAACTAACTCCAAATTTGAACGTTGATAATGGGGTAGGTATATAATAAAAAAAAGTCTATGATATTGTCACCATATTCTAGTCATTGGAGACAAAGGGTTGTTTAATTCTAGTTTGTTTAGATTATCCTTGTATAATAAAAAGTTAAGTACTTTAGTGGAGGTTTGTTTAGAACTTTATGGGCATGTTGATATGTAACAACCCCTAAATAATGATTCGCCATCAAGTTGTAATAAAAAGGATCGTAGCTCTAAATATGAACATCAAAACCAGAAAGCAGTAAATTATGTTTGAAGGAATAAGATTTGTAGGAGCTTGTGATAGTAAAGTTTTATGCATAATGAATCACGTTTTCTGAGATTTTGTCAATAAGCTGGTTCCCCAACCCCATTTTCCGGTATTCAAATTTGGAGTCAATTTCCAGAAAAATTTGTGAACTCCAGTGAGATTCATTGACATATCCAATATAAAGATAT
Organism: Siphonodentalium dalli; assembly: GCA_032622095.1. Classification (NCBI taxonomy): domain Eukaryota; kingdom Metazoa; phylum Mollusca; class Scaphopoda; order Gadilida; family Siphonodentaliidae; genus Siphonodentalium; species Siphonodentalium dalli. The sequence goes on along the minus strand of CP136062.1, from coordinate 116,127,675 downwards.
TATTTCAACACTAAAGTTTTTTATGAGGAAAGTTCAAATGACTACACATTAAATTTGCATTGTTTTTTACTATTTACGCACAAAGCCTTTAAAATGGAGATAAACGTTTTTAGCCTTGTATCATGGATTTTTTTCTGACCCCTACTCTTGACTTTGGGATAATTATGTCTTTATTTAACTCGTTTGGGACGTGATTCTTTTGAGAAAACATTACTCACAGACGAGATTGTTTGCAGAAATGCTCATTTTTATATAATTTTATAGCAATTTATGCGTTTATTCAATGTTGGGTCAGACCATTTGCCATGGCAGAATTCTCCGCGTGACAACTCATACAATATGAGTGATCATCCGTAGTCTATAAATTTTCTAGAAATTTTGGGTAGATACCAACAAATTGCGACCGGTTACCATAGCAACATATTTTCGGAAATGTATGCGTTCGGGGCTGTAATTTCGCTATATGACGATACCTTTGCGACATTTTGAATCAAATATAAATTATTTCCAAAGTTAAATGATCCAGGAATATTTTGCCAACATCTGGAACTAGCCTTGCTCAAAAATCACCCATCACCGACAGAGGGCGCCATTCAAAATGGCCGCCAAACCCCCGTTTTCTAACGTTAAAATGCTTACTTTCATATCATTTTATAGCACTGTATGCGTTAATTTAATGCTGGGTCAGACCATTTGACATGACAGAATTATCCACATGACAGCTGATAATATATGGGTGATCATCCGTGATCTATAAATCTTCCAATTTTTTTATTTGGGTTTATTCCACCAAATTGCGACTGGTTGACATGGCAACCGATTTTCGGAAAATTTTGCGTTTGGGGGGCTGTAATTTCGCTATACGAGATGTCTGCGTGCGAAATTTTAAATCAAATGTAATTAATTTCCAAAAAATTGGATCCAGGAATATACTTAAATTGCTCTCGCTTCTTGTTCCTTCTGCTGAAGGGGTCAAGATTCACCTGCCATGGTGATTGACAACCGAAAAAATTGTCTACGCGTCTGCGGCTTAGGCTACTGGGCGCCGCCATTTTGGAACAATGACGTCACGAATCACGGCACGCGACCCCCACGTGACGCCAAAAATAGGTTACATCTACATGGACCCCTCACTGAGTGATCGGCCTATATTGAATACATGATACTATGCGCAAAAACATTTAAATATAAAAAATTAATTCGCTGATAACATGTGCATGAAGTGGGAAACGGATATATCCGTTTCCCGTCCTGTAGGTAATGTTTTGGGAAACGGATATATCCGTTTCCCGTCCTAAACGAGTTAAAGGTTGTTTTGCATAAATTGAAAAAAGAACAAATTTTCAATTTACATAATATGTATATTCTCACATAACACATATTATGTCTTAGAAAGAACTAAATTCATTATACATTACAAACATCTCTATATGAATGAGAGAATGGAAACACACATAAATTAAGCAACAACATTCTGCTTTAATCGGACCAACAAGGTTTCACTGCTCAACTGAATTAAATATAATGGATGGAAATCTGGCAAGCTTTTGAGTTTAATCAATTTACAGCCTCGACATCAATTAACACAATAGACATGTGTGACATTGTTAAGCAGTCAGTGTGTGCATACCATTCCTGGTCAGTGTCCCTGAACAATAATTGTTTGATTATACAAAACTGAGGTATATCATAATTGTTAATATCTGTCAAAAGTCACATCCCATACCTATACAGTGTGCCATACAAGGAAACTTTCTTTGCAGTAATAATTTCAGTTGTAGACTCAATATGGAATGTGTTATATACACTGGTGTGGTCAACAAGAGAAGATACTTCAACTGACAGTGTGGTTGGTACATTTCCTATGTGGTTGGTACGTTTCCTGTGAGAAAATTGTTCATCGGGTAACATTGGTGTCTATAAGAGAGGGTTCGACAGATGTCTTTAAAGTTACACACTATATGTGATGATCGTTTGAAAATGAGTTCTTGAGTTAATATTTCATACAGCTCATTCCATACAGCGGGCCAGATTTCTTTGAGTGTGGGGAAGTGAACCATGAAATGGTGCTTCGGAATTAGTGGCCTGTCAGGAAAGAGAGTTTTGAACATGTTCAGGTGATCTGCAATGAGCAATCGAAGGTAACCAACTGTACCCTCTGTGCATTTGGGAGCAAAACATATGTCGATAATTTCACTCAAATGAAGCAGTAATTCCCAAGCTTCGTCATTTTCTGGTACCACTGATCCAACAAGTATAGGCAAGAACCTAACAAGGGCATACATTTGGGCTGCAGTTTGAACAGTTAGTGCTGAATCTTCTGAAACTCTACTAATTTCACATGGCTTATTTCTTTTATCCACTAGCATTGTTTCAAAAACCTTGTTGAGATTCTGGTTTAATTTCTCTAAATTGAAATAACGCTTTGATATGAGTTGATGGAGTATCACACCAACTTCAAGAGGCACCACACCCTCTTAACAAAGTGTGCATTGGATCATTAGAATACTTTTCCATAATGTGGAATAAGCTACATGAGTTCAAAGTACAAGGACCTTTAACGCATTTCACCATTTGGTTATCTTGCACTGCTTTTTGTGCATTAAGCTCATACTGAAATTTTTTTCTCAAGTCAAATTTGTGCTAAAAAAAAACATCTCTGAATCTGCTCCCGTGTGGCAGAACACAAAAGAAATCATTGTTGAAACATGCATTGAAATTAAAAATGCTATTCAAGGCAAGATTGTCACAAGTGACCTGACATAGAGCACCAAACAACGGCATAATTTTACCTGGAATAATAATTCAAGTCTGTTCTAGCTGCCTAATATCTCTCATTATGTGATGCAGAATAGGATAAAATCCATAAACCTTGAGGTCTAAAGCATGTGCCATCCCAAGCAGGTGTACATTTGCCTGGCTACTATTGAACTTATTGGAAATGGATTTGATTGAGAAGAAAATGATGCCAACTTTGTGTATAGTCTGTTTTCCTCTCAAAGGATTGGTTGTTGCCATGTCATACAAATTTTGTATCATAATTTTATCCTGCATATTCTTTTTAGGATTCACCATCCATGAATTATTCATATACATGTACGCCAACTCTATGCTCCTTCTTAAAGATGATACTGAGAAAGCCTTTTTGATTACAGAGGGCTTTGATTGTGTCAGTAATTGGTACATACCAAAATAGATCTTCAACTAATGTATTTTTAATGACCCCAGTTTTCCTGTCTAAGTTTTGCTCATACCTTGTACCAAGGCTAACAGTCTGTGGTTATATGACGTTTAAATTGAGTTGATAAATTTCTGCTGCTTATAGTTACTATCAAGAAATCAGAGAGGGTTTTTCAAAGGGGAATTTGCACTCTGAACATCTGCTGAACTAGCAGAGGGAATTATTCTGGATACTTCTCTAGTTGCATGTTCCAGTGTTGCATTTATAACATTGTTGCATCCAGCAATAACTTGTCGTACAACACAGCGTGGTATACTGCTGTTAGCTTTCAAAGCAGACACCAGAAGAACTTCCTCATTTTTCACACTTTCCAGAAATAAACTCATTTGGACTATCAGTATCGAATTCCATTGGTGCCTTCTCACCACCAGTGAATACCTCAACTGAACTATGTTCATATTCTGGTTCTGATTGACTGTGATGGGCTTTTAAGTGCCTAATGAAATTACTGATGGTCGATTGCGTGCTTGCTTTTGCAACTGTTTTGACAACAAGCAAGTGGATATGACAGTTCTCCAACCATTTGATGGGCACTTAAGTGTTTCCTCAAAACATCAATTGATTCAAAAGAACTCGAACACGCATAACATTTAAACATGGCTAAATCCCCATGTTACTCACTTCGATTAGCATCTGAAGACAAAGGTTTTAATTTGTGGTAATCAGCAGCCCCCGAAATTAGCTACGGCAAAGGCAATGGCATATAAAAAAAAATGTATTCTAAAGTAATGACGCAGAAGAAAAATGGCAATTTGGAGAGCTGAATCAGGTGGGGGAGTTTAGATGGAAATACACAGAAAACTGCGGTAACTAATTGTTAAGCTATCACCATTTGAAGGAATATATTCTATCTGAAGACCACATCAAACATTATATAAACAAAAAGATGAGTTTAATCATAGTTTTAGAATGGAAATTTTCTGAACAGCGTTCTCAGCAAATACACAAATTGATTGGAAATGAACAACTTCTATAAAATTACAATTACCTGAACTAGTGAAATGCTTGAATATTTATTTAATTAAGAGCAACACTGGTTGAAAAATGATAACAGAGTAGTATGTGTATATATATATCTGTATTGCCTCCAGTATTGATGATTTAACAAAAGACAGGGTACATGAATGCAAAATATATACAATTAGCAGACAAGAACACGTAATGATAAGGAAGGAAAGAGAGAAACCAAACGCAGTCAATGTAATTCCATCCCGGATCAGTTCTTTCAGAAAGCGCAATATACATCGACTAGGGGACATTCATGGAAACTAAACATTTGTTCCAAAAATAAGGACATTCGTAAGTTTTTTTCTTTTCGAGCAGAGTATGCGCAGAATGGAACTGGTTACCAGAAATTGTTGTAGAAGCTCCAACACTTCTACACTTTAAAGAACAAATCGACGTACATTTGTTTCACAGTAGATATGAAACAGATTTTTAAAAATTGACTCACATTAATTTATGCTAATATAATTATATGTTGATGGGACTAAAAGTCCGAAAGGACTTGTTCCTAAATTGATGATTAATTGTATTGTATGCATATTTTATGCATTTTTATCAATTAAATATTATTATATTAAAAAAATAAAAAATAAAAATGTCACTTTTGTTGTATGCACATGAACACGAGCTTACATATGACAGAGACGACATCAATAGACAACACACACCCTCCGGACTACACCCGTATACACAAGCTAACACATTACGCAGACACACAACTGTACACACATGTTCTACTCTGTAGGTGAATAGCATAGCATTGCCGTTCCCCCCACTAGTCCACAAACACATATATTCAAATCCACACACGGAACATCAGACAAATTCATTTCACGCACTTTCACAATGCCAATCACGCGCTCGCTTCCTATTGTATGATTTGTAGTTATGGGTTATGTACTGTCAGATTATATGGACAGCACAGAACCCATAAGTGCATGATCAGACAAGACATAGAAACCGCTAATCTCATTACCAATCTAACAACACCAGTCGAATATGATTATCTTTCAAACCAATAACACCATTTTACTGACAACCACAGGCATACACACCATGGATAAATACACGGTCAAAAGCACAACGATTTTTGTGTACGGTTATATCTGGCATATACCCATGGTTATATATATAAACGGGCTACGAGCATCTGACCGCATGCGTTTACTTTTGCACACTAATGAGCATCATTATGTTTGTGCATTGGTGGCAACAACAAAAACAGTAACAAAACAAAAATGTTTTTTTTATAGAAATGTTCGGCTTTTTCTCAAAATATCATTAAAAAGATTAGGGTCGGCGGTTATTTTAGGGTCGGTCGATGTGCGGAAACATAGTATCTTTTTTCTTTGGCCTAACATCAATTTCATACCAAGTAATATAGCCAAAATTATGAAATGCGGCATGCACTATGTTGTTCAAGTAATACATTCCCCGCAACATGAGTTGGCATTTATGTCAATTCGTATTTTTCGAGTTATGTTTCTCCAAAATTGGGAGTTTATCTACAGTAATGCCATAAATAATCAACTCATTAACCACAGCAGACTAAATCCTGAAAAGTTACCTATAATTCTGCTGTTGTTAAGGAGTCGATTATTTATGGCATTACTGTAATTTTACAGCCTCAATTTCTCTTAAAATCCATTTGTTATGGTCTTGTATTTTTTAAACTAAAGACAAATTAAGGGAGTTCTTGTGGTTTTAGTCATTTCCTCTCTAGGTTGTGCACAAAAATATATTTCTTTATGCATCTTTGGTCGAGAGGACAAAAATATTCTTAAACAAAATGTGTTCCATTTTATGGACCAAGTTTGCCAGAGTGATGAAATAGCATATTTTAGGCCAAGCAAATCAATAAATATATATCCATAATTCCATATTCCATGTATTTCACATACTCACTTAATATACATGATTAAACGCACTGTGAAGGAATTTCCAAAATCATGATGTAGAAAATCAACTTATGGCCCTATGCATCCTTAGTATTGACTCTTTTCTAAGAATGCCATTGGGGTGTATTATTAGTATATAAGCCTCTAGCTTCAAATGAGACCTGAAACATTTGGAGCTAACTGTATACTGATGTATGCAACAAAATCCCTCTATATTGTCAGGGAAATGTCTATTTGGACATGTCTACCATGGGTCAGGGACGAACATAATAGGTCCTGGTGAATTGGAGTGTCCTAGCACGATTTCAAACTGCACAGACCCCTTGATCTGGATGCGGGAGCCATATCAAGCCATTTTGATTATATATATACAGTTCATGAATGGGATACATGTTCACCAAGATATACATATACCCCCAACCATGACTATAGAATGGGGAATGTTCAAATTATTTTAGACATTAAATGCTAATTGTAGTCATTGTTGTTTACTATTTATGCACACAAAAAAAACCTTTAAAACATGGACAAAAACAGTCGAAAATTGCATTTTTTGTAAAAGAGTCAATATTAAGGATTCATAGGGCCTAACTTGGCATAATTTATTTTGGCACATATGTGTTTAGCAATTCCAGCAGATGGTATTTAACCTAGTATACTTAAGAGGTTATGAGAAATACAGGGCATATGGATATAAATTTATTGAGTTGTATGACCTCAAATATGCTTTTTCATCACACCAGTCCATACAATGGAACACACATTTTGTTTAAGAATATTTTTGTCTTCTCGATCTTAGATGCATGAAGTAATCATTTTTTGTGCACAAATTAGTGAGGAAACTATCCCAACAGCAAGATATCCCTTCATTTTTCTCTAGCTTTTGAAATACTAGACCATAATATATGGAGTTTAGCCTACTCTTATCCAACTCTTAGACATTGACGCTCCGAAATTAGACAAACTTCCAATTTTGGAGGCACATAACTTGAAAAAGTACTGAATGTATCTGAAAAATGTTTTCTGTTCTGTAATCAGCATTGTGTACTCAATACAATGGACATATAAATAGAAGGACTTGTGAAATGGAGTTTATTATAAACACCCTTGAAAAGCCATAAATTGGGTATTTTACCAATTTTTGACAATATCGCCTTCTTGATCCCTTTTGATGTTTAGTATGTTGTTTATAATGGGTTAGTAAACATTGTGTGGCAATTAGTTTGATGTTTGGCACTTTTTTCTCATAAAGGCTACTATTTCAACACTAAAGTGTTTTATCAGGAAAGTTCAAATAATTTTACACATTAAACGCGCATTGGTTTTACTATTTATACACAAAAACCTTTAAAATTGGTATTTTTTAGAAAAGAGTTAATATTAAGGATTCATAAGGCCATAAGATTTTCTACACCATGTTTTGGAAATTCCTTTACAGTATGTTTAACCATGTATACTTAAGATTATGAGAAATACAGGCAATATCGATAATATATTTCTTGAGTTGTATGACCTCAAATATATGCTATTTCGTCATGCCGGTTCTGGATCACAGGCAAATTTGGCTAAGTCCAAACAATGGAACACACATTGTGTTTTTAAGAATATTTTTGTCCTCTCAATCATATATGGATAAAGAAATCATTTTTTGTGCACAACCTAGAGATGAAATTATTAAAACAACAAGAAATTCCTTCAGTTTACTTCAGTTTTTAAAATACAAAACCATAACAAATGGCTTTTAGCTAATTTTGAGCAGTGAGGCTCTGAAATTAGATAAACTCCCAATTTTGGAGGCACAAAACTCGAAAAATACTCAAAGTAACTGGGAAAGGTTTTCTGTTCTGTAATCAGGATTGTGTACTCTACGAAATTAATGTACAAATGGAAGACATTGTGAAATAAAGTTTTTATACACATTCTTGAAGAGCCATAAATTTATTATTTTACCAAATTATTTCACAAAATTCATCAATTTCGCCTTGATACTTTTTTATTTTTAGTATGTTGTGATGGGTTAATGACTTAATGTTCTTAGGCCAAACATATAATACCTTCATTTCTGCTAACAGAGGGCAAAAAATTAGGGTGGGGATGGGGTAAAATGTATTGTATCTACAGGTATACTATGTATTTAGTCTATCTGGATATAGTCTTGTAATGAAGTCGCAAGGCACTATTTTATATGTTATTTAAGTTTTTATTTATCATATGGCCTGGCAATAACAGGAGTCAGACTGTTCTTTGTGCAAATCTCGCATATTGAAGTGACTGTCTTGAATCTTTGTATTAGGGAAGCTTTCATCACACCACCACCTTCCTCACACTGGCTACTAACACAAGCTTACCGACACTAGAACCATAGCGTGCCGCCTCTTTAGGATCTGACAGGGATAATTTTGGGGAAAGGGTCCGGGGCCCATGCAATTAGGAAAAATAGATACTTTAGCAGGGTAAATTGGGAATTTTCGAATTTAAATAATGACACTATCAAATGAATTTAACACGTTCGCTGCCACTACAAGTTAACTTCTAGTAAAGGGTTCCATGGGGACTGCTACTTTTGTCAATACCACATATATAACAGAAACCACAAGCAACATTGGTTTATGCGCCAATACATACCAAACGATCCCATTGATCGATTGTATATGTATAATTAGAATGGCTTCAGATACGCTTTCCGCATCCCAATAAAGGGTGGATGCAGTTTTAAATCTCTCAAGGACACTCCAATTCATCAGGATTTCTTCACTCACTTATGGTATACATGTGCATATAGACCTTTCCCTGACAGTATAGAGGGGTTTCGTTGCATATATCAGTAATCAGTTAGCTCTAGAGTTTGCGGGTATCATTTGAAGCTATATAGACCTATACTGATAATACACCCCATTGTTTGAGGGGTGGGTGCAAGGTTCGCCAAATATCAAATTTTGGCTATATATTATATAATAGAACAAAACTTACATGTATTATCAGATTAGTTAGAAATCAGCGCTAATTTCTAAATTCTAACTAATCTGATTATCAGGTCTGGTTTTATGTTTATTACACATCTCGAAGTTACTCGACTGGTTTTATAACTGCATGGTTACATTCTGGCAGTCGAAGAATGCGGATATAAAGCTAGAGGCTGTTGGAAACTCGAGCTAGCCCTACATCAAGTCTAGGCACAAGCGAATACCTGTGGTTTGTTTACCCTTGCATGTAAGTTCAGTTCCCTGGTAATGAGTGTACAAATTTGTATATATAAATTCATTTATCGTGACTTGTACATATATTTTGTTGACCAAATTCGGGTTATATGACGCTGAAACGTGTTATAGAACTACTACGAGATAACTCATAGTCGGCACCTGGGACGGAATTTACCATGCAGTGTTCGTCGCTGGTGCCAGCTACGAGTTATCTCGCAGGTAAATCAATATTACATTTGCGATATCTTAGATGATGTAGAGTGTACCAATGTTTGTATATAAATTCATTTGCCGTGTGATATACACGATATGGTTGCACCTGTATAGCACTCTTCGTCATCTTTGTCGTAGAAAACGTAATTTTATTTACCTGCGAGATAACTCTTAGCTGGCAACAGCAATTAAACACTGGAAATTCCATCCCAGTTGCCGACTACGAGTTATCCTGTAGTAGCATTGTGACACGCTTCAGCGTCATATAACCTGATATTGGTCGAACCATCACTCATACATATACATGTATCAACTACTATCGCAAAAACATGCAATACTACATTGGCATGCGGGATGGAATTATTCAATGGTTTTCGGCAGTAAACTTGTTAAAAAATAAGATGTTTAAAACTTAATGAACTAGTAAATGAATACATGACGTGTATATACCAGCCCATACTAAGTCAATACCTCTATAAATCTGATAAAGACTTTATTCTAGTAGTAGAAATTATTACATTGTATATACAAATTATAGTCCGGACTATCATATCTGATTGATTCTTGGTATAAGTTAGTATGTATAATTAAGTAGTTATTCCATAATAACATTAGCAAAGTTGACATATTTCATTAAAGCATGAGTTCCCTTTATGTGAACAATATTCAACCTGCTAAAACAATCCCCACATCAATGCACATTCTCACAAATCATCAATGTTTCATCTAATTTTCATACAGGAGTTACATGCTTAAGTGCCTAACTATAAGAAAATTTAACTACAGATTGTCATATATATTCAAAGCCATTTAATTTATATTAATCAACACCCCTAAACATATCAAATTGAGTTAATAAACATATCCCATACCCATAACTCAAAAAGACTTAATTTATTTTGGGTTAAAGTTGCCTATTTTCAGTCAAGGAATCGCGATTTTGAATGTTTGTTAGCCCACTAATCCTGATGTTTTGTCAGCGCGATTTTGAAAGTTATTTAGTCCAATGAATTAAAATCTGAAACTTAACACGTTCATTGCCGAAAACCAACAAGTAATTCCATCCCGTATGTCAACATGAGATTGCATGTTTTGCCGTAGTAGTTGATAGTAGTGATGGTTCAACCAATATTGGGTTATATGACGCTGAAACATGTCATACGGCTACTACGAGATAACTCGTAGTCGGGAACTGGGAAGGAATTTATCAGTGTTTCATCGCTGGTGCCAGCCAGCTATGAGTTATCTCGTAGGTAAATACAATTATGTTTTCAACGGCTTAGATGACGAAAAGTGGTATATAGGTACAAGCATATCACGTATAAGACATGGTAAGTGATATTTATATATAATCACTGGTACACTCTACATCTCCCAAGACATCGAAAATGTAATATGTATTTACCTACGAAATAACTCGTAGCTGGCACCAGTTATGACTACTGGTAAATTCCGTCCCAGGTGCCGACAACGAGTTATCTCGTAGTAGCTTCAGATTCAGCATCGTATAACCTGATTTTGGTTTACTAAAATAGTATAAAAATGATCAATTAATTTATATATACACACTTGTGCACCCATTGCCAGGGAAATGAACTTGCATGCATGGGCATACAAACCATATGTACCCTCTTGTGCATAAACTTGATGTAGTGCGAGCTAGAGTTTCCAGCAGCCTCTGGCACTATATCCAAATTCTTCTATAACTGTCAGAATTTAACCAGTTATAAAGCCAGTGAAGTAAATACGAGATGTGTAATAAACATAGAACCACAGCTGATAATAAGAAAAGTTCGAATTCATAAATTAGCGCACTCAAGCAGGGTGCTGATTTCTAACTAATCTCAACATACATGTAAGTGTTGTTCTATTATGCTACATAGCCCAGCCTAGATAGTTAGTGGACCTTTCAGTGGCTTGCACCCATCCCGCACACAATGCGGTGTATTATTAGTATATAAGCCTATAGCTTCAAATGAGACCTGAAACATTTAGAGCTAACTGTATACTGATTTATGCAACAAAAGCCCTCTATATTGTCAGGGAAATGTCTATTTGGACATGTCTACCATGGGTTAGGGACGTACAGAACAGGTCCTGGTGAATTGGAGTGTCCTAGCACGATTTCAAACTGACCTTGATTTGGATGCGGGAGCTATATCTCAAGCCATTTTGATTATATATACACAGATGATCAATAGGATAGTTTGGCATGTATTGGCGTATATACCAACATTGCTTGAAGTTTTTGTTGTTATGTATGTGGTATGGACAACACTACGAGTTAACTTGTAGTAGCAGTCCCCATAATTGTTTATTACGAGTTAACTTGTAGTGGCAGCCAATGTGTTAAACTAATAGAAACTGAAAGAAAGTTAAGTTGGGAGAATGAGATTGGGAATTTTCAGACTGTAAAATGGTAACTTTGGAATTTGTTTTATGCTGCAAATAAAACGTTTAGAGAGGGTGGGATGGTTGTAGGGTTACCGGAAACGAAGGTATTATTTTCTAGGCCTTAGTAGATGGTCATTCTGCCCAAAATAAACATGGCCTCCGGTAGCCATTTTGGATTTAAAAATGCAATCCAGGCTGTACTTTTCGTCTGATTATCATAACATTTGTCATGGATGTTAATATTGACATGTAGATGAGAACGAGTCATTTTGGGGTCATTCGGCCAAAAAACATGGTTACCAGCAGCCATCTTGGATTTTACTCTTTGCATGACTAAATCTTTGAAACAGGCTACATGTCGTACCTTTGGTCGGATCATCATGAAAATGTAAATGGGAACGAGTCATTCTGGGGTCATTCGACGAAAAAACATGGCTGCCAGCATTTTTCAAAATATAATGCATAAGCACGGGCTACATGCCGTATTGTTTGTCTGATCATCATGAAATTTGTGAGTTATGTTAATATTGACATGTAGATGGGAACCATTCATTTTGTGGTCATTCGACCAAAAAACATGGCCGCCAGTAGCCATCTTGGATTTTACTCTTTGCATGACTAAATCCTTTGACGTGCTGTTTGTCTGATCATCATGAAATTTGTCAGTTATGTTTATATTGACATGTAGATAGTAGCGAGTCATTTTGGGGTCATTCGACAAAAAAATGGCTGCCAGTGGCCATCTTGGATTTCAAAATTCAATTAATCATTCCATTCATTGTGAAATCGAAACCCTGCAGTACGGTAATTTATTGTGGTGGAATGACAGTAACATGGTGTGACATTTCATAGACAGCTTGGAGCCTAGATATGTTCAACCTCATTGCTTTGCGACGATATGTTCTGTCGACAGTACAGGTCATTCATAGAAATTTGGGATGAATGATCAGCCCAAAATGTTGAAATCTCTTACTGGCTTCTCCATAATGTGATTTAACATAAATGAGGTTATGACGGCATGGGAGAAAACAAGACAGTCAATGACTGTGGAGACGCCCACCAGACTGTAAAGACTAGGAAGACTGGGACTCGGAAGACCATAAGAGTTATTACTTGTTAAATTCACTTAAAAACAAGTAGTGCTAAAGAGGGACATGGCCTAGAGGGTCTCCGTTGAGCATTGGGGTGTCCACCTTGAAATATGGTTCAGATCCCCCACCACTTAGTCCATAGTCTGCTCCCTCTCAAATGAAGCAAAGACACTCCCAAGTACAATTCCTTTGGATAGTGATTTCCTTTCACTTCCTTGCACAGGCAGGGACCAAAAATAAACCCATGACGTCAGCTAGCTCGCGCTGTGACTCGACTTAAATTCTTAATCTGGAGACGGAATTAATGCCGACGCGGCTAAATGTTTAGGCAGTAATCAAAGTTCAACTTCAATATGAATTTAATTTTAATCAAGCTGACAATTTTCGCAGTTTTTTTGCGATTCTTTGTGTGGTTTACTCTAATTACTGAACAGTTCAACACTTATTGGAGTAGGAACATTCATATTTATTATATGAAGTTAAAAAATTATACTCTTCTGAACAAATTTAAAACAAATTAAACGACTGTTTAATACATACCTTCAACTTACTACTTGATTCCTGAAATTGAACTTGAAGTCCAAATTGAACAAAACCAAGCCGTCTCTGAGTCTGTATATATCTGTGTTATTCTTCTTTTGCTCCGAAAACCGTGCTATCAAAATTCTCGTTTGTTTGGTCCCATACTTAATTGCAAGTAGTATCTTAGAATAACCGGTAGTAACAGCGGTTAAGTTAAGTAATTTGATGCAAATGACACACACAAGTTTGCGCAACCAAAATGGTTACCGCAACCAAAAAGTAAAGGACGCGCTAAAGTCAACCTGAACCAAAAAGAGACTCGATCACGCGCGCCCAAACGAGTTACGTGCTCCCTACACAAATGTGTGTGGCATCGGGGAACTAATGAAGCATCGTGATTATGCACACATGTATGTGTTGCTGGACCAAGGGAACATCGTGTTTTCTAGAGAACAACAACACAACTATAACAACAATACAATTATATACATGTATGACAGACATGCATGCTTGTGGCATGTGACCCATCAATAAAATATCAACGACAGCGGGAACCTATATATATATATATATATATATATATATATATAGCTATATATATATATATATATATATATATATATATATATATATATATATATATATTTAATATTTCTGTAGCCGATAAAGGTCTGTATCCTAGCTGTATGATGATGGATTGTGAAATAACACCTTTAAGACCTTTGAAATTTATATACGAACAAGCTTTCGGCTTTCGCCTTTCTCAAGTTCACTCACAATGAATATAATACAACGTTACACAGTTACATATACAAGATCCAACGTAATAGCAATGGCGCGTAATGTGACGTAATCACTGCTGATAGAAAAATGGCGCGCAATATTATATCTAGTAAGTTATATATATCTTTATTATCCTCCATATATGGAGATTCATATATAAATGTTTATATTATGAAAACAAACACAATTTGGTACATAACACAGTGTATAACAAATTTATAATTACAAACATATCTACAACACATGTCTTAATATGTATGATGATCCAACTACACATGCACATATACACACACTCGTACACTACATAAAGTAGACATTCCATTATACAGCCATATCGTACTTACATACAGAGAAATAGCATACTCCGAGACGACCAAGCCGGAGTTGGACCCGAATCAGGGATCTCTCTCTCTGGAAGACCCACAAACGCCAATGCCTTTGTGCAGTCTTACCGACTCAGAGCCGACCATTTCCCCAGCACCACTCATGTATATATACACAGCCATATCATACTTACAGACATACAGACGACAGTCAGACAAGCAGGCATACGAGACAAACGGCATACATACATACATACAGACAAATGTACTTACTGGTAAAACAATACACCGATACATGTGATATGAACAATTACGAACACGCTTATAACTGCATGTTATGATCGAGTTTACATCAAGGTTTGTGAGATCTAGTCAGGACTTGGCGTCAGTCGATCAACATATACTCTCCAGAGGAATGCGGCTTTGTTCACGAAAAAGTCTATTAGTTCATTTTCTTCTTCGGTAGCACAGTATATGTTTTCATGTAGACCTGTTAGTAGAACGCGCGTTTTGGATTCTACATCCAGTTTATCATATTGCATATAAATGTCTACATGAAACAAGTTTAGTAGCTCGAATTCAAAGGTATTTCGATCGTCGCAAATGGAAGAACATTCGATTAAGGCATGTTTTACAAGATCTTTATGTTTGTTGTTACATAATACGCAGGTTTCTTCATTTGTTTCCAGGATACAAATAAGGCGTGCAATAAGTAGATATGATTTTTTATGGGCTGGGTATATTCGGCAATTTTCCCATAGCCGGGACATACATAACGTTGGATGGACGGCAGAGAACCTGACAAGTCGAGTATCCTCATTTAAGCTCATTTCCCAATATTCTCTATTAACTCTTGACCATGATTCATTTATCGCACAAGTGACACCATAGATGAAGTTCCAACCAATCCTTGAGCTATAACCGTTTTTGTGCGATGATGAAGGCCCTGGTAATATTTTAAACAAAATCTGTGTGTTCTCTCAAGTCGATCAATGTGAGTTTGATTTAAATTCCAGAGGAGTTCAGAGCCATACAGACCTTTTGGTATAACCACTGATGAATAAATTAACGAGCAACTTTTGGGGGTCATACCACCGGGATAGAGTCCAGCATTGTTCAACATCATAAACGTGCTACGGGTCTTATTGCATATGTGATCAGTGAAAATCCCGTTGAAGTTGTACTTGTCAAGTGAGATACCCAAATGAGTGGTGTTCGTACTTTCTTTGATATCTGAGGTTCCTAGGTTCCAAAGACGACTTTGATGCGAAAATTCTGCTTTAATTTCATTGAATACTACTATAGTGCATTTGGATGGATTATATTTATACCGCCATTTTTTGCTGTACTCGTTGCAAATATCACAAAGCGCTGATAAGCCATATTTATTTAGTGATAATAGAACCATGTCATCTGCGTGGGTTGGACACGTACAATTAACACCGAGCATGTTCAGGCCGAATGGTGAGTTTGCAAGAATATGTATTAATTCGTCGACGTAGATCATATAGTACAAAGGGGAGAGGATACCCCCTTGTCTGGCTCCCTGTCTCACATCAAACCACCTGGATAAAACGTTGTTGTGACGAATAGAGCATGTGACGTTGGTCAGAAGTTCGCGCATCAATCGAAGTAAATTTCCTCTGAACCCACATGCGTGCAGCTTGTATAATAATCCGTTGATCCAGACGGTATCAAATGCCTTCCAAACATCTAGAAACAGACTATACAGTTTTTGTTTACTTTCGGCTACATATGAGATACATTCTTTCATTACATATGATGTCATTGTTGCGTTTATGCCTTTTTGGAATCCGTGTTGAAGCGGGTGTACATCAAGTAATTTTGGTGCGTACAGTTCTATTCTAGCTTGTAAAACCTTTTCGAGTAACTTGTATAAAGTTGGCATCAGTGTTATAGCTCTGTAACTGTCAAAATCTGTTCTGGGTTTTGTGCCACCTTTATATAATGTTATGATTAAACCGCGCTTTAACTGTGATGGGACCGTTTGTGTTTGAATCAGGACTGTTAGGAGATTCGCAATCGTCTGAGTCAACTTCTGACTTCCATAGATCAAATGCTCGTTCGAAATCCCATCCCAACCGGTTGCTTTTTCAAAGCTGAGGCTGCGATACACATTAAGTAATTCGTCTGTAGTTACTGAAAAGATTATGCGTTTATCGATATCATCAGATTGACCACTGCCAATTTCTCGCGTAACAAATTCATTTATGTAGTTGAAATTTTGAGTGTCAAACTCCGGTCTATACAACGGTGAATATAGTTTCTCAAAATAAGATGCCCATCCTTCTGCGATATCATTATCATGACGAAGAGTTTGTCCTTCATACGTAAAAAATGCGTTCTTATCTATATGAGTTCTCTGTCGCTTCGTGTTTAATGCGCGGAATAAATAGTTTTGATCAAGTTGGGCACGTTCATCGATTTTATCATTTAGTTCGGTCAAGTATGCAGCAGATGCTTTTCTATATTCTCTCCGGAAATCACGCTTTGCATTTTTATAAATCGTGTAACTGTCAGACTGGGTATCTGAGCGAGGTCTACCTCCATCAACCCAATTTTGCCGGACAGTCCGCATAATTTTGTGCATATTTTTCAAAATGTCGTTCCAAAACGGTTTCAGATGTTTGTTAAATTTCTTTTTCGGCAAACTTGCCTCGGTGGCATTCGATATATTGTTTACAATGGCATCGTACATTTTACACGGATCAGTTTCGTGTTCAGATAAATGATCAAATTTGTTAAACTGCGCATCAAGGCTTTGCTTATAATTGTGTAAAATTTCTGGTTCAGATTTAGCCTTTTTCCAATCAACAATTCCCTGACCAATTACACCCGTTGTTTCTACAAGTGCATCTCGATAACGCATTTCAAATAGCATTCTCAGAGTGATTGGCCTATGATTGGATACATCGATTGCATCATCGTTTAGTACGTGTACTTCTTGTATGAAAGGAATAAGAGTATGTGGAATTAAGATATGATCAACGATCGTTCCTCCATACCGCCCATCGCCAAATGGGATACATGTAGTACGCGGATTATCCTGGCAATAAGTGCGATTGACGGACACCATTTTGATTCGTTTGACAAGATTTTTGAATGCCATGTTTCGGTCATCGGACTTTTCAAATTGCACAATTAAAGTCTCCCATCACTATTACATTGCCATAAGTTTTGTACATATCACAAATATCGCCAAGAGATCTGGTATATTCTTCGTAATGTTCCGCCGTGTAATTAGTAGAAGGTAGATATACCTGTAATATGTATAAGAAGCATTCATTTGTTACTTGAAATTGAATCCCTATTATTCTATCGTCATCTATAGCGAGGGGACTTATGCGTTTAGACAGTCTCTTGTGCCATAACAACGCAACCCCACCACTTGGTCTCCCTCTTTTGTTGGGGATTCTTTGGCGGGAATCGGACACTGCATGATATTCATAAAACTTGTCGAGCGAACCAAGAAAGTGCATATCACATTGATAGAGCCAGTGCTCACTCAATCCTATTATATCATGATCGCCAAGTTTAAGCAAATTACTGAGGTAATAGCCAGATGACATGATACCGGTGGCATTCCATCTAATTAGATTGAGATTAACGGTTTCCATTGTGTGTTTATAATTGATAGCTGATAAGTCAGCGTTGTGAGTACGATTATCGCTCAAAATCAATGACATGATTAATGCTAGCAATGCACCGATATTACACATAATAAATAATAATATGGTTTCATTTGTGTACCCACATCCTACAGATTGCTCCTCGTGGCCAAAACTTTGGTGCAAGAACTGCATCTAGGTCCTCGTCACAAACATTAATGCGAGCAGAGTTACCTCTCAACATCTTAATGACAGTGAAGCCCGCATTTTTAAATATAAGATGTTTCTTGATATCGTCAATGGCTACGGAGTCAGCGAATCCACCGAGAAACACTTGTGACGTTTTGACTGGACATTCATATTTATAAGAATAATAGTCATTCCTGGAGTAATTTGCAGCATGTCTAGCTTGTTGTGGACGCGTATTATTAGTTTCATTCATCGGAATTGTTGATTCATAGCTCACGCTATTTGGTTCACTGTATTGCGAATTCGTCTCAGATTTATTATCCTTGTCGTAAGAATCGTTCGCGTAGCTCATCATTGCATTTAATGTTTCTGAAATATCTCGCTGTGTCTTTGTAACTTCTCCCATTGAGTTTGTCACACACTCCACGAACGTTTGGAGATTATTTGTCACTGTATTCGTGAAATTTCGAAATTCCTCTTTCATCATGTTAACATTATGTTTTATTGTTTCGTTCATCATTTTATCACACGAGTGGGTTGGTTGAACATGTTTTTTGTTTACAATGTCTCTTAGTGTTGCCATTTGTCCCTCAAAACTCTTATGTTTCTTGTCAAATTCATCAAGTCCTTGTACTATGTTGCACATATCACGTTTGACATCGGCTATTTCACTTTTAACTTTCTTCACCCCAGTGTATTTATCATCTTGTACACGTTCTATTGTCTGCATTTCCTGTTCAAGTTTATCGTCTAGTTGTTTAATTTTGGCGTCTATCCGAACAACATCTGATTTCAGCTGATCAACATCTTCAGTTATTCCGAGTTTTTCTTCAATTTTGTTTAATCTTGATTCTAACTGTTTCACTGTTGTATCAATGTTTGGGATACGTTCGTTGAAATCTTTATGAAATGTTTCATTCTCTGTTTTAATCATAGCAATGTCTCGTAATATTTTAGTAATCGAGTTATTTAAGTTTAGGGAGATATTGACGTCATCATCATCGTTGATCATACCAGAGATTGATGGGTAACTGACACTTTTATTATGCTTTCCACCTTTACTTATAAGCTCTCCAATTGTATCTGCATCTTTGTCAACCATGAATTTCATCAATCTGTAAATATCAACAGCCATTCTCATATTCCGTGTATTTTTATCCGTTATATGGTTTCCTGTGTGGTTCCTAATCACACGTTGTTTCATTACTGCAGATGCCTCATAGGGGAACAATTCGTCAGACTTCACGTTCATGAATACGTTGTCCCGCAATGTTTCGAGAAGTTTGTCTTGATTGCCGACTAAGTCTACTATAGTTCCAGTAAATACATCCTGCGTTGTCGAGTTTATGAACTTCAACACAGATTGAAGATTGTCGAGAGTTTTGTTGTTATCCTCTGGTTTGCGCGTGTATTGCTGTGACTCTATACTGTCATACCACGTAGATAACGATTCGTCCAGAGAGCGCTGATCACAATCACTTTGATTACCGTTATCTCCCATTGTCATTTAGAATGTGGATCTATACAATAAGTCGACGATCCGTTACTGTTAGTTAGGGGAGTCCCCTTGTACGACACACATATCAAGCCGTTTACTACGAAAGTTACTCATGCGTGAAATTTTCACACGGCGAGGAGTACATCACTGTGGACATACGTCGTGAGTACAGTTCATGGAAAACATGGTGGTATTGACAAAATCAAAATGAGTTCAATAACTTTGAATAACAAAAATGATCCATACCGCCATTTGAAGGTCTGATGTTGATCTTCTTCAATTCCAACATTGTTATGAACACGGAGAACAACACAAGAAGGCCATGATAACAATATATCCTGACATCTGTTATTTAGATAATTAAAACGTTAATTTGTAGAGAACAAAATATTGCGACTTATTGTTTACACCGGAAGTCTGGGAATTCTGCGGTCCTCACGCACGGGCAGACCACCACACAATACCTGTAGAATAATGTCTTTAACTGAATGGTCAGGTAAGTTGAAGTGGCGGGCATATGGTAATCCCACATCATGTTTCCTGATATCCTGTCGATGGCCATTTACTCTAATGCTTAGAGAATTGCCAGTCTCAACAATATAATGCATGTCGGGGCAACGAACACATGTCATGTAGTATATCACCCCGGCCGACGTACACGAATATATATATATATATATATATATATATATATATATATATATATATATATATATATATATATATATAATTTAATAGCCGGAAAACAGCTAATTGAACAATGCATATAATAGCATATATATAATAGCTCGATGTGTGGCAATCCGAACATTATTGTGTGCATTAATGGAGGCACACAATGTTGTGCAACTCGAGTACACACATGTGTTGGTCATATATGGTACCACACAGTGGTTGTGTACCAGCTGCAACACATTAGTTTTTACAGTGAAGGGCGGTATATTTGATAATAAACCCGATATGACTGAGGGAGGGAAACATTTTAGTTAAGGCACCCATTAATCATAATACTACACATGTCACAACTGAATTGACACATTGAAGCTATATGTATATATTCTATATCCAAAAATGGTTAGGTACAAACTATGGGCCCATTCATGGGGGATTTTGATCTTTGTCAGAACACCGTCATATATTGACTTTCAAAAAGGTTTCAGTAGGCTTTTCTACATGTTAACGTTACACCAGACATGTTTAATTTGCGTACGATTGACCTCACGATTTATGTTGTTTTGAGATCTGTGATGTTTTGTGCTGTGAAACATCGGCATTTAATGGAAATTAGTTTACCTCCAATTGTATTCGCCCGGTGGGCGCTAAAATTGGGCCATCAGAGTAACCCGGTGACAATTCTATCGAATCAGCGCATCGAAAATCCCCTCACTACCAAATTTCAGTTCGATATCTTAAAAGATGTAAGAGCAATCTTAATGTTTTCTATGGTAATTTATTATTGTAATTTGGCGAACCCCTTAAGGTACATAGTTTGATTGACGTAATGGGCACGTTGTCCAAATCAGCGTTCCTCGATCGTTTGGTGTTAAACCAAGTGTTCGGTGGATCAGGGCATGACCGACTTGATAGTATTCGCCCTTTATGCAATCAAAATCCGTTTCCAATTAACAGATCTGTAGGTTTGTATACGTTGACCTCTCAGAGAGTTTGAACTCTGCAAGACTTTAGTCACGCCAAGAAAACACCATTTTTCACCACCTATATTCAGACGGCTCTATCTCCTGAATGCCTCAACGTACGGAGCTGCCCGATACGTCGTTTAAACGGAGATATCTTCGGCTACGCCATGATTTACAAGTTGAATATGCGCATGCGCGTGTAAACGGACCACCCGCCACCCCCCCCCCGATGAAAATTCTCCCAAGATGTGACTTGTAATCAGCAGTGTTTTAAGCATGTACACCAATATTGAAACTTTGAGTTTTTCGCCCACTGCAGTAGCATGTTTTAAACGAGATGTTCTGGGCGACGGATATATACGTCGCCGGCACAAGGATGGCGCCTTTCGGCACTGAATGAGTTAAAGTTGGGAATGTATCTGATGTTCTTGTTGATCGCAACAATTTAAAAAGGCAAATCCTTTTATTTTGTATAGATGGACGAAACAGTCCTGGTGGCAATCAGTTCTTCAATTTAAGTACCGAAACAAAACTAAAATATATTAAACACCCAGCAACGAGAAAACACATGGTTACATCGGACAAGGCAAGGACATGTAAGCATGTGCTATATATGCGGCTACCTAGAATCGCATGTCTTCGAGGTAGCTGAAGGCTCTAATTGTACTTAGTAATGCTATATACATAATAGCATGTGTTTCCACATTCCGGTAATTATTCTTATACAGACGTTGTATGCTGCAAAAAGACTTACTCATATCACAGCATATATCGAACCTGGAAGTAAACGTCGCCTTTTTCTTCAGCACGGAACAACAGAGAGCGTTCATTACTATTATTTCCTAATAGAATAAAAGTACTGAAAATTGAAAACCGCTGATATATCTGATTTTGGCGAGTATTTTCCTTGCTGAAATAAGCACATAATCGACCTAAAATGTGAAAGATGTACAGAATGTAATAATTTGATTCTGAAATAAGCAGATAATGGACTCTTTCCCGCTAGTTCGTTTCATGGCGTGGGCACAGTAAAATCACCTGTTAAAGAGCGTACATATGAAACGTCGTGAGTTAGCTTATTAGTGTTAATGTCCGCACACAGTCTGCTTAGAATCGAATCATTATGAGTCGATAATATGACTGAAATGTTCTCATTTTCAGCACATTATCGACTCAAAATGAAGCGATTCTAAGCAGATTATATCTAGCTAAAACAGTTTGTTATAAGCATATAATGTGCGGGTTTTCGGAAGAACAGGCTGGTATATAAAGTTTATCTACAGTCATCTACATAGTGCCCATAATAACAAGTTAATTACACACAGTTTTAAGGACTTACACCTTTTCAATGATAAGCAAGTAAGATAACGACCCTATAATGATTGTATCGATGAAGAGAAGGGAAATAAGTATGATGCAGATCTTGACGGCTATGCGCTAATTGCCCAACAGGCATAACTCTGCGCTCGATATGGCTGCTTAGGCTTGAAATAGGAAGGGGGTATATTCGATAATACACCCAATATGACTGAGGGAGGGAAACATTTTAGTTAAGGCATCCAGTAATCATAATACTACACATGTCACAACTGAATTGACACATTGAAGCTATATGTATTTATTCTATATCCAAAAATAGTTAGGTACAAACTGGGTTCATTCATGGGGGATTTTGAGCTTTATCAGAACACAATGATATATTGACTTTCAAAAAGGTTTCAGCAGGGTTTTGTACATGTTAACCTAAAAAAGTTTAATTTGCGTATGATTGACCTCATGATTTATGTTGTTGAGATCTGTGAAGTTTTTGTGCTGTGAAACATTGGCATTTGATGGAAATCAGTTTACTTCCAATTGTATTTGCCCGGTGGGCGCTAAAATTGGTTTATGCAAGGAGATTAGTTCGCATCTCGGATGGGGCATCTTTTAGAAGTATTGAGCAGTTGGTTGTTGACCGTATCAAATTTGTAATACATGAAGTCGTATTTGTTTTAGTGATATTAATAAACGTAGTAACACATTACATGTTAGGAGTAGGGCGTCCGTGCGGCCTGACATACCCCGCGACTGAATTGACTCTTATATGTGATAACTGCGGAAAATGTATTTCCATGTCGCGCATAAAATCCAACCAACCGTCAGTTTGTGTACACAATGAGACTAATATGTGTTGTATTTAATGGGCAATTTATCACTACTTTATGCATTCAGAAGGTTAGTATAAATACGAGACATTGCTGTTGTGGATGACATATTTCAGATAGTCCAAAGAATTGACACCAGAAATATTGCTTGCAATCGCCAGCATAATTGAAAACTCCCTGTATGACCTACTGCTTTTGGTAAATGAAAGCATCGACGCGATATATAAGAGGCGATCATAGTAATTGTGGCTATAGTCTGATAAAAATTCAAAACGTGTCATTGAAGATTCCTTTCTTGAATATCGATATACATGTATGACCATCATAACCTCATATTAATGGGCCATTTGCACGATCTTATTATTGTCTGGTACAGCAACACAGAAATGGCTGTTTTGTGGTGTAAAATCGGGCCGTGAATATTTAATTAATTGCCAGCGGTGTATCTGTAAGTTAAATTAAAATAATACTGCAGCGATAAATGATACATTGTATATTGAAATATAGTAAATTGTTGGTCCCAATAAAAGCCGACCGTGCCGCCAAGGTGTCCGAACTGAATGGTTCTTGCACTATGTACATGTACATAGAGACCTGTATGTACCAACGTTCCATTCACCAAGTCCGTAGCTCGAACGTAACCACCATTGTTAACTCCTATCGTACGGCAGGTTCCGTCAGCTACGCAAACAAAAAACAAGAAAGGCACCGACCGCACCTCCGGTATATACCTGTCTGACGACGGAAAGGGCATGTCATCTGCACCTAGCGGGTGTGTATTGTAAATAATTTAATCCACGTTCATCCACGGAATACTATATAAAACCATTGGTTGTCACACATTTATACATTTAGGTTACTTATCGTCAACCTAAATTTCTGCAATAGTGATATGACCCGCTTGAACCGCGTGCCTAACATATACATGAACACTATTCTGTACTTCCTACGAGGCTACGATATAAAAGGGAATTCCGTGTTGCATCAAAATGCGTTCGGTAGAACTCCCCTGTAAATTCATACTGCTAACTAATCATCTGTAGCTCAATGCATAAGTACCCAGAGAAACCAACAAGACGTGATAACATTTGCAAATGAAATTTGAAACTAACAACTACAGTTGAAATATAGAACACACGGAGCTTCTACGGTGGACAGACTGCATTACCAGTGCATGCACACTGTCCACTAGCCAATCAAAAACGACCAATCTATGACGCAACTTAATCAATCGATAATTTTATGTTTGGGTGATAGCGCGTGTCACTTTCAAATTTTGGACTATGCATGAGTCTTTTTCGTCGGAAATAATATCACAGTTTTACGCTCGTTTTTCTTCTACATTCTACTTGTGGTGGTTCTACTGTGAAATGACAGATTAAATCACAAGAAATAACTTTTTTCCGATTAAGATTATGAGTTATAACCGACAAGTTTGAAGACAAATTTACAATATCGTTCGTTATAGAATTTGTATTCAAACTTTTAGATTAGAACTGTATGACCTAATCGAAACACGAGTTATCTCTTAATAATTTGACATCACATCTGATCATAAATGGCATTGAGAACACTTGGCGCTTTATTGTTCGGCTATGCATAGGATTATCGCTACATTAAAATTAGGACCCATTCATTTTTAAGTGGTTCAGTGGCAAGAGTTCTCTCTTAAATAATTTAACACCATACATGGCACTGAGAACACGTGGTGCTTTATTGTCCAGCTATGCATGGGATAATCGCTACATTACAAGTGGTTTAGTGGTGGTTAGCAATCCATGTTTTGTTTTCTCCTTGAAAAAAACCTTTTGTTTCATCCAGTAAGTGAATATTTAAATCCGATACAGAATTTATAGGTACATTGTATTAACATTGAATGGAACGGGGAGAGATTGCGAGAGATATAACATAAACAATATAAATAGGCGAATGTTTGTGCTCAAAATGTGTATATATACTTTGTGAATTGCGGTGCTTTCATTGCAAATACAGACAGTTGAATAGACGGGAGGCATAAATAGAGTTATGCTTTTATCGCCGAGCATAATCATTTCAAGTTTCGGAAATATATATTGTAAATCCGGCCGATGACACAATACCCAATATTAATATATCTACATACATGTATGTCTACATGTACAGCGTGCACATATATTTATTCTGGCTGCACCGCGAAAACACGTCGCATTTTTGAAACGACTTGCAAATGTAACTTTGTAACCCGTTTTTAACAAGGATGGGTGAAATATTTTCATTTTTCTAGTTGGAGTTATTCTCTGCCAACCATTTGTAACCGTAACCGCGAAAACAAGTCGCATTTTTGAAACGACTTCCAAATGTAACCGTAACCACGAAAACACGTCGCATTTTTGAAACGACTTGCAAATGTAACTTTGTAACCCGTTTTTAACAAGGATGGGTGAAATATTTTCATTTTTCTAGTTGGAGTTATTCTCTGCCAACCATTTGTAACCGTAACCGCGAAAACACGTCGCAGTTTTTAAACGACTTCCAAATGTAACCGTAACCGCGAAAACACGTCGCATTTTTGAAACGACTTGCAAATGTAACTTTGTAACCCGTTTTAAACAAGGACAGGTGAAATATTTTCACTTTTCTAGTTGGAGTTATTCTCTGCCAACCATTTGTAACCGTAACCGCGAAAACACGTCGCATTTTTTAAACGACTTCCAAATGTAACCGTAACCGCGAAAACACGTCGCATTTTTGAAACGACTTGCAAATGTAACTTTGTAACCCGTTTTAAACAAGGACAGGTGAAATATTTTCACTTTTCTAGTTGGAGTTTTTCTCTGCTAATCATGTGTAACCGTAACCTGGAAAACACGTCGCATTTTTGAAACGACTTGCAAATGTAACTTTGTATTTCCTAATGTAAAAAATTTGTAACCGGGCTACTGGTCGCAGCTAACG
The DNA here is from genome assembly GCA_032622095.1 of Siphonodentalium dalli. Classification (NCBI taxonomy): domain Eukaryota; kingdom Metazoa; phylum Mollusca; class Scaphopoda; order Gadilida; family Siphonodentaliidae; genus Siphonodentalium; species Siphonodentalium dalli. Next base: position 116,100,974 of record CP136062.1, on the reverse strand, counting down.
TACGAGCAAACGTTGAGTCGACTTTGAACAAAATCGACTTGGAAAAAAATGCACGACGTATTTGTAACCCAGTAACTGCACCAAAATCTGCCATATATGTGTCATTGGTTCCAGCGACACTTTATTTGAATTCCGCACGCCCTTGCAGTTGGTGAGTTTTACGTCAGACAAAGTGAATCCCAAGCTCTCGTAATAACGAACAGATGTCAAGAATGAGTAGATATGACGGTTTCTCTCTCCTGCTAATTCCATGGCGTTGAGAACAAGCATTTTGCCCATACCACGGAGCCGCATCTCTTCATCCACGAACAGGTAATTTGCGCATGTGTGCTCATCACCTATGGGCATTATTATACAGAACCCTGGAAAATGAAAACGAAATTATCCGGGGATCATTCCGTTATGTCGGTTTAACGTCGTTTCAACCACCGACTATATCACGACATGACCAGTTTGATTGATTGATAAAGTTACGCACATATAGGGTTAATTTCACTGTGAAATAAATCATTCTACCCCACGTCAGTATACAAGTAACTGACAAACTTTCCCCAGACACGCCAATTCGGTTACAATTTCTTTGTGTTTATCACAATTCGCACTTCCAGTTACCTTGTATATATCGACCCGTGTGGGCCAGTGGTATAAAATAGGCCAACAATGTGAAACCGTGTTGGGGTGCATCACATGAGGTGTGGTGTAGGTGTCCTGGGGATGCCACGACGGCCGTATATATATCTATCACGTTAGGCTTCAACCTGCAGATATGGATGGGCTCATTGTCTACTTTGGTCCTAAACATCTCTTCATGACCGGTAGTTGAGTTGACCCGACTCAATCAACCAATCACGCCTCTCCACGGTGTTTCAGATTCATTTCTATCCTCCGTTGTGTTATATTTTTCAGACGTCTGCAGTTGTGTTTTCAGTTTTTCATGTATGTTTCTGTCATGTTATCGTAATGGATGTTTTCCGCTAAATGTAATATATAATTTGTTTTATTTTATTGTATGACTTTAAAGACACGGGGGCCTTCTCCGTGGATATAGGTTTTTAAATAGTCACATCCAGTAAAACCGCCATAAACAGAACGAATATTATATAATAGACAGATGTTGTTCTTATACAAATCATATATATCGCGTAGATGTTAGCATGTTATTGTCGTGTTGGTATCCTTATTTATGAAAACAAAGATAAAACAAAGTTACGTTACGATTGTTTTTAGACAAAAACTCGAAACTACCGTATCGTCCAATGAAAATGTTCCGTTGCGCTGTGGAATGCGTAGATAACATTATTGGCGCCATCAACAATCGCATTCAAATCACACCAAATTTTATTTTAATCGACCCATTCTACCCGCTGTCATTTCAAAATGAAGCTAAGCCACGTTACTTCATGATTGGGAAATGATCAGACAGAAAACGTGTACATAATATAATTGTTCTCGCAAAGAGATGAATATTTTTCAATCCAGTTAGTATTGTGAGTTGTATGTTGCAGACACACCAAATTAGGAGTTTTACAACCGACGTAAAGCGCGGGAATCTAAATAAGGGAATGGCGCAATAGCTTGACTCATCTTATAAACAATCCACTACGCTTTTTCCGAGAAACTTAACAACAGTCGACCTGTATTTTCTCGGACACAAAACGTGTTTTGTAAATAATGTCGCATTCATATCATCATTATACTATTAGTATATTCTTGAGGAAATTATCATAATTTGATGTTATTTCTAAATTATAACCTACAACAAATAATTTAGTTCGTCGCTTCGTTGTTGTTGATTAATTTATATTCAATAAGCTTACTATCTAAATTAATATAAACATTCTGGCATTGCGAGGTTAACTTCAGTTCCTCCTATACCTGTCAAAATACCTGTTATAGTAATTAAACAAGTCACAGTACATCGATAGATAAACTATCTGTTTAAATCTTTCGCACACAATTTAATCAATATCGCGTCTGTTAATTATAGTTTCATTGTGCAAATGTGTTAATCGAATAAGACCCTATATACTTTTGGATATTTATCAAGTTTTCGGCTTTAGCTATAAATATTCGCCAATTGTTTAATAATCGACACGCAGAACATTACGGTAAAAGATCCACTGCACATTGTTTCAGTTCTTTTACTTTAAACATATTTTATTGTGAATTATTCAATTTAAGGGATTAGGGTACAAGTTACAGAAACTTACATGAGACCCCTCTCCCGATACAAGGTTGAATTACAGTATTTGTTTACAAGATGACAGAGGAATTACAATTGTGGTGTATTACATAACTGAAAATAGAGAAGTTAGAAGTTATAATGGTAAGAGTGTGGACTGAGTGGTTTCCTGTTTTGTATTAATTGCCAACATATGGATACATATATGATATGATGACGGGCCGTACGTCTAATCGGTATACTTATGTGGCTATATATATCTGAAGGTATATTATCTGGCAATTACTCCTGATTAAAGACACGGTTGGCCTTGGCGGTGGGTATCCTGTGAAAATATCTCCGCCCGTCAAAAACCGCCACAAACAGAAAGAACATCAAAATATAGATAGACTTTGACCGTATACAAATAAGAAATATCGCATAAACAGTATGTTATGGTCATATGTTTGACCATTGTTATGTAAACAAAAGCATACAAAGTAACTTTTCTGGTGTTTGTTTATATTATGATGGTAAACATAAAGAGCGTTCTTTGTTGGGGAATACCTGATATGGAACTAATAAAGAGCGTTTATGCCATTTGTGTGTGATTAGCCAGTAGCATTGTGCTGTCTTCTGTAACACAATCAGGCTCTTGTTTAGGTAAAATATAGTATGTCTTTATGATAACATGCTGTTTACGCGATGGTCATGGTATATATGAACGGAACTGTATGCGTTTTAATGTTTTCTGTTTACGGTGTTTGGAACAAATATGGATATTTTCGACAATTAAGGCCGCACGTGCCTTTAAAGCGTGTTGTCGCAGCTATGTTAGACTGAACAATGCGAAATAATTTTGTGTTTCTTTGAAAGGTTTCATCAGGAATTCACCATAGCAGTTGGTTCCGGTTTGATATTCGGGAATTATGTTTCTCCAGTTTACAGTAAAGTACATGTCTCTGTTCGTCATACAATGGACATAAAAGAAATAAGTGCATGCCACTTTCATAAGCGTATCCACACCTACAAATTGGACTGTCGTCAATATAGTTTTCGTACATGTCTAGACGAAGATCGCTGCATGAGTTACGTATCCTACAGTGTACAATGTTACTGTTCCGGTTTCCTAATTCAAAGTAATTGGGTGGTTTCGTGCCTGAATCGACAATATTCAAGTTTTTTTTCGAAATCTTGCAGATTTTCAGCTGCAGTTACATACTTAGGAATCTTGTTCCACTCGGTCACGGTCGAAGGAAGGAAGGAGGGATTTTTATAGTGTTCTATAGAACAATAATACGAGTAGAACCTATCCTGGCATCGCATGTTATATCTTGACACCTGGCAGTAAACCAGTAAGGTAGTCTGGGGCTTTATTATTTATAATTTTGAATAGCGTTTGAATTTATGTTTCTCTCTGCGATTTTTCTTAGTGTAAGCCAGTCTGCTTCAGACAGGACGGAACTATTTGAGCATGAGCGCGTGAGACCTGTTACAATTCTGGCGGCATCGATATGGATTCGGTCGAGTTTCTTCAAAAGATAATCAGGGGCGTTTTCCCATATAACATCCGTGTAATCTAATATTGGTATAATATAAGCCTTATATAGTTTATCGAGTGTTCTTCTGTCAAGCTTATATTTATATTTTCTGAGAATTGACAACCGGGGAGTAACTCTTGTGGCGATAGACTCAATGTGTCTGTTCCAGTTTAAGTTGCTTTGAATTTCAAGGCCGAGATGTTTCTGCGACTCTATGAGTTCCACTTTTTTGTTTTGAAAAGGGGTATTTAAGGACACGTTTCTGGGGTCAGAGAGATAAATATTGCTTTTGTTTTAGTCTGATTGAAATTTACAAGCCATTTACGTGCCCACTCATCAATCTTAATTAGGTCTTCATTTATATTTCTTTCTAACAAATCAATATCATAGTGCATCGTCGTGAGACAAGTATCATCAGCATACATTCTGGTGACTGAGTTCAAATTTTCGGGTAGGTGGTTTATGTATACGAGGAATAGGAATGGGCCGAGTATGGAACCTTGTGTGACTCCAGCCGGGATAACTCTGAAGTTTGAACATGAGTCATTATACAGACACAATTAAGTAGTTAAATCGAAAGAGCAAATAACGCCTGCTGTCGCATATAAAGGGACCTCTCACAAAAAACAGCGGCCTGAGTATACAAAAGGGCTCCCATAGATTTTTGAATATTTGTTTACGTCGTGAGAGGTCAGTGTCGAGAATACCCGTGCCATCAAGTGACATGGCATGTAAGTTTCGGGGCCAAAATGAGAATTTATGGAGATTTCGGCTTCAATTCACTGGCGTGATTTCGTGAACATCGTTTAAGCTACAACTGAGCTCTCTTTGCGAGATTTTCATTTCCAACTTATGTTGACGGTTACAGCTTGTTGTGTCAGCATGATTATGTGTTATTGAATTTCGGGAAAATTTCTAGTAAAACTTTAGACAAGAGCAGTCCGGATTTTGACTCGATGTGATAAAGTGAGATTGTGTTCTAGCTATATAGGCTATGTGTGGATAATTTTAACTTTTAGGCTGAACATATATGTGGTATAGTATAGTAAGTTTCATGCATTAGTTTGTGTGATTTATTCCTTCCCTCCCTTGTCCCGCCGTTTGGTCCATGAAACATTGTATATTTGAAATGATAAAATAGAGGCATTTCACCCTTTCATGACAGGAGCTGCGCTGGTGCGTCTTTAAATATAGTGTGTCGGTGTATCCTACCACACATGCGAGTCCCCCACTTGGGATCCGCATATATAAGACAAAGTTACCGGCCCACAAGGTCTAGTTTAATATTGTTAGACCAAAAGCATTCTCCCACACATGCGAGGCTCCCTATGGGAGATCCGGATATATAAGAGAATGCACTGGCACAGGGTTTTCGCGAAATTTCAGGAAGCTCCAGCCATGAAAGGACCAAGCGATTATTTTTAGTATTAATATTTGTGTTTTGAAGGTTGTCTTGTAAACATACCTTCTGTTGCCATTTTTAATTGGCATCTGATATTTTCAGATTATGAGAATATGTTGTTTTGTTTTTAAATTTTATTTTGTTTTTTTATCTTGTTTTTTTTTAATTGGGAGTTGGCCAAAATTATGCATACATATATGCATATATAAATATATATATATATATTTTTGTTCTATCATTCTACTGTTTATATGTTAGAACGCCTCAGTAAAACATATTTTAGAAACTATTGTCCATAGACCAAGACAGGAAGAGAAAGAGAATGAAATCACACTGACTGTTCTGCCTGCATATCCATCTGAAAAGAAATATTTTTACTTTAATTTCACACGTAATGCTATAAAGATACAATAGTGATCTGGATAATGTTCAGCAATATAATACGTAGATGTCATACCAATTTTACAAATAAGAAGTAGGACATTTAACATTATTACATGTATACTCACAAATGCTAAATATGCTATTTCTCCTTAACTTTTCTCTAAAGATGCATTATCCGAAATTAAATTAAAGGTCCCAAATTACTATTTCTTTGGCTTCGATGGTAAAAAATATTTGATTTGAGTTGAGGAACCACCCATCAAAGCTCAGAGTGATCAGATATCGAGATTGTGAAGTTTGTTATTTCTCGAAATGTGCACTTATTTGTGGCTTAGAACAAAAGTCGTCAAACTGACGGCATCGGACAAAATTTCAGACGAAGATGGATAACTGGAAAATCGAGTGGTAATACGGCCAGATTTCGTGATACTCAAGTGGTAATACGGCCCTATTTCGCTTAGCAAAATGTTGATAAATAACACGTCTTGAGAAATGTTATACGATAGTTGACAGTGATTAGCACTATTTTGTTGCAATTAATCAATTCTGATAATTAAAGCGTATTTTGAATAAATGTTGTTGTAACTTGATGATATTGGGACCGTCTGATCTGTTTAAGTATCTCCAAAAAAAAAAAAAACAAACAAACAAAACAAATAGCTCTGGGACAGAGGACGAGGTATTGACTGGGGTTTCCCTCAGCAATTTCATGCACTTGTACCAACTCTCAAGTGCCAAATAACTACTGGGTGGAGAGGTAGTAAGAGTGGACATTTTGCAGAAACAAATAATCCTGATGAGTGAAACAAAAGTATGAAGTTAAACTTTGGGACTTATCATGTATGGCACTGACATTTTAATTTTCTAATTATTTCAGGTACTAGTGTCACTGTTTAATACATGCATGTATATACTGCCATTTTATGGTAAATTCTTCAGATGTAACCAAATGTTATGGTTCAGTTAACTAGTGCTTACTGCTAATGCCACTATGCCAGTAATTGGCCGGCAACCAAAGTATGGTTCGTTCAGATTTTACTAACATTTATTACATGTAGGCTTACGGGGGTAGAAACAAGCTTACAGTGAGGAATTTTGTCCAAAAATTAATCAATGTACATTGTATGGCCATTCGACATTTGTGAGTAGTATGCTAGGGGTCCAGGGTTGTGTTAATTGCCCCAAACGATTTTAACTTCTACAGTCTAACAAAGTTTCGTATATTAAACAGCTACAGACGATTATTATCGTTCGTTGTATATTCAGTCAATTCTATAGGATTATATTCGGAAAGCTCGATTTAAATGTTTCAGAATCAAGGCGTTTTAATTGTTTTAGTTCAACTTGACAAAATCAAGTTTAGGCTATTGGGATAGGTTGGCATCCGTCCATCAACAATTTCCTTTAACAACCTAAAGGTCACATCTCATCGTCACCAATCTTCACATTGATCTTCGGGGTGACCTCCAGATATTCCAAAATTCGTTAAATAACACGCCAGCAGTCATCTTGTATTTCAAATTTGAATCCATGTGCACACCCTGCATGCCGCATTTACTGGCTAATTGTTTTGATAATATACACGCATGCTCAGGATCAACTCTAGATAGGAGCTATCGAATTTGAATAATTTTCGATTAAAACATGGCCACTGACAGCCATTGGCTAAATCCTTTGAGATACCATACATACCACATCCCCCATCCAAATGTACCTGTTTATAAAAAGAAAGGCGATATATTATGTCCAGAAAACTATCCATATAACTATAACGAGTTGCCTCGGCAAACCATTCTCCAAAATTATTAATTCTAGATTAACTGCGTACGTGGATGAAATATATTTACTCGAAAGTAATCAAGTCGGATTTAGAAAAGGTTTTTAACATCTGATAACATTGTTGCAACAATGGAGCAATACGAAATGAAATTCTGAATTGGAGCAATACGAAAAGAAAGAAATTATATAATGGAGCAATACGAAATTAAATACTTTTGTTTCACTCATCATTGATTTTAAACAGGCATTTGACACTGTATGGCATACTGGCTCTTTGTTGACGTCTTGTATCAACGGAAGATGTCTCAGACTTATTAAAAACATGTACAGCAATGTCAAATCCCTGGTTGGAATCAATGGCGACACATCAAATAATTACATAACGTACTCTGGAGTGCTCCAGGGTGTAAATTTGTCATCTATCTTATTTTCGATCTACCTCAATGATTTGGAGTTTCTTAGAATCTAATAATGTCCCAGGCCTGCACCGATTGCAAACATAAATTACCGATGAAATTAAAACGTACGTAAAACTTTATTTAATGCTTTATGCTGATGATACTGTAATATTCGCAGAAAGTACAAAAGATCACATCAAAAACGAAGATTATGGTATTCGGAAAAGGGCGTACCCAAGACGTAAGTTATACATTAATGGAATACATATTGAATATGTCACTCATTCACTTATTCACAAGCCACACCCGCGGTATTTGACTGCAATCTCATGAAGATATCGAATAAACTACACGTTAGCGTCGCGTATCTTAATTGACCAAACGTCGTATGTTCAAAATCAAAACTAACGTACGTTTATTCATAATTGGGGAATGATCACACAGAGCAAGTATACATAATAAAATTGTATTTGCAAAGATATTAAAAAAATAATATTTTCTCCCAACCTACATGTATATGGATATTACGTCACGTGCCAAATAAGGATCATTACAACTTCGAGTAATCGTATAGTAAATGCCAAGCGTATTCTAAACAAGGAGATGACCCAACATGACCGAGGTACAGCTCAATAATATTTATTATAGCGTGCTTATCGCTATATTTGCATTACATTGTGCTTTATTATATAGCATCTGCATGGCGAAAATTGTATTATGCATGTATATATACCTGATGATCAAGATGTCATTATATATTTTTTCTGACAATGTCCAGACTGGTGTCTAACACATATGAACTGATATGACACTCTCGTGATGCATGCCAAACTTTCAATTATCATTTCCACCCCACCTGGCGAACTGAAACAACCGAATACCGACCAACCTTTATATCTTCTATTATTATGCCGTATATAATGTATACATTATTCACATGTACTGAAATATAGTGTATATTATATCCATATATATCTGTAATGTCTCAACTTGACGATCAGAATAAACTAATAATTGAATTGAATAATTGATTGATTGAAATAGTCTATGCTTGCATATCTGTGAATTACCATAATAATCTCAAGCGTTTGAGATATTCCTTCGTGACGAAATCAGCGTCCAGACGGGTGTGTGATATATGTAACTTCCTTTTGTATATCCAAACATAAATGCATAATTTGTTTTCTAAATAGTCTGTATTATGTGTTATACATTCAACATTCGATAACATATATATACTTCATATAATATTAACTATAAATCGTTCGCATGGGAAAATATTATCGTCACATGTCTATATTGACACCTTTTAGTTCATGTGCTTGTGATTTTGATCTTTAGATTTATGTCCAATGCATTTGTAAATAACCATATACATAACATCTCTCTCATCAAAAGGAGGCAATAAAGAATATATTACGTCGAAGTTGAATAATAAATACATAATGGTAGTGATGTAAACATTCAAATTCATGATTTATTTACGTTTGTAGATGTAACTATAATAAACGACGGATGTAACTTTGTCATGTGCTTTGATCGCAATAACAATTCAGTAAGATATGTGTGAACTCATGACCACATATAAAACCGCCGTTCATTTATGTTAAATAATCACCTCGGATCCGTCCAGACTTGTCAACTCCCAGAAGGAATGACTTTGGATGTAATGTAAGTCCAGCAATATCCTAAAGAAATGAACATCTCGGAACCAATCCGGAATACGCTCTGAGAAAAATGCATCGATATTGGAGATATCGTCGATTGTGCCCACTCTTATTGACCACTCACGGGTATCAGAATCGCTCATTTTCCCCACGAAGTCAGTTGGTCTTGAATGTTTTTACATATAACGACGCTTTCTCAAACAGCAGTGAACTGTGTGTTAGTATATCACATGAGTAGATATAGCATATTAAACTTTTTATTGGTCCAATTAGCGTGTGAGTCATCGCATGAACAGCCGGATATCTATGTTGGAGGGTCATTGTTGTTGTCCTTGGTCGTCACTGTATGATGACGTAATTAAATGTGTGTGTTGTTTTGGGAGCGGCTATTGATTCTTGTCATCTCAACCTTAATTGTTTGGTGGGTTATTGGAGGTTACCGGCCTGGATTCTCCTTGGCAGTGTATAAGGGATTTTTATTGTCGGTCGACACCATATAAAGGAGTACTGCACGGTGAATCGTCTTAATCGAGCTGGTTCACGCGACATAGGTGCCGTTTACATGCGCCCGATGAAGTGCGATTATTTGGTTTTTGACCCAAATACCAGATAAGCCGTTCATGTAAACGCGTTAAACGCTCAAATATTAACGTGGAACTGAACTCGAGCTAAATTGTCGCATTCATTACGCCCAGTGCGGGCGTTTACTGCTACGCTGATCTGGCTGTGCACGTTTTGGGTTTTATGCGATGCAATTTATTTTAGGAAATTGCAGTAAGGCTGATCTGGCCGTCTCAATAGAGCTATAGCGATGGGGATATCTCGCAGGAAAACACATTTCGGGTTTTCGCGGATGTATCTTCGCGGATGTTTCATTGTTGCAATATGTAACGTTTATGACTGCGTTAATTTATGTCGATGTTTAGGTATGCACAATGGCTGGGCCACTATTGAAGATTTTATTGCGGGAACACAATGCATAATACAACAGCTAACTTCGCTGATGATATGTCTCAGTTGGAATGTAAAATAAAGGTCGTATTGCGAAGTATTGGGTGCGTATTTATTCCGAATAGTAGATATTTGGTCCGCATTTAGAGGTAAATGAGACACCTGAAGTAATAGTTTTTGTATAATAATTTGAAGGATTAGTTGATTTAACGTAAGGTGCATTCATGAAACCAACATATTGTATATTACAAGTTACGTATATGCCTAATAATATGATCTTGAGGGCGTTACCATTTCTGACTATGGTTATGTTGTATAAGCATGTCTGTCTGTGCTGGAATGCCCAATCTAGTAGATCAATGTCGTTGCGCCAGTCGTAGCGCCACGCCGATGATTGTCACCGACGTACCGTTTTATGCTGTCCGTTCTTGGACGCCCACCCTCACACGCAAGATAGTTTTAAGGACAATAGGGACCCATCCCAATAGTATGCTGAAAATCAGTGAAAATAGGAGGATAAAGCAGACAAACGTCTGTGAACTGTTTTCAATAACCATGCAGATATGCAGATGACATGCCAATCACGTAAGTTTACTGGACAACACTACTAATCTCAGAAATCACCCAACACGCGCTATAATTAAAGATGCATAATCCGAATTAACGCTCCAAAATGACTATTTCTTTGGGTTCTGGTGTGAACAATATTTTATTCGAGACGAGGAACACACCCATCAAATCTCAGTGATCAGATATCGATTTTTGAAATTTGTTATTTCTCGAAATGTTTAATTATTTGTGGCCCAGAAAAGAGCCGTCAAATCGATGCTCTGGGGCAAAATTGCGGCTGAAGATGAATAACTCTAAAATCAAGTGGTAATACGGCCGAATTTCATGATATATGCAAGTGATAATATGGCCATATTTCGTTGAAAAACATGTTGATAAATAACACGTTTTGGGAAATTTTATACCATAGTTAGCATTATTTTGCTGCAATTAATCGATTCTGATAACAAAAGCGTATTTTGAAAAAATGTTGTTGTTGTAACATGATGAATTGGGGACCGTCTGATCGGATTGAGTACCTTTGAACTTGTATATATATGAGTATAGCACTATAGGTACTAGAAAGTTCATACCGATCTAACCACTTGCAATTGTTTCAACTGTTGGAAAATTCCAATTGGGCACCCTTTGTATCGGATACCCACCCCTCCAACACAAGTTGTTTCTAAGGGAAATTGAGACCCACCTCAAAAGTTTGATGAAAATAAGTGAAAATACGACGATAGAGCAAATAAAGTTTGTAAAATGTTTAAAATAGCATTGCGGATGACATGCCAATCACGTAAGCTTAATGGCGAATTTTCTAGATTTATCATTTATCATTGCCAGGTCAACCACTCTTGAATGTATAAATCACGCATCTTCTGGTTTGCGGAGCGCGTTAGGTTGTGGATCCAGTCACCATTTAGTTGGTCCAATCATTGCTCATTCCGAGGTTATTTAGCGTCTCTCGTATCCCAATAATCAACGGATTGTTTAAAACATTGTTATCAGACAATTTGACATGCAATAATACAGATTAAGTGGTATTTTGGTTAGCTTACTGACAAGCTTAGCCCAATATGTTAAGTAACGCAATTTTATTTTAGCTCTTGGGCACATTCCAAGTTCGCCGTATAGGTTGTTGTGTCGATTATTTTTACGATTAAGACAAATTTCAAGAACCACAACTCAAACTTTCAAATATGGTTAGGTTTTCGTGGCCCCAAACAAAATTATGCACCATATGTTATGATTGGTATAATTTATTTCATATATGTCTAGAATACTTTGTACAGTGAGTTTGTGACATCTAGCTTTGTTCAGAAGTGCTTAAACTGCACTATTTGCATGTTAGCACCTGGTATTTCTCTCCAGGGCAAAAGATCCGTTCTTGTGAAAATTTATTCACAGATATTTGTAGCTATCAACTAAATCAATCTCCTGGTCATTTATATGAAATGGGGTGTGGATCATTTCTTCTTTCCACTTTGAACAATAATTGAAGAAAGTGGCAAGAGCATGTTGCAAGCCTCCTCGTGCATTTGATATCAGAATTGTGTCGTCTGCAAATATCAATAGAGTCATTTTAAGTAAAATACCAGTTTCATATCCGCTAAGCTTGTCTATAGTAATGCTATTAAAATTATGAGAATTTAAGTCATGTTCAAGATCATTCACGTATGTAGCATAAAGCCGATGTGATTATCTTCCTGTTTTAGGCCAAGGTGACTGGGAAAGTACCATGATTCTTCGTCTTTTAGACGTACACATAGTTTCAGACCGTCATATAACTATTTGATTACATTAAGAGCGTATCCTTCGATTTTGTCCAAAGGTTTAGTCCAGAGACTGACCCTATGGACACAATCGAATGCTTTAGAGAAATCGATAAAAGCGCAATATAGATTTTCTTTTTTGCTTTAAACAAATGTATGAGAGAGTAGAAAGAGTATGCATGGTCGATTGTTGAGAAGCTTTTTAGAATATGCTTTTAACAGTCATGGCTCATTTGAACCTCGAATAGTATATATACTTACCACCTCATCCTTGTTCTGTCTCAGGTATTCATTTCAGAGAATTGTTGGCTTGGGGGGTGTTTAGCTGTCAGAGCTATTGTTTATTGATTGCTCCGGTTTTTTCAACCGGTAGATGGATACATGTGGAACAAACCGTTGGTACTAATCAGAAGAACAACGAGTTGACCCCGCTGACGAAGAATAGTTGGCGGTGCATAGTAAAACGATAAATATAGTCAGAGACGGCCCAAATTGGGGATATAGGACATGTGCCCCCACACCTTTTCACCAAATACGGGTACGTCACAGTTGTATCTAATAGCATTATAATAATTTTTAATATAGTCCGGATCCAATATGACTGCCAAAAACACCCAATGTACACCAAATTGAACCTATTTCCCCCGATAATTTTCCCGGCCATGGGGAGCATAGCCCATGCATGATCCCTTGGCGTACTCGCGCCATCTGCGCTCGGGTGTGTCCAGTTACGTGGCTCACCTTCACCATTGGTCAAAATTCCCAACAGTTAGAAAGTTCATACATGACACAACATTAGTTGGAATTTTCAAACTAACAATAAGTTGAAATTGTTCTCTTATAGTTTGATTTTCCAACAATTAATTTGTGGGTGATTTGTTGTTTTTACAGCAGCATTTGCATATTTTCCTACTGCTGGTCAAAATTGTGGACTTTTCAAACCTTTGTGGGTGTCAGGTTGGAAATTTCCAACACTTTGAAAGCTTGAGGCCAGTCTAGATGCTAGGATTTTGCAATTTTCAGGTTCAGGTTTCAAAATTTTCTCACACCGAGCCAAACCATGCATGGTCGACCCGGTATGTCATGGTTCCTCTTCCATGGCCTGTCAAAAGTTGTTAATCAATTTAAGGAAAACAAATCGGGCTCTGAACTTTCCAGCAGTTAGGACACTAGAAGCTATACTTTTTGCAATGTTCAGGTTACGATTTAAAACAGAATTATCACACTGGGCCGAACCATGATCGAACCGCTGTGTCCTTGTCCCTCGCCCGTGGCCAATAAATTTAAGAAAAACAAGTCGATGTTAGTATTTTGCAATTTTCAGGTTGAAATCTCACAATGTTCTCGCACTGGGTCAATAGCCTACCATACAGGACTGTGATGTACCAGTTGGGAAAATTAGAGCAGGCCCATTGTTGCAGTTGTAAATAAACAACCAATATCTAGTGTAAGTCGTTAGGATATTTTCTTATTTTTAATAAAATGTTATATTAATTCGCCCTCGGTCAGAAACTATTAAATTATATGGGATGATTTGGTTGGAATTTCTGACCAGATGGAATATTTCGGGTACCAGGTGAAAAATTTAAATTAAGTATCAGGGGAGTGTAAATTAAAATTAGTCAAGTTGAGCAAACGGACTGGTTCACGGGGCGGTCGAAAATTACACCCGGATCCCTCGCCCAAGGAACGCTCTTTGATAACGTCCCTGACAGAGGTCACCCATTTCTCAGACTGAATGAAGATGACCCACGTTTGACACCAATTGATAAAAATTAATATGTTCCAATTGAATATCCATAAGTCACTAATATACGATGCATTAATTCATATCTGCGTTAATATGTTCCAATTGAATAACCATATGCCACTCATAGACGATGCATTAATTTATATCTGCGTTAATATGTTCCAATTGAATATCCATATGCCACTCATATACGATACATTAATTTATATCTGCGTTAATATGTTCCAATTGAATATCCATATGCCACTCATATACGATGCATTCATTAATATATTATATGCGTATTTATGTTCTCGCTCTAACATATCAGGAGGTGTGTTGTAAGTCAGATAACCACACGGGCTTGAGTGATTATATGGCTCGCGGGACACTGCCATCAATGATTATCCTTTACATAATCATCACATAATCACAATGTACATCCGGGTATAACAACGAAGCCATGAAGGTTACCACAATACGAAGCGGTCGTTGATGCCAGAGCGTTCGACGGACACGGGTAGGTACAATTAGCTCGTTATTACGCCACACAGTGGTGTAAGCTGGTGTAGAGTTTTTCATATTCTGTGGTCGATCGATAATCCACTGGGCGAATGTATTATGGTTATTTCGTACTTGAGTATAAACCGTTCCGATAGAGCCACGATAGTGCAACAAAGATTAGCACATGTGTTTACGCCATCGGTGTAATTGTGGAGACATGTTTCTATTATGAAGGTTCGCTATCCCGAAGGTCCGCTATTCCGAAGGTTCTCTATTCCGAAGGTTTTTGTTATTTTTAGGTTAATTCTATATTCTAAAGTATTGAGACTAATTTGAGAGGGTTCATTATCACAAAGATTCTTTTTATGGAGTGTGCGCTCACATCCGAACTGATCCTGCGCGCATACCGATACAGATACAGGAGGAAATAACTTAACTTAGAACATTAAATGTGATTTTGTTTTGTTTTCGCGGGTTTTCTTGAGATTTAATGTCATTACGTGGGCCCATACCTTTTAATTCTTGGCATATAATATGAATGTTGTGGTATATATGGACCCTCCCGCATTGGGACATGACACAGGTACAGTTGACTTAAGTGATGTTCTGTGTGGGCTCCAATTTGGAGTTCAATATTTTAAGGGCCAAATTTAGAATTTTATGGGCCCATACCTTTGAACTCTGGGCATATAATATGAATATTGGGGGGCATGTCTCTATTCCGAAGGTTCACTATCCCGAAGGTCCACTATTCCGAAATTTCTCTGAATGTTCGCTATTCCGAAGGTTCACCAATCATAAGGTTCGTTATTCCTAAGGTTCTGTATTCCGAAGGTTTTTGTTATTTTAAGGTTAATTCTATATTCTAAAGTATTGAGAGGGTTCATTATCACGAAGATTCTTTTTATGAAGGAAATAACTTAAAACATTAAATGTGATTTTATTTTGTTTTCGCGGGTTTTCTTGAGTTTAATGTCATTACGTATGACCTTATTTCTCATTACATATTCACGCCAAGCAGCCCACACAATTGCTATGTTTCCATGCGATGTAATGTCATTACGTGTGACCTAATATCTCAATAATCTGAGCAAGAGTACGCCTGCTAAAGGCGCATTATAACAGTGGGGCTATAACGCTCAATGAATACTGGAGGCTATAACAAACTGCGCAGCAGAATATCGCTGAATAGACGAGTATGAGATGAGCCTAACTGCAAGTGTGACTTTGTTTAAAGGCCCACTTAATTTTCGAGTCATTCATTTTTTTATAGCATATACGGTTTTAATAACAATTTATGCCATAAAATTTGAATAAAATACTATAATTCATCACCATTTGAAACGCAGAATACTTCTATCTCCTAGTTTGAAACACCTTTAAAATACCGCGACAAGTCGTGCGTCGTATATCTAGCAATTAGCAACTAACATGTCCTCTTCGGCTTTCCATAGATTTCAACGTAATTTGATACTTATGGATATTTGTGTCCGGGAAGTGTTTTGGACGGGCCAAATCGTGACCCCGACCTGACCTTGACCTTTAAAAATGTCAATGCAAGGTCAATTTGGGTAAAACTGACAAATTTCGGCGAAATTTGATTCCTAGGGATAATATTTTCCGGGGAGTGTTTTGAACGGGTCAAATCGTGACCTCGGCGTGACCTTGACCTTCAATGTGGTCAATCAAAGGTCAAATCTGGTAAAACGGATGGATTTCGACGAAATTTTATACCTATGGGTACTTTTGTCGGGGGAGTGTTTTGGACGGGTCAAATCATGACTCCGACCTTACCTTGACCTTCACAATTGTTAATTAAAGGTCAAGTGGGGTAAAACGGACGGATTTCGACGAAATTTGATACCTAGGGGTACTTTTCTCCGGGTGGGGGTGTTTTGGACGGGTCAAATCATGCCCTGACCTGACCTTGACTTTCGAAATAGTCAATTGAAGGTCAAATCGCCGGAAATCAGATGGGAAACAGCCCGGACGAAGTCGGGCCCATCAGCTTGTGTAATAAAGAAGACAGTTTGAAGAAAGTAATGTATAACACGAGAAACGGGAAAACTTGAAATATGGAAGTATGCAAATTTCCTACATAAAATTTGAAAGCTAGTTTATATAGAATAATTGTATTATATTTATATTTATGGCTAATAATATGATATTGGTGGCGTTACCATTTCTGACTATGGTGTTCTTGTTTATATATGCCAGGAGACGATGTGATGACATATAGCGCATTGCAGGAACACTGCCATCGATCTATGACTTGTTTAGTTGATATCACGTAAAATTTGAGAGAAATGTGTATGTCATGGCATTTAATCGATAAAGTGTGAGTGAACGAAGAATTTGTGTCGAAATAAACAACCAGTTGTTGCTTTCCGTGTATATTTTTCTATATATTTCCCTTGATATATGTCGTCACATCGTGGGGGTGGGGAGGGGGTGTGCATGTCGCATCCATATATGACTAACGTCCGGTCGTTAGTATCACTATTCGTAGCTAGACAGAGTATATCACTATACATAGCGAGACCGAGTATATCACTATACATAGCCAGACCGAGTATATCACTGTACATACCTAGACCGAGTATATCACTATACATAGCTAGACCGAGTATATCACTAAACATAGCTGGACCGAGTATATCACTATACATAGCTGGACCGAGTATATCACTCTAAGTAGCTAGACCGAGTATATCATTATACATAGCTAGACCGAGTATATCACTATACCTAGCTAGACCGAGTATATCACTTTATGTAGCTAGACCGAGTATTTCACTATACATAGCTAGACCGAGTGTATCACTATAAATAGCTAGACCGAATGTATCAATATACATAGCTAGACCGAGTATATCACTATATATAGCTAGACCGAGTATTGCATTTTAAACTCGACACACACACATCAGTAACGACATCACGAAGTTGTTTTGCAACAACTGTTGAAGTTCAAGACAATCCCAGGTAGTGGCGGTGGGTATGCTGTAAAAATATTCACCTCCGTCAAAAACTGCCACAAACAGAAGGAATAGTAAGATATAGACAGACTTTGTTGTCAATCAGAAATATGACATAAACAGTATGTTATTGTCAATTGTTTCCCCTTTGTTATTTATGTAAACAAAAGCAAAAAACGTTACGTTACCTGGCTTTTGTTTAGATCCGGATATGGTAAACATAAAGAGCGTTATTATGCCCCCGATCTCCGATGGAGATTTGGGGGTATATAGTGGAGCCGTCCGTCCGCCCTTCCGTCCGTCCGTCCTTCCGTCCGTCCGTACGAACGTTTCAACTCATAACTTTGGTTTCGCTAACTCAATTCAGTTGATCTTTGGTATGCTAATAGACCAGCCGGGGGGACAAGATGTCCCCATAACTGCGGTTTCGTCCGCCCATTTTGTCCAGAGTTACGCCCCTTTTTGGACTTAGAAAATTCAGTTTTCTGTGGCATACGAACGTTTCAACTATTAACTTTGGTTTCGCTAATTCAATTCAGTTGATCTTTGGTATGCCAATAGACCAGCCGGGGGGGGGACAATATTTCCCCATAGCCGTGGTTTCGTCCGCCCATGTTTTCCAGAGTTACGCCCATTTTTGGACTTAGAAAATTCAGGGTTTCTGCTACTTTTTTTGGTTTCCAGATGATAACTTGATTTTGGATTGTTTATTTGCAAAACCCGTTTTTTTGTGTATTACCAATATCGCAATACAGGTCAAGGTAAAATTTCGGTTCAATCGGATAATTTTTGTGAGAGTTATGATCCTTTTTTCGACTTAAAAAATTCATTATTTTTTTTTAGAAAATTCAGTTTTCCTTCTATTTTTGTGGCACCAGACCAAATTTGAAGCTAATATAGAACAACATGTGGCATTTTTATAGCGCTTAACCAGAAAGTTTCTCTGATTGTACAGTCGGGGGCGTTACCTCCGCCCAGCGGTGCACTTGTTTGTTACTGTTTTCCTGATATGGAAATAATAAAGAGCGTTTATATAATTTTTGTGTGATTTACCAATAGAATTGCGCTGTGTTATGTAAACAGAAGCACAACTTCTGTAACACGAGCAGGCTCTTGTTTACGTACACCATCGTACGTCTTGACAACAATATACTATGTACGCGCTGATTATGTTTGGCATATGAGCGGAACTGTATATATTTTGGTGTTCCTTCTGTTGATGGCGATTTGAACAAATATAAATATTTATGCAACGAACGCCGCCCGTGCCGTTAACCATCACTGATTACCCAGTTAGCCCGTCAACTCTCGACTATGTTGAGCGTCAAAGTTGAATGTGTGATTTTTCTTTTAAATTGTAAATTTCCCAAATGAAGCAGCTGAATGAAGTAACATTCAAAACAAGACAGTCAATGGCTGTGGAGACGCTCACCTACTGTAAAGACTGAAAAGAAAGGGACTTTGAAGACTAACACAGTCATTACTTGTCAAATAACTTAAGACAAGTAGTTCTAAACAGGGACATAGCTCGAGATTTGCTGATGAGCCGGGCTCTTCACCTTGAAATTTCTAAGTGCACACTACTGTCAAATCTCCAACCCCTGTACCCCACCCCAGGACTTAACTTCACCCCACTAGTTTTCTTCCTTAACACGAAACAAATGTGGCCGCGTGGACACTAGACAAGATGGCGTCCAACATGACCACCGTTTTTCAGACCATGCACTATAAATCAGTTTGATGCAAATTATAGAGATCAAATATTGTCATATATACGCACATGTTTATATTAATGTGAAGCTAAGATATAATGCCACCAGATGTATTGGGATTGCCCTTGTGGTCATGGTGGGATGTATAAGTATACGTTCTGGCTGTATTGTTATTGGTGGGTATATAGGAATACATGAAATAACCCTATGATCACCATGGCTGGGTGTATGAGTATGTACTGAGTGGCTGGATTGTCATGTTAGGAAGGGTGAGGTATATAAATTATGCAAGTCTGGAGTGGATGAATGGCCGTATGTGCGGGGTATTGTTATATCTGGAAGTGCTGTATGGCAATTGTTGAGGTGTACATGACATATGTGTCGGGTGTATATGTATATCTTGAGTGGCATATGGCCATGGGTATGGCGAATAGGTATACAGGGGGTGATCATATGGCCAATGATGGGGTGAATAGGTGGTATACAGGGAGTGAATGTAGGATCGTGAATGCGGTGAGTATGTATACATGGAGTGACTATATGGTCACCGGTTATGTGTAGATGTATACCTGGCATGCCTACATGGTGACTCATGACCCATGGTGGATGTATGGTCATGCGTGGGGTGTATAGGTATACCCAAGTATGGCTGTGTGGTCACGAGTGAGGTGTATGTGTATAAAGCGAGTGGCTGCTTGGTCATTGGAGTTTGGAGTTTATGAATATATGGAATGATTGTATTGTCGTGTGTGGTGTGTACCGTGGGTGGCTATCACTTTCCGCATTAACTTAAGGATATGTTAATGGATAGAGAGGTCATGCATATCAGGGAGTTCTTCATCTTGATGACATTTGTGCATTGGAATTTGCCATGCGTCATAATGTACTGGAACAACCATAATAGAACGTTTCGTTGTCAGTTGATTAAGAAAAATGTTTAAAACCAAGTTAGTCACAATTTGCTACCTTTTTGGAGCAGCAGAGAATGTGGACAATCCACTTTTTTATATCAAATTTGGTTACTATTTTG
This sequence comes from Siphonodentalium dalli, assembly GCA_032622095.1. Lineage (NCBI taxonomy): Eukaryota > Metazoa > Mollusca > Scaphopoda > Gadilida > Siphonodentaliidae > Siphonodentalium > Siphonodentalium dalli. The sequence goes on along the minus strand of CP136062.1, from coordinate 116,080,411 downwards.
CAAGCAATCTTCAGTAAATTTGTCTAAAAAACATATCAGTGTGACACATGGAAGAGAGATCAAAACAGTAAACACTTATGATAACAAATATAGCTCCATTTTACTTGCAAAAATGGTCCAAACCTGAAAAGTTATTGTTTGCCGATTTTTATGTCGTTTGTGAGAGAAAACTCATAAAATGTCAGTGGTTACAATTGTAAAAATTAACCACGGTGCATAAGAAATGTTAGTATTCAATGTATAGAAGGCATATTAGTCAAATATTATTGACAGTTTTGGTTCCATTGAGTTGGTGTGGTCATAAGTAATGGTATGCCTCACTTACAGTTCTGCTAATTTCCTGACATGTTATATTATATTATATATTATATTTATATTATAATTCTGTAAAATCGATTTTGAGGGATTGCACGGAAGGGGCTGGGACACACATAATGGCATATTTCATTCCAATGATCAGTTAACATGACAAATAAAATATAGAATCGCAATTCTGAACTAGTTCCAAGCAGCAGAAACTGATGTAGAAGATATTAGTGAAAAATAGTCATACTTTCCGTTTCCAGCGGCAATTTTGGTGGCCATCTTAGATAGGAGATTCCAATTTTGCCTCAGAAAGGTGGCCTTATGTATTAGCTTGACCATAAGATATACATGTGTATACATGTGACAAGACTTTATCTCTATAATTTGTATCAAACCTACTGTGTATCAAACTGACTGTGCTGAAAATGCGACAATTTTGTACTAAGCGGCGCAGGGGGTTTATTTTTAAAAAGCTGTTGCCCGGTTCGGGTTTTACTTTAAGCCTGCAGCGGGGCTTACTGCCGCCCGCCACGGGGTTTACTTAATCGTAGTACGGTAAGTTTGTAAAGACTTTATTATTCGGGTTACTGGATTGATTACCTTGAAATAAGGAAATTTTCACTTCGCATGATCTACCAGATTAAACCCAAATTAAGTAAAATAATCAATAGGCCAATTGAAGATAGTTGCCCGAGGCAAGATCAGTGATGGTCGTATACTATACAACAAAACTAATTGACTGAGTGTCTGTATTATATATAAGTTGTTGTAACAAACCAAGTAAATTGATACCCTATTCGCTGCGACGGTCTGGACATCACGGCTATAACTAGCACGTGTGCATACCGTGCATAATTTGATAACGTAGTTCACTAAACGCGATGTTAATTTCATTACGAAAGCTATTGTGACTCGGAAGCTGTCCATTTCATAAATGTGATTTCTCGTCCGGCACGTGACAGGCCTAAGACCAATCGGAAGCGGCTAAAATGGAGAGTATCAATCTACATAGATACAACGAATTACCAGCTGCGCATAATCCAAATGCAGTGTGGGTTGCCGAGGAGTATTTGTATTTAGTTTATTTTGAACACAGGATTGAATTGCGCATTGAGATCCATCAATTCCAATTCATGTGATACCCAGCGGTCATCTGATTATAAATATCAACTAATAAACAGCTTGTTCAATGCCAAGCGTACCAGCGTATACCAACTGCGCATAACATAATCACGGATGTGGACTGCCATGATTATTAGCATTTACTGGATTATATGTGATATGTAGAAATCGTGTCCCAATGACATTTATCTGAATATGAAACAAGAGATGATATAAATGGTTGGCAAGGCATGCTATCAAGACAGTTGACTTGTCACTAGAATATTCATATCGAATTGACAATTAGCAATTATGTATAATCACCTCTTGACAAATTGGTTTAATATATCAACCAATTGGTCAGAAGGGACTTGCCATTTGGAAATGGAACTTCGTGATTGGAGAGGTAAGATTCACGCAGGATATGTTAACAACCATATTATCGTATTTTCCAGGCCCATGTATGACAACGTTAGTCTACTTGGGCTTGGCGTTTGTTACCTTCACCTTTGTATATTGGAAATAAAAGATGTGCATCGGTACGATGACACGTCCAAGCCTATATTCACCGCTGTGACAGATGCACGTATACACGATCGATTTAATGTAAAAATTCGTCATATGAGTACAACTGTATTAACTCATCCTACATCCGGAATATGAGTGCACATATTTTCCACATTGCACGAAAATTCCAATGTACCAGGATGCCAGGAATTGATTCCAAATTATAACAAGTTGTCTAAAATAAATGACCTATACTTGCAATCAACGAACTTCATGTTTGACATCGAGGGGTCCAAAAAAAACACAAAATCATCCAAACATTGCGACGGGAATAAACAATTAATATTAAAATGCTCCTGATATCTTCTGCGATTAGACAGCATGTGAAAAACGGGTTTATATTGTAAGTGTAGTGATCATTATGCTTCCAGGTTTACGGAAGCAGTTCAAAAGGTGGCACTTTTTATATCTGACCACCGAAACCTTCAATGATTGGAATCATATACACGTAGGTTCAATCTCATTTTAATGGTCAATCCACGTTCATTATTCAAGCCAAGAAAAATCCGTATGAGACAAATTTAGCAACACCGAATGCGTACGCACCAAACGTTACATACGGGTCAAGGTGATAGAGATGATGCTTTCCTGAACTTATAGATATTTCCATGGCAACCAACCCGCCTGAACTGGAAATGGTTGCGACCTTTAATGGGGTCACTGGAAACCCGTCTATTCGAATTCCTGCCTTGTCTGCGGAATTTATGACGATTGAGAGGTAGTTGACGTATGGAATGCCAGTCGGTGTTGCATACGAGAACGAGTTGGCAAAGTGTTTGGTCGATGTCAGAGTTATCATTAAAGGATCGCCGACGCTGCCTGTCGTCTTGCCCGGGTTGAACATCACCAGCATTACAGGTTTTGTTGTCGTGATTGTATTATATTCTGTCAGTGCAAATGTGAGATCCATGTGATCGCCTGCGTTGGAGATACTCCCGCTGAACACGCCGTTGACCATGATGTCTGTATTGTCTTGACTTGCTGTGATCTGATACAGCCCCGCTGTGCTTGCTTCGGGCATTTGTATGGTAAAGAACTCTGTTCCCCAGTCTGTGATCGGTAACATCTGTTGACTCAGGTAATCACATGCACCGGTGGTAATAGTGTCGCACTTGCTACCTGATATCACGCTTATCTTCTTGTTAGAAACAACTTTAATACCAGACATGTCGAAACCACCGAACAAACCTATTGTTTGAAATCGATTGAGGTTGACGTTCGCTGTGTCACCTCCGTTGTATACTACAGCATTCAGAGTTATCGAACCAGACATTGAAGACGGAAAGTTGAATGTTACTACTGTCGAATCTTCTGTTGCAACAACCAATACCATTGAATTGCCTTTTCTAGTCGATGAGTAATACTCATTCCCAATGGCATTGACGGGTATGGCGGTATACCCATCAGCAATGACCTGTTCATTAACTACAGCGTAAAGAGTTATCGCTGATGATGCGCTCACATAGATTCCTTTATCGTCGACAACATTATCTGCAACAGTGATTCCCAATGTAGTATCAACGATGACACTCACTGACTGAAGAGCTGCAAGCGTTCTTGTTTGAATGTAGTTCGGATCGAACAACGGTTTCGTGATATTGATTGTGGCACCACCCGATTCTGGTGTTGATATGATTAACTCGAAACTAACAGTTCTGACAGCTACGGGTTCCCAGAAAGCAATGAAAAACTCGTTCCCTGAAAAGCTATTCTGTTCCGGTAGTTCTGGAAAAATAAACAGAAAAACTAAGTAACGTACTTTTAAATCACATCGCTGAAATTATTAACAATTAAAACCAATGAATACAACAAAATGAGTCAGATTATAATAACCTGCAACACAATACTGTAGTGTCACCCCTTCTCTTTTCTGGTATGTGGGATTCACATCCCTATGTTACATGTAACTGCATGGTATACCCGGGATTCATATGCCTATTTAAAAAAAGTATTCAGGATTCAACAACATGGCTGATATACAGCTTTTATGTAATCAACTTGTTCAAATTCTGATTAGTTCTTGTATTTCAGTCTCACACATCTTGATGTGCTGAAGTTATGGATATCAGTTTAGAATATGTGTGAAAATGTTCATATTATAATTAAATAACCACGCCTTGTCATGTCTATATCTATATTTTCGAATGTCTGTCTATCTGTCTATGTATATGATTGCTTCTCTGTCATGTCATCATCATGACCGATCTGTTTTTGGCAATTGTGGATATTATTTGACAGTTTGAGTGCATTTTTCAGGACAGCCTATGCTCTTCTCATATCCAATTTATTATCATTAATGGTCTTCTCATAATGCAACTGTTCTTAGTGTAAACATATTTTTTATTTCCAAATCTAGACAAATAACATAATATACAGATTACACATATATATATAAAATAGAAGAGTTAATGTATGGAAACGAGGAACAGACAAGCCCGATGGCTCATATGAAGTCTTCTCTCCTCTTTGGCGACATGCCCCCTTCCCCAAATGAGTGAGGGAGGGTATCGATCAAACGGGTGGGATTGCAATAATGGTTTTTGGAGAAATGGAGATATATAACTAATTTTGAGTTAGGGGTGGAAAACAGGGAGAAGATAGTGCTAGGGATAGCAGGAGACATAGAGCGAGAGTGTGAGAAAGTAGAAGACAGAATGGGGGGGGGGCAGATGAATCGTGAAATTATGACAGTGGTGGGGAGTTTTCAAAAACTGGGTTGTTTCGTGATAAAAATTATGCTCGTCTATAGTAATATGCATGCTTCATGCGCAATGGGAGGGGGTAAATAACAATGGCTATTAACTGGTTACATCTGTCAAAAAAGTAAACAAACACACACGACTACGAGTGTTCATAATCAAAATATGTCGTGGATTATATATCTTCCACGAGAACAAGAAGACATTCAGCAGTACTAACCCGAAACATGACACTTCCTATTTCAAGGGTGTTCACTGTGAATATCGCAGCATCCTTCATGTGGAATCAGTATAATAACAAGTAAGTAACATACATAATAATCGTTATCGGAAGGCATTTAATACTACATGTATATTGGGGGATATCATGCTGTCGCATAACGCGACCGGAATCCAATTCGTCACATATACAAATGATAGAGTAATGGGAATCCTTTTGTTCTCATAATATATGTCTGTATTGCGTTAAATATTCGTTTGTTTTCGCTAAGGCTAAGCTCCTTTGGTCCCCGAAATAGAGTATTCTCAGATAGGGCAACATAAGGACGTGCGTCATATAGTTCTCTTCTGGGCTCTAGATAAAATGTACACGCAAACTGATAGTGGTAAGTTGTCTCAAGTTCCCCACATAAACAGAAGGGGGATTTTTTTACATGATTATCTGTCAGGTCAGGTGGCTGCACTTCAGTCTTAACCGGGTATGAAGGATATGCGATTTATGGCATTTACTATGATAAAAATAGGCAGGTGTGCCTTTTTGAAGTCTTCTATTGATTCTATTGCTGCCCTTTGTGGTTTCCGGCAGTTTGTTCCATTCGATAATTGCAGCTGGTAAGAAGAATCTTTAATAGCCTTATATGTTCAAATATGAAGTTATATCTGGAATTGTTTGCCTAGATTGGTCGTATATAATTTCTTAAAATTGATGAAGCAGTTCCACGTATCATTTAAAGGTACGGTTGGCCTTGGCGGTGGGTTTCCTGTGAAAATATTTCCACCCTTCAAAAACCGCCACAAACAGAAAGAACATCAAAATGTATACATACTTTGTCCGTATACAAATAATAAATATCGCATAAACAGTATGTTATTGTCATATGTTTGACCATTGTTATGTAAACACACGCATAAAAAGTTACCTTTCTGGTGTTTGTTTATATTATGATGGTAAACATAAAGAGCGTTCTTTGTTGGTGAATTCCTGATATGGAACTAATAAAGAGCGTTTATGCCATTTGTGTGTGATTAGCCAGTAGCATTGTGCGGTTTTCTGTAACACAATCAGGCTCTTGCTTAGTTAAAATATAGTAGGTCTTTATGATAACATGCTGTTTATGCGATGGTCATGATATATATGAACGAAACTGTATGCATTTTAATGTTTTTCTGTTTACGGTGATTGGAACAAATATGAATATTTTCGACAACTAAGGCCTCACGTGCCTTTAACCCTTTGAGTGCCAGGTCCGATTTTTGTATCAACCCATATACCCTGTGCCAATGCATTCTCTTATATATGCGAGTCGATCATAGGTCGCCTCGCATATATAAGAGAATGCATTGGCCTAACAAATTTTTTTTTTTTTTTTTTATTACAATTTTTTACAATTTTAATAATTTATTCTTATATTCTTTAACAGATTTATTTTGTAGGTTTAGGGCCGATGAGATCGGCCCCTGACACTCAAAGGGTTAAAAACAATGACATACTTGTGTTTTATACGACGTGAGCAGGAGAGAGAGAGAGGGGGTGAGAAATTAGAAGACAGGAGGGGGACAGATGAATCGTGAAATCATGACAGTGGTGGGAGTTTTCAAAAAATGGGTTGTTTCTTGATACACATTATGTTCGTCTATAGTAATAAGGAAGTGAGTCATATAGAGCTCTTCTGGTCTCTTGATAAAATGTACACGCAAACTGATAGTGGTAAGTTGTCTCAAGTTCCCCACATACACAGAAGGGGGAATTTTTACATGATTATCTGTCAGGTCACAAACGACATTTACTATGATAAAAATAGGAAGGTGGGCATTTTTGAAGTCTTCGATTCTATTGCTGCTTTTTGTGGTTTCCGGCAGTTTGTTCCATTCGGCAATTGCAGCTAGTAAGAAAGAATCTTTAATAGTCATATTTAATATTCGAGGGTAGCCTTATATGTTCAAATCTGAAGTTATATCTGGGATTGTTTGCCTGGATTGGTCGTACATAATTTCTTAAATTTGATGAAGCAGTTCCACGTATCATTTAAAAAAAATGGCATAGCTTGTGTTTTCTACCTGTACGACGTGAGGAGAGGAGTTCCCAGCCAGTTTCTGATAAAAGACGCGCATTACTCGTACTGATGGTTGCACCTGCTACTATTCGGGCCATTTCGTACTGAACCTTTTCAATGTCATCACTAAGATAATCAGGACAGTCATCCCACACAGGGGATGCATATTCCAGTATTGGTCGGATAAATGTGTAACGTATTTTTCCAAGCGTTACTCTGCATAGCCTGTGTCTATGTTTACGTACTAAACATAGATCTGTGAATACCCATGAGCCCATGTTGTCGAAAGTATGTCCAAGATGTTTATGACTGTCGACCTCGACAATTGTCGCGGCTCCCATGGTCAAATGTGGGTGATATACTGGTGTTCCTTTCCTTGAGATTAAGAGGGCTTCAGTTTTCAGGGGATTGAATTTTACAAGCCATTCTGATGGCCAACACATGAGAGTTTTTAGGTCATCATTGATTGTTTTAGGCGATAGTGGGGTCCACGATAGTGAGAAATAGAGAGGTGTCATCAGCAAATAGACGAATATTACACCGTATAGTTTCGGTTATATCATTAATATAAATTAAAAAACAGAAGTGGGCCTAATACCATAGCCTTTTGGGACACCGGTTGTTACATCTTGTAATTCCGAGCGTGTGCCGTCTATGACAACTATAAAATGCGATTTCTATGGCAACTATTTAAAATACGATTTCAATAAATGATACAAGTTTCCACTTATACCCATTTTCGTCAGTTTGTTCAAGAGGCCACGGTGCCAGACTTTATCGAACGCTTTACTTATGCGCAAAATATACACCGGACCTCTTTTCCGTCGTCTAGTGATCGACATAAATTGTCATTATTTCGGTATGTTGGAAAACTGTTGAGCCATTTCGCATGAAACCAGCTTGGTAAAATGATAGGAATCAAGAAATTCCCATAGGTATTTATAAGTACATTTTTTCACACTCCTTAGTAGGGAAATTGGTCGGTAATGTGATATAAGACTGGGATCACCACTCTTGAATATAGGTGTAACATGGGAACGCTTTAACTGGGGTAGGTAGTAGCTGTTTTCGGTAAATATTCTAAAATAGAATTCAAGAGGTTCACAGAGCGAGGAGGCACAATTTTTCAAAACTCTCGGACTTATCCCGTCGGGTCATATTTTGAGACTTTTTAACGCTTTGTCAGGGGCTGTGATTTTTATATCGCTTAATGTGGATATGGAGTCATCAAGATCGAGCACTGGTAGGCGTTTCCCGACGCCATGAACTGATGAAATATTACAAAAATAGGAATTGAAAGCATTGTGGTGAGCATGGTGAGATCAGGAAGTCGCCGTTTATGTTCAAGTGGTTATTGGTCGATCACTGGTTGCAAATACTATGTTTTTGGAGGGTTTTCCAGATGATTGGTCATTTGATGGATTATTCAGTGTACCTTTATTCTTTGTGTCATAATCACGTTTGCTTTTCTGATAGCCGATGTAGATTCATTTATTTCATTACATTTAGATCCAAAACGTTTGCCCATGTTTGTTGTGTGTTTTGCTTTTTAGCTATCTTGTGTAATCGATTTCGTTGCCTCATCAGTTTCTGAACATTGCACGTAAGCCATTGGGGACTACCTTTCCAGATCAGTGCTATCTTATTGCGATATATTTTCAATGCATACCTTCTCAATTTTGCAGTCAAGTTATCTGCATGAGCTGATAGTTCAAATGGTGTATTATCGTCATAGTTCCAGCTTAAGAAGTCTTCGTTCATGGTATCGAAGTCAGCCAGATTATAATTCCAGACACGTCTAGTGAGGGTTATAGCCGATTTATTTTTCAAAAGTTTTATCCGAGCAACAACTGGACAGTGATACCTAACTTTGTGGTCGAATACCAAGAACACAAGGGGTGGTCAACAAGATCGGGGTTGCTAGTCATGAGCAAGTCGACCACGTTCGCTACATATGTCGTTTATTTTGCCATTACCATTGTGTACATAGTTTTCATTGAAATCTCCACCTATAATGACATCCAGGTCGCTTTTGTTTTTCGTTTCAGCTGATTGTAGATACAGTAGTAGGATTTGTATTTGTCGTTATTTAGTTTCGTTGGATTTGGGAGGCTGTCGACATGAGGTTTATTGTTTGTTACTAACAAATTGGTCCGGCCCCTTGTCATCCAATGCTTCTTTTGTTAAACTGTTTTTGGAAGCTTGAAGTTAAATAACGGGAATTCTTCATAAATGCCCATCAAAATTGTTTTAATGATGGCTTTTCAATAAATAAATGCTGTAATGTTCTAAAATAATCAACACAAAATTCTGTGCTAACAGTTACTAATCCAGACTCCACTAGCTGCATATGCAGTCATAATTTCGTGAAACACTAGATGTATTTTGAGGAGGATTTATTTGACAGAAATTCACATATAATATTAGGTGTACACAATGTCTCCGATAATATAAAGCGAGGGATGATGTATAATGCGATGAAGGGTACATACATTTTGCGATAACATAAGCCTTGAAACGTGTACCTTATTGCATGGATCTGTATCACACAAGACCATGCACACCATATTTCGTGATAAGCGTGTCACTGTAATGTTTTGAACCTAGACGCAAGTATGAAGCGGCTAGACTACTTTTATTGACATAAATTGTGTCAATTACGATTGTGCCACAATTTCATGCATGGGACTGTAAGGCACGGGGACTGTTTTCTCGTGGTCATGGTATTTGCACGCACAAAACTGGGTAAGTTATAGCTTGGTACACAACCAGGTCACTAAACACGAGGCAGTTCAGCTGTCGCTGATTATATTCATTTTGAGATTTTACGTAGATAAATTTCAATATATGGATGTTTGTGTGAAGCTATACTAAAAGTTATACTACCTTTCTACACATATGATAGTGGCTACTAGTTAATTCATGGAGATCTTTTCTATATACGGATAGTAGGTACAGGTAAATCTTAAATTTACGGCGGTGTTTGTCTGGCCAGTATGTGTATGAGTATATGTATTTCGCAATACATTCACATATATGTAGTTCATAACAATTGTACAACATGCGAATAGAAGAATAGTAATCAGTACAGGTATATAATATCAATTTGCATATGTGTTACCTGGAATGCGGACATTTGTTATGGAGCTTGCCCAGGTTTTTTATTTCCAAAGATGAAATTCAAATTCTACCAAAAATTGGAAGGTGTTATTCAAAAATGCTATTTTACTCATTTCGGACACAACAGAAATGTCCCATGTTAAGCTGACGATCTAGGTCCATTAATTGTTTGAGTGCCAGGATATAAGAGTTGTTTCTTAGCTTTCATTTTCTGTACTTTGAAATCATAGTCCAAACTGGCCAAGAATTATCCATTGCTGAGACAGAAAACTTGTTTGCTTGTTTGCATTTTGTGTGTTCATGGCTTTGGGCAGAAGACTGTGCACATCTGATGTCTGTGTTTGTTTTCAATTATCTTGACAATGGCAATATTTTGATACGTGAACACCAACGCGAGAAAGGTGCAAATGTAGTTGCATGTATCCAATCTTAAACTCATGTGGATTAAGATTTGAGACTGGCTGAGTGTCAGAACACAGATGTGTAATGGTACTGCTACACGGACAGTTATTTTACATTCTATGAACATTTGAGAAAGCAGCGCGGCCAATATTTCAGACTCAGACGAGTCGTACACGTATATATCACATTCGATCATTAGTGTATATAGGAATAACATTACCCACATGACTGTGTTGGCAACCATAGCATTAGCTATAGAAACAGGTCAACCCTCGCAGACGAAAAGATAATTTGTCGCATGGGTGACTGTGTGATGAAAAAATGTTGAAATTGAAAAACATTTCATAATGGAATGCATTGCATGTATGCATTGACTTCATATTATTATTGCTCAAAACTATAACATAAGACGTTATAGACAGGAACGATGAGTGATAACGTCATTTTCAATATATAAATTTGTGGTAAGTGGCAATGTATTATGAGAATCGGTGACTTTGATTCAAATTACTTCTTAAACTCTTAAAATACTTTGATTTAAATAAATGTACTGATTGTAGACCGATGATATCCAACACGACCCCTGGCTAGGCATCACTGTTGAACTATTGGTTCCAATATTGCTTCGCTCAAAACTATGTTTGCGACAGTAAAATCAGGGGTCTAATTTATGCATTGAAAATAATGAAATAAAACAATATCCTACAGGAAATGAATGACGGCATTAATCTTGTCATGAAATTTTGACCACGAGAAAATCTGCAGATTCATTTTGCAGAATATATAGTGCAGTCAAGACAAAATACTAGTTTTTGTATTTAGATTATAGACTGTTGCAGAGTTTTATTATTGATGCATGCATACAACTATACTCACTTATTTCACAGATTGATCCATTGAAACCCGTGTCGATACAATTACATATGAAGCTGTTTACCATGTCCAAACATAATCCCCCATTCAGACAAGGGTTGGGATCACAGTCATCTATATCTACAATACATACATGTTTTATATTAGAATTTACCTTCACATAATAACTAACGATTTAATGTCATAATGTATCCAACTTCAACGGAGCGTTTGGCGTGACTGAGCTAATTTGAACCGAAACATATCTCGCATATACATATATTACATTGGATGAGGATCACAGTCATCTATATCTGCAAGACATACATTGTTATATGAGAAATTAACGACGATTTGAATGTGGTAATGTAATTTTTACCGCGAGAGATCACCAAACTCCTCAAATTTATTTTATTTGCTGATTTTATATACGGATTAACAGTCATGTGGACTGTTTTTATGGAGATGTAACCGTGAGGTAAGTGGTCATAACTTGTGGAAGGGTTTTACATACATGTTATGACCACTTACCTCACGGTTACATCTCCATAAAAACAGACCACATGACAGTTAATCCTTATAGTTATATACATGTAGCGAAAAAGCCACTTTTGTAAATGTATTTAAAATCGAAAAGTGTATCGTGACAAATTAAGTCAATCCTGCGCGAATCCAAATGCGCCCAAAACATTACGCGTTCGTCTTTCCAAACCCAAATGACGTATCGATGTTGTTATGAGCTTTGAGTTATTAACTGGTGCGCATTCACCGAGAAATAACTGCAACTAGCCAGGTGGGCGCCGACCAATCAGAACGCTGGATTTAGTGATGACAACACTTAGTATGTAAATATATTGCGGTAAAGATGCAACATTTATATTTACATACTTAAATGGCATACAAATTAGGCCGAACCTCATAATTACCTCGCCTATATTGATCAGTTGACCTCGTCACAACAAGGACAGCTTTAATGCATTGTGGCTTCAATCTGATGACATTTGCGAGCTTGATAAGGATGACCTACTTTCTTTTAAATTTTAATACGACACCAGTACGTCTCCGTTTTTCCATGCACTATGTCTTGTTCTAAACCGTTTTATTTTAGGTACTTGCTGTGTCTTTGTATACATATGCTTTAATTTGTCTTTTAGTTTCTATTTTCAGGCAGTTTCTGTGCGCCACGTCCACACGTGTCTTTTATATTTTACAAATCTGTATTGTTACCTAATCTCTTCCAATTTCAATTAAAAAAAACAAACAAAAAACAATAATAAATAGAGGTCAGATTCCATGGAATCAGATATACTTCCATGGTATCCCATCCTATCCAACGTGAGTGTTATGCGTATATGTATGTTCCTCTTCATGCGAATGCATATTGGTGCCTTATGATCCGATGGCGCACTTGCATTGACATTTCTAAATTCAATATATATTTTGGGACTTCTGTCTGTCTGTTTGTTTGTCTGTTAGCTATGACCGAGAAAACTGCTGGACGGATTTTGACAAAATTTGATAAATATGGATACCTTTGTCCAGGAAGTGTTTTGGACGTGTCAAATCGTGACCCCCGACCTGACCTTGACCTTCAAAAAGATCAATCCTATGTAAAATCGGGTAAAACAGACCGATTTCAACGAAATTTGACACCTAGGGGTACTTTTGTCAGGGGAATCTTTTGGGTGGGTCAAATCGTGACCCCAACCTGACATTGACCTTCGAAATAGTTAGTTCAAGGTCAAATTGGGTAAAACGAACGGATTTCGACGAAATTTGATACCTAGGGAAACTTTTGTCCGGGGAGTGTTTTGGACAGGTCAAATCGTGACAATATGTAACTTTTATAGTACAGCGGACATACCTATATAGTATATCGGTGAGCATGTTCATGCATTTGCCTTGCTTCATGACAAGTCCGTTTAAATTTGCGTCATGAAGAGAGGGTTTGAATTTGAATAATATATATCACCCGTTACAACGTTATACGCTACCAGGGTTAAACCGCCCAGTCTAAATCTTTAAAAAGTGTACTAATCTTGCGTTTAGATACTACTTATCACATCCACTCGTCGAAAAGTTTTTATCTCAATATACGATTTTCGGAGTAATTTTCCCCATGTGATCTTCGGTGGAATTTGCCAAATCTGAACCCACCCGACACAAACACTCCCTTGAGCAGGTTGCGTTTATAGTAGAGCGGTCAAATTTTGTAGGCATACCTACAGTATACCGGCTTACATGCTCCAGCGTGAAACTCGCTCCTACATTAGCCCGTTTGGATTTGGGGCTAAAAATAGGCTAGTGATAGACTACATAAGTATAAATATTTATGATATATAGCGCTGTCACGAGTAAACCGTTCCATCTGAAAATTAGAAAATCGCCCTCTGGATGCGCGTGAACACTAGTCATCAGATTTACACGTCAAAACAAATTATCTCGATGTTTGAATTTTCCCCCCTTTGCAATTTTCATGGAATTTTCCTAAAGTCTCAACCCACACTGGCACGCATTCTCCGTTGGGCATGTTACACTTATAGTATAGCCGTCAAACTTCTGAAACGTACATAAAGTATGTCAACGTACATGCTATGACATAATCTTGCTCTTTAACCAGCCGGTTTGGATTTGGCGGGGAAAATAGTTGCAATATTTCCGTACCCCGTAACGCGGAAAGTCCTGGGTAAAAACATTTTTAAGCGGTATATTCGAGTCCGAATCTCTCGTCCAATTCGGAATATGCAATAAAAAATTTAGAGCTCTGTACTTATAAAACAAATAATAATAATAAAAACACTTCGGTTTATTCCTCCCGGTGTATAGTGTGTCCCTGTTTATGGGCGGTAACTCTTCATGGAAAGCGCGGACACAAGTTTTGATGCCCGTGGGCAGTAGGGCATACCGAGGTGTACATACGGTCCAATTTTCGATGCTCTGCTCCTTATAATTTCCGAGATAATATAATGACATTTTTTCATTTAAAGGGAGTTAACTCCACGGGGTAAATGCGGACAATATCCGTTATGAGCCAATGGCATAGAACTCATTTACCCCGACATACTTGCCAAACTTGAGTTTTCTAGTACTAATACAATCAGAGATTTGGGCGTTGAAAAATACTGTAGTATAATAATAATAATAATGAAAAATAATCGAATAAGGGCTATAACTATGTCTTGAAACATTGGGCCGAAATCCGGATATCATTATCTTTAGTAGACCTCAGATGCCTATATTCGTTAGAGATCTCGCGGTCCTGCTGCAATTAGTTTCTGAGTATATTCAAATAAACGGAAAACTACCCCAATAGAAAAACAATATACTTCCTTGGTTACACCATGGAAGTATAATAATAATCATCAAAAAATATATATATTAAAAAAATGAGGAAAAGATGGACCGTCTTTTGGCCTTCTTCGGTCCCACGGACAGTGATGATTGGTCCTTGTATCGCCCGTAACACCCGTCTCATGTATCGTATGGCAATCACCGTTAGGACCCTCCTGGTCTTGAGTACTCGTTCGGCCCGCTGACCAGGACTGAGTCCGCCCTCTATAAAAAAAAGAAAAAAAGAAAAAAAAAAGAACATCCATCTCGATAAATTCATGATGGCAACTATAGATAGCAATGTATGGTGTAACCGGCTGGGGTCATATCTGGGAGGAGTTTAGCATGATATGTAGATTCCCTTTAATAATTTATTTAGTGTAAGGGTGGATCATGGATGGCAATAAATATAATTATGTGGTTATTGATGATGAGACTGGCCCCAAGTTTGATTTTTTTTTTTTTTTAATTTTAATAATAGTTGTTTCCCGAGATCAAATGCAATATGTGTGGTTTATTGATGTTTATCGTCATTTCAGCCGCTAAACCATATTATCACAACGTTCTCGTGTTTGAATCAAACTTCTCTTCCAACTAGCTATGTTGAAACACACCTAGTTTATATTAAATTATAAGCGTAAATTGGGCATTTCTCGGTTAGAACTGATAGGACCGGATCTCAATCAATTGAGATTCCAAGAGATGATAGCGTTGAAACAACTATCATAATGTAGTACTCATAGTAGGCCAGGCGTCAGCTGAGGCAAAGTGTCACGCGAAGATGGAATTTGAGGCGCCTACATTTTAATGTAGAATTAAAATATCATGATACGGTTTACGCATAGGCGCAATAGGATGCGTTTTTATACGGCTGATTATGTAATGAAATTTTCCCCGCATTTATGTAATTGTTCGAAAATGGCCAATTGTCACTTTTCGTTATAAAACTACAAACATATTTTGCAAGATCTCCGATCGGTTTGTTGTACAGTAGTTTGTAATTGATTGCTTTATTAAATGAAACGAACAACAACGCCAGATACTCGTTACATCATGCTCGTTCGAATTACGTTTCACACATTTTTTTCATGACGACAGAGAAAACATCACATTCCACATTGTAGCACTCGCAATTGGTGAAATATTGAATAATGTTGCATATTATATGAAAGTGCATTCAACTGACTAATTCCATAATACTCCTTCACCGAGGTACTGACCCTGCACTGGCATGTTTAGGCTAATGCAGTGTTTTTCTCAATGGATAACTATACTTTCTATTTTCCTTATTTTTACTCGATATGTGACACAACTGAATATTTCGAGATTTCTTCAGAACATCTAAGATGGACGCCAAAACGTCCGCTTTCACACGTCATTACTAATCGGCTATATTTTGCTGTGGTGATTGACAAATGATAATCGTGATTCATGCAAGTAGTAATCTATTAGTAAAATATATCAATAACTAGCAGGTGACCCGACTTCGTCCGGGCTTTGACCTTGAATTGACCATTTTGAACACTCCCCGGACAAAATCATCCATAGGTATCAAATTTCGTCGAAATCCGTCCAGCAGTCCCAAAATATATATAAGATCATTTGTGGGTACCCGTTTCAAGGTGAATGTCACCTCGGGCGGAAAAACTGACCCGAAGAAAATCTCACCCATTCCCAGGAACCCCTAAGTACGAACACACAATCACACAACACGCTCATGTCTGGACACATACACGCTCTTTATCAACGACAATGCGGATACGAACGCTCTTTAACTATCACGCGATTAACCCATGAACTACCCATTGCGGTGGCGGGGGATTGGAGAATGAGTGCTCTGACGTTCTCAGAAGCGGTGCGATGACATTCCATCTGGGATTTTACCCTTAGATAGGAAGTTTGGGCTCAATCCGTCCTACAGTTTTCCCGGCCATAGCTAACAAACAAACAAACAAACAAACAAACAGAACTCCCAAAATATATATTATATATATATATTCTACATATGTTATTATGTACTCACTCTGGCTACAGTCGCTTCCATTGAAACCAATCGGGCAACAGCAAGCAAACGAAAGGACACCGTCATAGCACACACCTCCGTTCTGACACGGGTTCGGCGAACAGTCATCGATATCTGAGAGGAAAAAAATGAAACTCATTTCAAATGTTTGACTCATTTGTGTAGTTCTCTAACGGCGACAACATACCGAATATGTATTGTTACATGCAGCAGAATATGAACCATTTTTCATGATGGGATAATGTCTATGAATCCAATGTTTTTTTTCTGAGGTAATTGGTGTCATCTGGAATATGTTCAATAATATCAGTGACCTTCATTCGGGGCAAACAGTGAATATAATGCATTATTCTTATATAGAAACCCTATATATATATAAAATTTTTTTATTGATTTACCAATGTGGAACATAGCTTGTCATAAGCGGTATAAATATATAACAGCGTGTAATGAACATTGGATTCACTGACAAACTTATTAGCTTAAGGTTCAAATCAGAACACATAACATAGATATATTTTTAAAAATATATTCGACGATGACAAACCTTATGGTGCTAATAAATTGTACACATACACAACTACCCAAGATATATATGAAAGAAGACCACAAATCAAGCGCATTGCATCACCAGCAGCAAACGAAATGTTCAACCGACTGCAACTCATATCGCTAATGATGGAAAAAGGCCAACATGGACTAAATTTTCACTGTTATACGGACGATACGCAACTACGTGCATTTTAAACCCGATGATGGTCGTACGGGCAGAGATGTGATGCAACAATGTGTTTCCGGCATTAAACTCTGGATGTCGGAAAGTTTGATATGTTGGTTCAGATCGCCAATTTTGTAAGCCACAATATTCCTCTTGGTGATTTTGTTGTTTCTCCGTCGACTGGGGTCCGAAATTTGGGATATATGATGGATGGTGATTTGTCGGCAGATGAATATGTTGCTAAAGTCTTCAAAATGACATATTGTCATCTCCGTGATATCGACCGAGTTCGGAGTGTAATCGATGGGAAAACGGCAGAGCAATTTGTCCATGCATTCACTTTTAAATTCTGGATTAATGCAACTCACTACTGTAAACAGGTAAAACAAGCTTTTATGGACAAACTTCAAGTTTAGTGCAAAATAGTGCAGCTAGAACGATTACAAGTACAAATCAAGTTGATCACATATCCCCAGTTCTTGAAAGTCTGCACCAATCAGGCATCGGATCAATTAAAAATTGTTACTATTATATATTTTCTAGTATATAATTTCTACTAAAAAACAGCACATCTTAGCTTAATTGTTTGCACACTATATGAACCGGCCTATCATCTAAGGTTTGGAAATGCGTGCGATCTTGTACTGAAGTCCGGTGACCTCAAAACGGGCCGCGATCGGACATTTTCGGTGGCTAGACCATTTCTCTGGAACCAACTACCAAATTTTCTCAAAACTACAGTAGATATCTGTGAATTTAAATCGAACCCAATACCCGTATTTTCCACATTGCTTTCCCCCTTAATGACAAAAAGACCCGATGAGGTAGTTCGCACGAGTTGACGAAACCACGGTGTCGCAATTGATTTAAAGATACGGGGGGCGTTGGCGGTGGGTATGCTGTTAAAATATTCAGCTCCGTTAAAAACCGCCATAAACAGAAAAAAATAGTAAAATATAGACAGTGTTTGTTCTTATACCAATCAGAAATATGGCATAAACAGTATGCTATTGTCAAATTTTTTTCCCTTTGTTATGTAAACAAAAGCAAAAACACGTTACATAATCTTGCTTTTATTTAGATCCGGATGTGGTAAACATAACTTATTTTTAGACCGTTATTTGTTACTGCTTTCCTGATATGGAAATAATAAAGAGCGTTTATATCATTTATGTGTGATTAACCAATATAATTGCGCTGTGTTATGTAAACAGAAGCAAAACTTCTGTAACACGAGACGGTTCTTGTTTACGTACACCACCGGACGTCTTGGCGACAATATACTATTTACGCACTGATTATGTTTGGCATATGAACAAAACTATATCTATTTTTATATACCTTCCGTTGATGGCGATTTGAACAAATGTGAATATTTCTGCAATGAACGCCGCCCGTGCCTTTAATAGCCGGTAACTTTTAACGTGTGTTGCTATGGTATTGACATATATCTGCACATGGCGGGATGATCAGTCAGCTTATTTTATGGCGCCAAACCTACGCGTTTAACTTGTAACATTATATAGTCGGGTGCAGAGAAGGCGAGACAACTCTATTGCGTTAAAGGTCATTCTGTGCTTATCCACACATAACTGACGAGTATCATGAAGATTGGTACATACATGTTTATTTCCGTTCTGTTTAATCCACGACATGCGTGTACAAGCAGCCCCAAAATGAGACCAGCGAATAACGCAGCGATACACTTATTTGGATTAAATCAAATTATAATCTTTCCGCACAGCGTTTGGTCAGTCAGGCCCGTTTGAAACGACGGATTTTTGTCGACTCGAATCTAATACCAGGCCCACAATTGTATTAAATGCGTCAAAGATGCGACGTGTGATATAATTAGACATGCGTCAGACTCAACACAGACGAATCTCCGTACAATTCAGTAGAGCTGCACGATATTTGTAATTTAATACCGACTACGGTATGAATAATGATATATCGGTATGACTAAATATCGTCAGTCGTGTACCACACAAAAAGATTTTATAAACGTTAAGTACTGTTAGTACATCATACATATTCACGTTTGACAGAAGTTCCTGATTACTGTTGGTTTCATTAACTATAATTATTTGCAAGGTCTCGATTTAAAATGTGTCCCCTGAAAATAATGTCCAGAATATAAGGGCTATGATTTTAACATCGACGCAGCAGTTACCACATGATGTGTTGGCCACTTAATATGCCTCAATTATAAACATGCCTATGTGTTGGCAACTACTCGCAACGGACTGGTAGGTAATTGGATCTGATGCAACACAGTGGCCATGTTACATTTGGCTGTACATTGTCGTAAGGTGGGAGGCGTGGAGCTTATAATGATCTGCCCATTCAGGATGAAACCGCCGATATCAACAACAATGCCGCGGGTGACGATATATCGACTATTTGCATTTTTTTGGAAAGGACTAAACAGTGTCAGAATCAATATCGCGATATGGCTTGATATCGAAATACCGTGCAGCCCTACAATTCAGACGAACCTTCGTCGGTGTTGCGTCTGAAATCCGTCTTTGTATCATATGACGGATTATTGACTACTCGAATCTAATACATGTTACGGAAAAGCCGAAAGACGAAGTACCGAATGCAAATGATATGATTATATGATAATGAGTGAGTTCCCCATATCTGCGGAAATACTCACGTGACGTCATTTGTCGCACACTATCTTTATGGGTAGGGTAGTAGACCCTGATTTATAATAATTCATATATACCTGTGTTCCTTATATTAACATTATATGGACTTGCGTGGTATACACATACATTCCAATTGGTTGCACGATATAACATTGATTTGTAGCGGCTATTATATTATATTATATACCTATATGTACTGTATACATCATCATATGCAATTGGTTATCTGATTCTGGAATAAGCCAATAGTGGACTTAGATCAGTTATTAAGTGGGATGGCGCGGGCCACAGTGAAAACATATATACCAAGAACGTCTGCAACATATCGTACAAATAGGTTCATATTGGACCTAACTATAACATAGGTTCATCATTGGACTTATTTGATTCTCAAATAGGCCCATAGTGAGCTTATTTTGAAAACAATTAAATTTTATTTATTTATTTAATTAAATTGTTTTTAAATCAAAATTTTGAAAAAAAACTAACGCCGTTATAAACTCCGACAGGTACCCCGAGACACCACATCAAATGTTGTTGAAATCGGACCAGTAGTCGGAGAGAAAAATCCAGACTGACAGACATATCCTACTCTTATATATATATATACTAGCAGGGTTACCCGGCGTTGCCCAGGTTAATGTATGCTGTGGATTTTTTTGGGAATAGAGAATGCTCTTGCTTAAAGTGTTAGTACATAAATTGTATATTCAAATAGCATCACGAAACATGATTATTACAGTCATGGAATATAAGTAGTTGCTCTCCTTGTCAATTGTCATTCTGTTTATCGCGATTAATCCGTTCCACCAATAATGAAGTATTTATTTATTTACAACTGCGTATACATTAAACGTTATAATATGATACATGCACATCATAAACACATTAGTTCGATAAAAGATGATAATTGGGTTTTACTCAGATGTATCAATCAATCTAGTGGGTTGGACTAAGATCTCGAGGACACATGTCTATCATATCTCCATGAAGATACAGATGTTTCAAAGAAATTTCCAGGTGCTCCTCTGTTCATGGTGCTATATATTGACTAAATATTCTTAGTTTAAACGAAATGTTGCTGCGCACGTATATCAGCTACATTTGCCAGGCACAGAGCGAGATTTTGAGTTGTTTATGTCAGTCGATGAGTCTGTTATAAAACCCTTGTCAGATGTCAGTATTGGTAGGATCCTGAAAAGTCTTGTGCTACTAACTGCATTTTCTTGTATATCAGAAGAAACTATATTTGACTGCACACTGTGACCACTATTTTTGTACAGGCCTTCCATATCTCTTGACAAATTGTAACTTTTTGTGGAAACTATTGAATGGAACAGACTATATTTTGTTATTATATATATGCAATCCTCTGACGGTTCGATGTCTCTCAGTTTGCACGAATATATGTATCTCTTCAATAGAATGATAAATATACGTTTAATGCTTCTTCTAGTTATCTCTTTTTGCTACCTCATTGTGTGAATGCCTTGATTGCCATTCCCATATAAATATGACTGTTAAGAAGATATAATTGTTCAAGTGACTTATGTGGGTCACCATATGTCGGAATTGTGAAATGTGAACGCCCAACTACTTAAAATGATATGGAGATGGCCTGGTGACTCTGGATATCGGCGAATAGCAATCTTATCAATGATAGTGCATATCCGCTCGCCATCCGTGACGCAAACGACACCAAATGTGATTTAATTCATGGTATATCATTAGAGAAAAACGTGTATGAATTTGGTGGAATTTGGTTTATTAAATCAATTGTTGATGCAACGCTGACTCGAACAACGCCATATTGCGAAGGTGATTATGTATTCGTTTGGTGGAAATCAGCGACAAAACTATTTCACCATATTTTTTAAATTTCCCCTCCCACCAACAGCGTCATTTTAGAAAAGTTTAACCCGCACCATTATCTTAGAACGCCTTGGTGCCATCTCGATTGTACCGCGTGAAGTTATATATAGAACGCACACAGACTGACAAAAAGTCAGACAGACAGAACGATTTTATTTCTTGTATCATTTGAGAAGAACGTGTCTGAATTTGATGGTAATTGGTACTAAAAATATTTTGTATCAGTTTTGGTGACCCTCCCGTCCCAATTTCGGACTCAAGCTGCACACACTAAGACTCATTAGAGATTAGAGATCCATATATATAAAATTGGTAAACATTGGCGAGTATACAAATTCGTATCAAATTTAAGGTCCCCATATCTCTCACACATAAGGGCACCAATTTGGTGTATCTAAACCACACGATAAGATTCCTCGTATCACGGAGAAGAATATGTATAAATCTGGTGGAAATCGGCACTAAACATATAGATATAATTTTTTGTGTCCCTCTTATCTCTATACACCACTGACTCGAATTGCCCCACTTGTGACATCCTTAAACCACACGATTACACTCCTGATATCATGGAGATGATTGTTTATAAGTTTGGTGATAATCGGCGACTAAACAATTTTTTTATCAAATTTGGTGCCAATCCCTCCCCTCTCCATCTCTCACCCAAACAGCACCAATATGGAGTCTTTAAATCACGATTAGATTCCTCATATCATGGATAAAAACGTGTATCAATTTGGCGGAAATTGGCGCTAAAAAAATTGTGCATCAATTTTGATGCCCTTGTCCCTTTCAATGCAACCCTGACTCGAATGAGGCCACATCTGACAGATAAAAGCCACACCATTAGACTCCTCATACCATGGGGATGATTTTGTATAAGTGTGGTGGCAATCGGCGACTTATTATCAAATTTAGTGCCCACCCCTCCCAATCTCTCATCCAAAAACAACAATTTGGCGTTGTTAAATCGCACAATTAGATTCCTTGTATCATGAAGAAGAATATAGATACATTTGGTGGAAATCGGCGGTAAAATTAGTTTTTATCAATTTTGGTGCCCCTCTCCCCTTCCGTTCATCCCTGACTCAAACGACGCCACTTTTGACATATTTAAACCACACCGTTGGATTCTTCATATCATGGGGATGATTATATGTAAGTTTCGTGGCAATCGGCGACAAAAACAAAATCTGCCCCCCCCCCCTCCGGGCACCCCTGACGCGAACGGCGCGACTTTTGCCATATTTAAACCACGCCATTAGATTCCTCATATTATGGGGATGATTATGTATAAGTTTGGTGGCAATCGGCGACAAATTTTTTTTCTGCCCCTCCCCCTTTCCTGCCCCTGACAACAACGGCGTCACTTTAGAAAATTCTAACCCCAACCATTATCTTGTAAAAAGCTACTCCTAGTAGACCCCTTTGGCATCATCTAGATGGTCCCCTGTGAATTTCAGACAGACAGACAGACATTCGCAAATATAGAATTGTACATTTTGAAGGTCAAGGTCAGGTGGGGTCACGGTTTTACCCGGACAAAACACTGCCCGGACAAAAGTACCCGACAAAAGTACCCGTCGAAATCCATCCGGTTTTACCCGATTTGACCTCGAATTGATCATTTTGAAGGTGAAGGTCAGGTCTGGGTCACGACTCGACCCGTCCAAAACACCCAGTGGACAAAAGTACCCCTAGGTATCAAATTTCGTCGAAATCCCATCAAAATTCGTGATTTGACCTTGAATTGACCAGATTTCAAGGTCAATGTCACGTCGCACGGGCAAACGAATAGGCTTAAGACACTCCCCATACGACAGTATCCCCAGACACTAATTTTCATCGAATCCCGTGATACTCGGGCGTTCGACCTTGAAATGACCCGATTTCAAGGCCACGTCGCACGGGCAAATTATCAGGTCCATGCCACTCCACCTCCACGGCCGAAAGTACCCCCACATACCAAGTTTCATCGAAATCGGCTCGGCCGTTTTCGAGTCCATCGCGAACAGACGGACAGACACACACACGCACACACCCTCTCACACACACACACACACACACACATATATCCCAAAATATATAATAGATATATATATATATATATATATATATATATATATACTAGCCGATGAGCCCGACGTTGTCCGGGCTATTCAAAAACCAAATTTCAAGTCGATAGCTCCACCCGTTTCCGAGATATGGTCTGCGCATGCGCGAAGCTGGCGTCGCACGGGCTCGGCGACCCGATAAAATTCGTATCCGGGGCAAGATACATTCACATAGCAAATTTCAAGTCGATAGCTCCACCCGTTTCCGAGATCTGGTCTGCGCATGCGCGAAGCTGGCGTCGCACGGGCTCGGCGACCCGATAAAATTCGTATCCGGGGCAAGATACATTCACATAGCAAATTTCAAGTCGATAGCTCCACCCGTTTCCGAGATCTGGTCTGCGCATGCGCGAAGCTGGCGCCGCACGGGCTCGGCGACCCGATAAAATTCGTATCCGGGGCAAGATACATTCACATAGCAAATTTCAAGTCGATAGCTCCACCCATTTCCGAGATCTCGTCTGCGCATGCGCGAAGTGGGTGCCGCACGGGCTCGCAAATACGACAACGTCCACCGCCTGGTCAAACTACACACACGTACCAAGTTTCGTCCCGATCGGTCGAGAATCGTAGATTTGTATCAATGACATACATACAGACAGACAAACAGAGGTCTTCAAAATATATATGAGAAATATATTTACATAGATTAAACAGTCACATCAATTTATTACCGTTTCTTGCATGTATCATAAACCAGCCTGTTATCACGAAAATAAGCTTCAGACGTTATAGCATGAAATATGAACATCATAAACACATTAGTTGTATCAATCAATCTAGTGGGTTTGACAAATATTTTGAGGACACCTGGTTATCATATCTTCATGAAGATACAGATGTTTTAAAGAAATGCCCAGGTGCTCCTCTGTTGTGGTGCTATACACTGGCTAATTATTTTCAGTTTGAAAGAAATGTTGCTATGCAAGTATAGTAGCTACATGTGCCCGACAAAGAGCGAGATTTTGAGTTGTTTATGTTAGGCGATGACTCTAAATCATGTTCTAAATGATGTTCTAAATCATGAAAGAAATCCTCTGTATCTGGCAGAGATACCCTTGTCAGATGTCACTATTGGAGGATTTTGAAAAGTCTTGTGCTACTGATTGCGTTTTATTTATCTCAGAATTAACTATATGTCACTGCACACTGTGACCACTATGTTTGAACAGGCCTGCTGTACATTTCCATATCTATTGACAATTGTAAAAAAAATTGTGGAAACCATATTGAATGGGACAGACCTATAATATATATATCAGCCATTCTAATATGCAATCCTCTGACGATGCAATGTCCCTCAGTTTGCAAGAATATATGTATCTCTTAAATAGAATGATAAATATACTTTTAATGCTTTCTTCTCTGTATCTGTTTTGTTAGATCATTATAGGAATGCCCTGATTTCCGTCTTCATATACATATAACAGTAGATAATATATAATTGTTCAAGTGTCTTAATTTGGTCACCATTTGTCGAGATCGTGAAATTTTAACGCCAAAAACTCCTTAGAACGATATGGAGATGGCCTGCATGGGAGGTGACTATATATAACTTTGGTGGATATCGGCGAATTGAACAATCTTATCAATGCTAGTGAATCTACTCTCGCCATCCATGACCTGATTACCCAAACGACACCAAATGTGATTTCATTCATCGTATCATTAGAGCAGAACGTGCATGAATTTAGTGGAATTAGTGCTAAATATATGTGTATCAGCTTTGGTGCAACTCCCATCATGATGCATGCATGACTTGAACCCCGCCACGTTGTCGTATTTAAACCACGGCTATTAGACTCATGCATGCATGATATAATGGAGATGATTATATATAAGTTTGGTGGTAATCGGCAACTAAACAAATTCTTACCATAGTTATTACCCCCCCCCCCCCATCTCTCACGCAAACGGCATTTGTTTATATTCCTCGTATCCTGGAGAATAATATATCAATTTGGTGGAAATCTGCGCTAAAAATAGTTTTTTAAATCAATTGTTGGTGCCCCGTGCACACCTGAATCGAACAGCGCCATATCGTGGAGGTGATTATGTATAAGTTTGGTGGAAATCGGCGACAAAACTATTTCATCATTTATTTGCTGCCCCTCCCCATCTGCTGCCCCTGACGCCAACAACCTCACTTTAACCCGCACCATTATCTTCCTCGTAAAAACGTTACCCCTGTTAGACCGCCTTGGTGCCATCTCGATTGTACCCCGTTAAGTATTATATAGAACACAGACAGATATTAGCAAATATTTGATTCATTGTATCATTTGAGAAGAACGTGTATGAGTTTGATGGTAATTGGCACTAAACATATTTTTATCAGTTTTGGTGACCCTCCCGTCCCTAATTCGGACTCAAGCGGCGTCATTATGACATCATTAAACCACACACTTATAGGGCCCCCCATTGTAATATCTCTCCCATTTGGCGTATTTAAACCACACGGTTAGATTCCTCGTATCACGGAGAAGAATATGTATCAATCAGGTGGAAATCCGCGCTCAACATATTGTTTATCAATTTCTGTGTCCTTCTCACTCTCTGGGCACTCCTGACTCGAAGAGCCCCACTTTTGACATCTTAAAACCACACAATTATACTCCTGGGGATGATTATATATAAGTTTGGTGCTAATCCGCGACTAAAATGTTTTTTCTCAAATTTAGTGCCCAATCCCACCCCATCTCTCACAAAAATCAGTACTAATATGACGTCTTTAAATCACACGGTTAGATTCCTCATATCATGGATAAGAATGTGTATCAATTTGGTGGAAATTGGCAATACAAATATTGTATATCAAGAAGATTCCTTGTATCGTGGAGAAGATCTCAGAAGAATGTGCATTAATTTGGTGGAAGTCGGCGCTAAAATTATTTTTGATAAATTGTTGTGCCCCTCCCCTCCCCTTCCGGGTATCCCTGACTCGAACGGCGCGACTTTTGACATATTTAAACAACACCATTAGATTCCTCATATTAATGGGGATGATTATATATAAGTTTGGTGGACCCTCCCCTGTTATGCCACTGACAACAACAGCGTCACTTTAGAAAATTCTAACCCGCACCATTATCTTTCTCGTAAAAAGTTACCCATGTTAGACCCCTTTTCTGCCATCTAGATGGTCCCCTGTGAATTTCTATAGAACAGACAGACAGACATTCGCAAATACAGATATATATAATAGATCATAGAATCTCACATCTTTTATTTAGATATAGATTACAGTATCTCACATCTTTTTATTACCGTTTCATGCATGCATAAACAAGCCTGTTCTCGGGAATATAAGCGCATGTTCAATTTATATCAAACACATTAAGCTTCATCGGCATTATTTGAATCTGAATTACGCTCTATGCGAACCGAAATAGACTTCCAAGAGGTGCGCTCTTTATGTGTTTTCACTGTGGCCCGCGCCATAAAACGGAATAACATGTATGTATGTGAATATTTAGGTCCAATATGAACCTATCTGCGCGAGGAAATGGCATAAACTTGTACTCACTGTTTTCACAGATTGATCCATTGAAACCAGTGCCGACACAACTACACGTGAAGCTGTTTATCATGTCATTACATGATCCCCCATTCAGACAACTATTGGTATCACAGTCATTTATATCTGCAAGACAAACATGTTTTATATAAGAAATTAACGACCGTTTTAATGTGGTCATGGGAAAGTTCAATAAACTCCGTCAATAAAATTTGTTGATTTTTTAATGCGGTCAAAATTCATTACATATATTTACAAACTTAAATAGTATACGCATTAGGATCACCATTCCCATTATACTCACTGTTTTCACAGATTGGTCCATCGAAACCAGTGCCGGCACAATTACATGTGAAGCTGTTTACCATATCCGTACATGCTCCCCCATTCAGACAACGATTGGGATCACAGTCATCTATATCTGCAAGACATACAATGTTTTATATCAGAATAATCAAGCATGCAGTCTACGAATCCTCGATGATGGATGGTTCTGGCAAACTACTTGCCACGACGAGAGTGAATTTGATCGTGGAGCTAAACAATTGTACTTGCATAATTAATTAATTGCCTAAATCGACAATAAAGATAATGGGCATCATTATTGGAAATTTAGAAGCGAGAAGAGCTCGTGAACACTTATATATGGGAGGCCGTTCTTATATTTATTCCTTATTTGTACTTAGCGTAAATATATACACCTAAGCGCAGATGACAAAGGTTATTTGCACTTAAAGGTACGGTTGGCCTTGGCGGTGGGTATCCCGTGAAAAACCGTCAAAAACCGCCACAAACAGAAAGAACATCAAAATGTATACATACTTTGTCCGTATACAAATAATAAATATCGCATAAACAGTATGTTATTGTCATATGTTTGACCATTGTTATGTAAAACACGCATAAAAAGTTACTTTTCTGGTGTTTGTTTATATTATGATGGTAAATATAAAGAGCGTTCTTTGCTGGTGAATTCCTGATATGGAACTAATAAAGAGCGTTTATGCCATTTGTGTGTGATTAGCCAGTAGCATTGTGCTGTTTCCTGTAACACAATCAGGCTCTTGCTTAGTTAAAATATAGTAGGTTTTTATGATAACATGCTGTTTATGCGATGGTCATGGTATATATGAACGAAACTGTATGCATTTTAATGTTTTTCTGTTTACGGTGATTGGAACAAATATTAATATTTTCGACAACTAAGGCCTCACGTGCCTTTAAACGCAAATATTTGCAAATATTTACACTCAATGGTAAATGATTTGTGCATAAGCGCAAATGATTTGTGCTTAATCGGAAACGATGTACGCTTAATCAAAAATCATTTACCCGTAAGCGAAAATGATTCATATTTATGCTTAAGCATGAATCATTTTCAATTAAGCGCAAATAATTTGCGCTTATAAGCGCAAATAAAATTAATATGCAGTGATCCCCCACTGAATTTAAATGGTACAGGCCATGAAAACATCACTAAAACATACTGATCAATTTGATTGGTCAATTAAGAAGCCAAATAGTTCACCTATTTTCACATTAAAAACGGCTGCCAATAGCCCAAGGCAGTGACAGCTAATGTGAATGCTACATTATCAGTATTAGAGAGATCCAGACAGTGGAAGATTAACAACAACAACTGTAAATTTGATGTTTCATAGCATAACATGGGGCATAAGACAACTAGGACTAACTCTGACACAGTTCAGAATGAGGATTTTATTATTTCTAAATTCGTCAAACGCTGACCTAACTAAGCATGCATGTGTTCCCATTCCCTGATGTTACTATTCTCAGATTCCCCAGTATCATTTCACAACAAAAGTCTTGTGCATTTAGTACAGAACGAGTTAATGTAGAGAAAACGCCATCAATTTGTGAGCTGTCCATGTTGATGTCAAGCATGAAAGACACCACCCATACTATGAGATGGGGTCAATCATTCACACACTGAGGGAAGTAGGGCAGTGTTAGTTATTTGGGCTTAAGAGCAAATATATTGATAGACACGTAATTGCGCTTAATACATGTGAAAAGGGTCGGTGACAACACATACAGATATTCAAAATAGTGGCCTAAATATCAGTCACATTCCGAACCGAATGATATATTCTTGGTTTATTCCAGATTGAGTTGTACAGGCATCACCATTTGAACAAGAACAATTTTGTCCGCACAACACATAAACTGGTTGTATAGAGACTCACTGTTACATCCTGCTTTGCTGAGCAATAGTGCCCGCGTAACCCGCATACCCGAGCAATCGGGCTCGCGACACGACAAAATATCAAACATGTTTAATTTGTGAGGCCGATTGCTCACAGATTGCTCTGAAAAATCACCCCGCAGACTAATTGAGCAATCGGTCTCCGAGTCCGATTGCTTAGCTCGATTCTCAAGTGTGCGGGGGGGGGGGGGGGGGCTTAACGCTATTATCGCAGTAACCGGGTGTTGGTATTGACGTCCATGATGGCCAATGAGCCAAATGAGGCGACACGAATATCATTACTAGTTCATTGTTGGAAATTTATACTATTCTAGCTCACCCATCTGGATCGCAATTTAAATCAAATACATGTAGGCAACTTATATACACGTGCGTTTGCAGAATTGTAGAAAGATGACATCTGATGTGGCTTCTCGTGATTTATCGAAGTTGAACTATATTTGTCCACTATTATATCGCGTCGCCGAATATTATATTTACGACGGTAAAACCAGTGGTCTACCACTGAAAATCACGAAATAAAACAGTTATCCCATACATTTTAATGTGGTCATGGGATTTTTACAGCGAGAAACATTCACCCAACTCCGCTTATTCAATTTACTGAAGTTATAGTGTGGTCAAAACAAAGTACTAATTTATAATTTAGACTAGCTGAAACAGGTTCCCGAAAGCAGGCTCCCATTGGGAGCCTTTATTAAGCGTCGGAGGGGCCTGTGGTCCCTTTGTGCTTCGCGCACGTGACATACAGATCCTATTCTTTTATATATAGAGATACTATTTATTATGCTACTTCAATATTTATCCTTGCTGATAGGTTCATATTGGACCTAAATATTGACAATTGGTTATTTGATTCTGGAATAAGCCAATAGTGGACTTATACCCGATAGTCCGTTGGATGACGCTGGCCACAATGAAAACACACATATAAAGAGCGTACATCTGGTGCTGCAACATATCTTCGTACAAATAGGTTCATATTGGACCAAACTATTCACATAGGTTCATATTGTACTTATTTAACTCTGACAAGGCCCATAGTGAGCTTATTTAAAAACAATTAAAAAAAAAATTTGAAATCAAAATTTTGAAACAATAACGTTGTTATAACCTCCGCTAGGGCACCCCGAGTCACCACATCAAATTTGGTTGAAATCGGACCAGCAGTCTGGTAGAAAAATCCAGACAGACGAACAGACAGACATATCCTACTCTTATGTATATATACATGAATATTATAGAATCTCACATCTTTTTATTTACCTTTTCATGCATGCATAAACCAGC
Source organism: Siphonodentalium dalli (assembly GCA_032622095.1). Lineage (NCBI taxonomy): Eukaryota > Metazoa > Mollusca > Scaphopoda > Gadilida > Siphonodentaliidae > Siphonodentalium > Siphonodentalium dalli. The sequence goes on along the minus strand of CP136062.1, from coordinate 116,049,343 downwards.
CTGTTCTCCAGAAAATAAGCTCATATTGAATTCATTTCAAAAACACAAATAAGCCTTATCGGCATTATGTTAATCTAAATTACGCTCTACGTGAACATAAATCGACTTCCCAGAGGTACGCTCTTTGTTATGTGTTATCACCGCGGCACACGGCATAAAACGGAATAACATGCATGCATAAGTCCACTATGGGCTTATTCCAGAACCAAATAAGTCCAATATGAACCTACATGTATGTGAATATGTAGGTCAAATATGAGGATACGGCATAAACTTATACTCACTGTTTTCACAGATTGATCCATCGAAACCAGTGTCGGTACAATTACATGTGAAGCTGTTTACCATGTCCGTACATGATCCCCCATTCAGACAACGATTGGCCCCGGCGGGATTACAGTCATCTATATCTGTAAGACATACATGTTATATATCAGAAATTAAGGACCATTTCTGTGTGGTCATGGGAAATTTTACCACGATAAAGTTCATTAAACTCCGCCAATTCAAATTGTTGACTTTTTAATGCGGTCAAAATGCATTACTTATATGTACATACTTAAATAGCATACGCACTAGGATCACCATTCCCATTATGCATCCAACTTCAACAGAGCCCTTGACGTGATTAAGCTCCGATGTTATCCACTCATAATTTGAACATATCTCGCATATATACATGTATATAGCACATTGCCGAATTGAAATGTAACGACGAATAATCAAGATATAGTCTACGGATCATCGATGGTTCAGCCAAACTACTTGTCACGACGAGAGTGAATTTGATGGTGACTTGTTAGAATTTGATTTAAACATATTTATTTGTATCATATAGATACAAAGAGCGGGGCACTGGATGACATGTTCTTTAAACTCACATGGACCGTGGCCAACAACGTATCAATAACAAAAATAATGAAATACAAGAAAACTTGGTATGACACGTGTCTGATATTGATATAGTATGTGTGGATTTTTGAATACGTGAGGGGTGTATGTGGATGATATATCGCATATCTAGGGGAGATAGTGATAGCGAGTAGTGTGATAACTTGCAGATCAACTTATGCATGGCTAAGAGATATATGCTTGAACGTCAGGAATACTGAGATAAGTATTGTGTGTTCTATTACGTATATTTACATACTTATATAGCATACGAATTGGGATCATCATTTCCATTATGTGTAAAGTGTCGTGCATGGTAAGATAGTAGAACATTTATGGACTGCATTACGAGAATCATCTGAATGATTTCATAAAATTCAACGTTACTTCTACAAGAACATAACTATCGTAGTCATTTAGCGTAATGTCATAAAGCAAATGGCTATTGTAAGAATTTTGTTTATGGATCTCATTGTGTGAATGAGTTCATTTCGTTGCTTGGGTACAAGAGATATTGTTTCAAGAAGTGTCATGCGTCTTCCCCTGCGTCTCCACAGACACAAGACGGATTGTCAGCTATGTGATTTATCACGTTATATTTTAAATCGCTACCAGCGTTTTCAAGTTGGCCATGAAAGATATCTGTTGTCATTCAGCTAATCTAATGTATATTTACAATTGACTTGACCAAAGAGTCAAATGAGCACTATTATATACGTTTACATGATTGTTTATTAGTACATCAAATTTTAAGTTGCAAATCATAACCAAACTGTCCTTTAAATATGTGTGTTACGTCTATGGCATTTGTACTGACGTCAATGTCAGGATCAGTTAGAACCACATTTTCATTTATAGTAATATTATGAGATCTAAATTTACCCTAGACGAACACAATATTTGGCATGTGGACTGAGAAAAACCACTATGTGTGAGTGTGAGCTCCAAAAATGGGGGGCGTGCAATGATCGATCAACACATAAGTTAGTGGAATTTGGGCGGAGGAATTTTTGTAAAAATATTGTTTGCAGGTTTTGAGGTGGTGGGTCCCCGAAATTTCCGGATGTAAATAAAAACAAGAACGGCATACCTAATTGGTACAGTTTCTCTAGCCCCACGTACAGGCTTCTGTGTTTTTCCCACTCACCTGTTTCGCAGTAATCGCCCGAGAATCCCACTGGGCATCGGCAGATGAACAAGTCGATATCTTTTGGGTTAAGGCCGCATGTCCCTCCGTTTTCACACGGATTACTAATACAAGGATCTTCAGCTGTAATACCATACCGTATTATAACACATTTCTTGTTCAGCGAAAATATATCATCGAGGTTTCAATACGACTATATATATAATAGTAATATAGGGTTGGACTTTACATTTTATATATACCAATTTTATTTTTGATAAATGCATTTACACGAGTATACATCGTTGCTAAACATGATGTTATCTTGTTTGTCACAATCAAGGTTACCTTCACCAGTCGGCTAGAAATTGACGGAAAATGTAGATTTCCACAAGCCACATACTCAGTGACAATCAAGGACTGATACAATCAATATGAAACTAATTTCTACTCGCTAAGATTAATATCTAAATCATCGTAAAAAAATCCATCTTTTCTTTACTGGCATTTCGGTCACGTCACATATAGCGATAAATTCATTGTTCAATTCTTTACACAACAGTTTAATTTATAACGCTTCGCTTAATTGTCGCTTCAATGTTCAATTTTGTTAATTCAGATGACACTAATTTGGGCTATTTATCAAGTGTCTTGTTTGCGGCTTTTCCAATATAAATAATCGTTCTTTTTCAAAAATCAAGTCACAGAAAAATACGCGAGACTATTACACTAATACAATCAGTTTATTATACGCAGTTAAATTCGAGAACCCAATGTATGTTTCAGTATATGTGCATTATACCAGTCGAGAAGCTCGGTCCCAGAATCTAGACGTTTGAAAGATAAGGGTGGCGTTGGCGGTGGGTATGCTGTTAAAATATTCAGCTCCGTCAAAAACCGCAATAAACAGAAAGAATAGTACAATATAGACAGACTTTGTTCTTATGCAAATCAGAAATATGGCATAAACAGTATGTTATTGTCAAATGTTTTTCCTTTGTTATGTAAACAAAAGCAAAAAACGTTACAGAACCTGGCTTTTGTTTAGATCCGGATATGGTAAACATAAAGAGTGTTATTTGTTACTGTTTTCCTGATATGGAAATAAGAAAGGGCGTTTATATCATTTGTGTGTGATTAGCCAATAGAATTGCGCTGTGTTATGTAAACAGAAGCAAAACTTCTGTAACACGAGCAGGTTCTTGTTTACGTACACCATCGTACGTCTTGACGACAATATACTATTTACGCCCTGATTATGTTTGGCATATGAACAAAACTATATATATTTTAATATTCCTTCTGTTGGTGGCGATTTGAACAAATATGAATATTTCTGAAACGAACGCCCCCCCCGTGCCTTTGGTCCGTTTTCTTTATACCGACTGTCACAAGATTTGATATACATCGCTAATCCAGCTGGATATATTTTATTTTTTTTCGTTTTTGTTTGTTGAAAAATTGAATGTCAAATCGTCATTCGCGTTATCAGCATCCAATCAACATTACAACAATAATACCTATTGCAACATCGGACTGGCTAGAGTGCCGTATACAGTACTTTAGCCAAACTACTAAAGTACCGTAGATCTATGAGTTGCTTGCATGACGTCAACGTCAAAATGAGCGATTTCGCCACAATTATTCAACGCCAAATCAACGGGCACACTGGAATTCAATGGAATTGGAGCACACTACTACTATTCTAACATGGACTCCACTTTCAGGCAGCACATGACAATAACTCTGCTAGTCGCAATTCGTACATTGTACATTCGTACATGGGGATTTGAATCCACGAACATGTAGGATGATCCATTTCCAAAATAAAAAACATGCCTGGTTACTACAGTATGGACTCAAAATAGACCAGTGTCATGTTGAAATACCAAACGATTTGTCCATGGAGGCCATCACGCAGTTCACATTATGCAGGGCTATAACACTGGGATTTTAACACTAGTACCTAAAAATTTCGAACTGTTCGAAATTGTCAATATAATACACAACGGTTGGCAATTGTTAAACTGACTGCCATTTTAGTCCAAAAACAATGACCGATAGACGGGCGAAAGTATATATAGAGGATCTACGAGTTATGTTGGGACGTAAGATTTTAGGAAACGAGTTTGATAAATTTGATTATCAACATAACTCATTGAATAACTCGTATATCACATAAAAAAACTAGAGCTTTATGCCCTTTAACAAATCAAAATCCTTAAATTAAGCTGTAAAATGCATCGCAATATATACTAAATTTACAGCATTGGCTGAGACGCTCCACATTCGTACATGGCAGTATTGCGCTCTGGGACTGGCGACTTTGTTTTTGTGTCTAATTTCTTTATTGCAATTTAACTTTAACGAACAAAGAAGTCATTTTGCATTGTCTGGTGTTTGTATCATGCGCTGCTTTTCAAAAATAGTATTAATCCGCCGAATCAATGTAATGTTTTTAGCGCGATGCCAAGTGATATGTAGCACGCATATTAATCACTGGTGATAGATAAGGAAATATGTAATGGTTGTTTCAATGATGTAATAGGGGTTTCATGTGATATATGAACATATTCGATATAATATTTCAACTTATTTCTGGTGGGAAATTTCCAACTGATGCTATGTGAGGCATAACATAATTTTCAACTGTCCAGATAACACGAATCAGATTACGTATATCACAATTAAGGGAATGACTTGAAGTGTGTGACATCAGAATGAGTGATAGCAAAAGTGAGTTTAAATATACATTATTATACACAAGTTATTTGGCTTACCGCTGTGGCTTCCATGGCTGTGGCTTCCACTTCGCCTGGTTGGCTTGGGTGGCTTAGTTTGGTCCGTTGGCTTGGGTGGTTTAGTTGGATCCGTTGGCTTGAGTGGCTTGGGCCACTTGGGTGGCTTTGGTGGCTTGTTGTTACCTCCCTTGGACAGGACGAGTCCAGCAAAGAAGGCCACGATAACGACGCAGCTAAATATATGGCTCCGAAACATCTCGAAATGGTAAAATGAGAAAAGTCCAACGCAGCGGCGTTTTATTGGAGTTCGGATCATAACATTAACATATGAAAGCAACCATGCTGCAATTGTTTTGTTTGATACTTCTTTTGATGGTGGATTCAAGATTTTAAACTAATAGCATTGATAGGATGTCATCATCATTATCAGCATACCAATTTATTCACGAACGAAATTATATCACATCATTATGTGTACATTATATTGTTGGGACGTTCTCACTTTGTTGTTTAACTTTCTCACGTATATTATATTGATTTCAGTTTGTTGGAAATGTTTTGTATATTCGATGAGCCTCTAGATAATATATTGCACCCATAACGGAAAGTTGGAATGGTTTTATTTTTGTGTTTAACTCATTTTTGGTAACATTTTCAACAATTGTATTTTATTTTATTTAGTAAATATTTATTAATATTAAATATTAAGTAAAATTGGTTTGGAGTATTTCAACAGATCGATCGGTCAGGGAAAGGTAATATTTATCACAAGAATTGGTATGTTCTAAACCCGGAGTTAGGTTGAAAACTTTGCTAACGATAAAGGGTGTTGAATGGTAGTATTTTTATTATAAGGATTGAATAAAGAGCAATTTTCACTTCTTGGCGAAACAGAAAACAGGAGAAACTCGCTATGAATGACTGTGGTAAAATTGTGCAGAATATATATATATACACACACACACACACACACACAAATGTGCCATGTCCGTCTAGATGATAAATATTTATTAAAATGAGAAATCAGTCACCACCCACATACGATAAAGCAACTAAACGGTTGTATTGAAAGGTGCAATACAGGTATTATTCCACGATATACTCATGCGCATCTACAACTGGTTAGGATATTGGACATTTTTTGGAAATTTCACACCAATAATAGGTTCAAATTGTTCTCTGATAATTTGATTTTCCAACAATTTATTAGTGGGGCATTTGTTGTTTTTAGACCAGCATTTGCATACGTGTGGTTAAACATTTTGACTTAAATGGCAGTCAGTTGGAATATTTCTAACCTTGTGGGGTGTCAGGCGTCAAAATTTCCAACAATTGCAAAGCTTGAGACCAGTCTAGCAAATTTCATGTTCAGATTAAAAAAACATTCTCACACCTGGCCGAACCATGGTCGATCTGGTGTGTCATGGTCCATCCCCAGTGGCCAGTCAAAACAGGGTTAACATTTGCGCGGGACGATTGTCCCGGTCGAATTTACCTAGTTTGTTTACCTAGTGTGGTTACCTAAAGTGTTTACCTAGAGTGGCTACTGATCCTTTCTCGGTGAATTGAAAGTGTTCGCTTCAAACTAACAACTGTTCGCTTTGTTGATACTTTTTTACATTAAAAAAACCAAACAACAGTTTATATCCAAATTGTTGCCAAATAACATGGATCTGGTGATAACTGGCTTCACCTGTGGCAATTATATGGTTAACAGCCTACTGCGAATCTGCACGCAGCAAAATTTTATTTTCGAAGGCGTTATTTCAAATTCGTGAAATAATTGCAGAATGTCAAGCATTAGGCGGATCCACGACAAATTCATATATCTAATTTGTATTTTTCGAAAATTAATTTTAATGACACAATTATTAGTTGGTCCTCTGTGTCAATTTCATTTTATTTACATTCAAGTCAAATACTTCTGGGTGTAAGTTAAACCAGATTATGGATTATAATACAAACACGTTTTCATAACAAATTTAATAGAAATGTTGTAAGCAGTTTTGTCGGGAAGAGTAAACCATTTTACACCAGCACGCCCCACTCCTCCCATTGCCCACATTACTGACGATATCAACATACATGCCAAACGATTGTAAAAAGTCGTAATTTTATGAGATACATCTGCTTTGTATCACGCTTTCTCTATAGTTCCCGCCATATATTGAACTCATTATTATATCCAATTTGATATTTGTGGTATGTATGTTTTACAACACGGACTTAAATCAACTATTATCTGTACAGTAAGCATGTTTGGTCGGTTGGCTTTCTCGAATACACAGCAACATGAATGCGTGGTTAGATTATATCAGGACAGGTAACTTCATCTTCAACACCGAAGTAACTTTTCAAATATCAAAACCTTATTACGTGGATCACCAGACGATGATAATGAGAACATGAGCTCACTATATTGCTACGCTAGTCACTCTTGCGATTATTACTTGTCGCACAGGATAGACTTCGAATAACTTGACAAGCTTCTCTGGGACTTTGATCAAAACGATAAACTGATGGTGAATTAACTCTGTTCTTTGACGTTTGTTTTAGGCAAATAATATCGGTCGTTCCAAGAGGAACAAAGGCGGACGAACTGAATGCAAAAGTAAAATAGTCCTATCTTTTTCCAGAAGTTAGATCACTCCGATTGGTGACATCAACTTGCATCAAGATAAATTCGATGCACAGATCGTCCATAAACTCGTGAACATTTGTACATGGTGGTAAGATTGCATATGACACTGGATGCTTCGTAACAGAACATTGCGGACGAAACTCGAAGAGCATCCAATCACTGCAACAAAATGTATTCCCCAATGTTGATGAGAAATATCGCCATCGAGAATGATTGAGGCAGCGAGCAATTTTTGCTCCCAAAAATGTCGATGTCGAACAGGTTATTGCAAACATACTTGAGCTGATTCTCGGATATGTCCATATATATGCATCAATCGACACCACGCCAGATATCACACAATTAATGCAATATCATACGGAATTTTTAAACTCACTTCAGCCGATTTACCTCCACATATTGTGACTCAAGGTTGGGGTGCCTATTATTCTGCTCAAAATATGGACACACCGAAGCTTTGCAATAGTACGCGTTTCACTATCAAAACCATTCAGGAGAATCTCATTGAAACAACCATAATGACTGGAACTCACAGAGGAGAAGTTCTCATCCCTCGGACACCTTTCATTTCAACATACACCGACCGCATTCAAAATAATTCAATTTCCAGCCAAAATGAGCTTCGCCAAAGGCCATCAATAAAGCGCTTTTATGTTCGTTTTGTTCTTTATCTGGAATCGCCTTGCTTTTCAGTTGTATGCGGGATGTTCAAATGTTGGCTCCGATGAAGGACTTTTATCTTACGTTCGGTCGAATGGCCAAACAAAAGATGTAGTCTTTAGGGAGGAATTTCGATGGTCGGTTACTGACAAGACAATCTAAACAAAATCTAAATCCGCCTGATTTCCGTAAATCGGTCGGTCCTAAGCCCCAAAAAAGATGGGATGGCTTTAGCAAACAACAGTTATTGTAACCGTTTCAATTTTAATTTTGCCACACTGTACCCGTGCAACGCCGCGTGCAACCGCTATATACATGTAGTAGTTTATATAAATGACATATCTGAAAAGTTTACCTGTCATATTCGACATTTTGCTGACGATATACATCCACGTTTCTTACAATAGAAGATCCTGACGGAACAGCATATATGATGGCTATAGGGACATCGCCGCGAGACTAGCCGATTGGTTGAAACAATGGATTGTTACTTTTAATAATCAACAAAACGGAAACTCTTCTCATCTCTAGAAAGCTACCACACATAGACCATTCACCACTTCAATTGTATTAATAAAGACGTTAGCTCACATAAACACTTAGGATTAATATGTTATAACCGATTTAAATGGGCTGCCCACGTATAGAGCTTGGAAGAAATATAATATTCCGCGAATGCATAGATACTTGTTGAATAGAAAGACCCTTCAAAAATATAGTTTTCTTATATTCGTCCAATCTTATAATAATTTGCACCCACGTGGGACAACTGCACATGTAAATTGAGCACACGACTTGAACACAATTCAATGCACAGTCGCACTAATTATGTCAGGCGATTTTGACAACTGTTTATGCGGAGAAGTTAGAAATCGCAGAACATTTCCTAGTATTCTGTCCAAGATATAACCAACTCATAGCTGATACATTTTCAGATATTGATCCCACTTTTCAAATACCAAGATCTTACATAAGGCATAACATCGCTATCATCTGACATAAATGCTGAACTCTTCAGAGCTGCATGCAGCATACTGGATACAACAGTGTGGTTGTTGCAAACAATATACTAACAATAGAACGAAGAGCGTCGATATCCCATGGAGTTCGTATCGTTTTGTTAAAATAGTTTGTTTTAAAATGTTCAAAGCACAGAACACTCTTTCAATCACACAAAAAGCTTTCTCTGTATCTCTCTGTATATCTCACGCTGTCTATTTCTCTCTCATATAGCATATCCCCCGTCCATATATCTCCACCTCCTTGCTACCTTCCTAATCTTATACTTTCGTTTATATAATTACATAATTTACAATCTTTTCTTTAAACCTATTGTTCCTCAAACTCGGCATTCGTGCTTTCTTTATTTCTACAATCTTTCTACTTTCCTGAGGAGACAGCTCAATAAAAGTGGATACCTGCTTGCTACTAGAACGTCTTCCCCCTGTTCTATATTCTACTCATGTTTGCATCATCAAAATGTTGTACATCATAATTGTAAATCTTGGAGCAAATAAATACTATTTAAATCAATAAATCATTTCGAAAACATGTGGACCATTGATGCCACTAAATTTACGAGTGCAAACTGGCTACCTATATGCACTTTAAAAACATAATTAAACCATGTTGTTTATTATCTCGGAAAAAAATGAATAAAACATCAACTAGAGTCCTTTACCTTTAAAGTAATTAAGAGTACTTAGAGTAGGCATTTGCCTGCAGTCATTTTACCGTCAGTGTATTTCGGAACGGGTGTGCAATTTACACCCATTTACTTTAGCTTTTATGATCGTTTACCTTTGTAAGATTTCCAAGTCGTATATTATCGCATGTGGTCGCAGTTTGCTCTATGTGGTTTCATAAACATTTTCATTAGCCCGTTCGGACACCTGTATATCGATCGATATATTTTGCCGGTTCGGTATATGTGCTGGACCTGTAATACCAACACTACCGGTAAAAACCTTGCAAACTGTACATTTGAATTTTTGTCAACCAAGGTATCGTGGCAGAATCATGGTTTAGGGTCTTGAAGTTCGCCTTGATTTTCAATCATTAGCAGTTTTCCATCATTTAATATCCCTTGTCCCCTTCGGGTCTTTTCAACGACATATTACAGGTACAATATGACAATCCGTGTGTATGAACCCAATTTTTTAGCCCATGTGTGTCTTTCAAATGGGTGTAGTTTACTGCACACACATCTTTAAAGTCAAGTGAAAACTTTCTCTTTTTTTTGTAGGGAGGGCGTGTTCTTTCTAAATAGAACAATACATGGTTCAGTCAACATAATAATGACATTAATACAAAATAAACAGTTTACCTTGTCGTTGTTACTTTGAGTGCGGAAGTGGCAAGCAGATATCAAAGTGAAAAAGAAAAAAGTAGATTTCGGACTTCTATCACCGACCGGGTTTGGATAAACCCGGATACCAATCGATCCCAATTGTGTCGATAATTCGAAAATTGAATGATTGCGCCTAAATATAATCAAACATATTATGCAATTAAATAAATAATTATTTACACTTGAGAGAGATGGGGACAAGGAGAGAGAGAGAGAGAGGTGTACTTTTGTTTATTTCATTTGTGCTTTTAAAAACATACATAGCAACGTGTCCAGGCAACAGAAATGCCTTTATAAGATCGGACCCACGAAATTAAAACAGCAACCAATAGGTGCAAATGTCCAAATAAGCAAAAGAACCAATACCCAGATAAATACAAAGCCAGCGCTTCCAAACACATACATAAGGAATATTTTGATGTGGAGTTGTGGGTGTATATATTTAGATGACTGGGAGAGGATGTAGAAGAACAACGATGCATCATTTGGATAAATGATGTTATAATATAACCTCATTTATAAAATTGTTTGTGGATTTAAATTAGTCATGAACAATTTCAAATATTCTGATGTTAACCTTATTTACAATTAGAATCATCAGAGAGCAGAGATTGCAGTCACATTTACTTTTATTTTTTCTGAATTCTGCTAATCTGTGCTGACCACAGGTAACTTAGTACACCAGGGAGTTTAACTCAGTACACCAGTGAGTGTTCATTACCAGATAGGGTTATCACAATCATAGGTTGGATCATTTGTGCACCTTTAAACATTATGGACGCTAAGTCACCTCGATCATTTCTATTTGTTAATGAATAAGTTTTGGGTCGCCCTACCCCATTTATCTCATTTATAATCACCTCAATTAGAACAACGTCCCGTCGGCTTTACCACTTTACTTTCATCTGAGATAACATTTCTCTCATGATGAGAAGACTTTAAAGAACTGATGATAGCTTGATGTCTGATCTTCAATACCAATCTTTATATGTACAACTGTGTGTATTGTGCTCATATTATGCGTATGTTTGATTTGGAATAAATTATTCTTTACACTAAATATACCATGACTTTTTTAATGAACAAATACAGGTTTCTGATGTACGGCAACGTATTAGCGCCATCCTAGTTTAATATGGTCAATTGTTATCATAGTAAATTGTTATAGCCGTTTAGGTTAATAGTTTAGCTAACAGTTGAAAGGGCTTCCTTTTGTTAGGTCTTGAATAACAAATATATCCTCGGGCAAATACGCATATAATCGACCTATAAAGGTACATAAAGTGATTATTTGATTCTAAAATAAGCAGATAATGGAGTTATTTCCTTTTATGGCGCTGGACACTGTGAAAACACATGGAAAGTCGTGAGATGGCTAATATGTGACATTGTGCGCACATAGTCTGCCCAGAATCGTCTCGTTGTGAGTCGATAAGTGACTAATACGGTCTAATCTTCAGCACATGATCGACTCAAAATGAGGCGATTCTCAGCAAATTATCAACCTAAACAAAAATCGGGATAGATTCCTTCGTAAAGATGGTCTATATGAATTAATTTGAAGATAATAAACATGTCCAGCCCAATAAAGTGTGGTGTTCAGAGTGTCCCCAATACAATCCCTCGAAATACCCCACGAAACTGACAAGGGGCTGAGACGTAATGCCAGTGCCCTATTTCGACAGCTCAGATCGTGGACATGGTACGCCAAGTAAACACTTTAAGATGACCCTAAGATGACGTAAACATATCAGTTATTGTTCATCATTCTTCATATTGTTCAGTGCACATTCCCATATTTGTTCTTAAATATGGACTTTGTGTATTGTTGGATTTGGGTTCAAATAGTTTTTTATCAACCTCGATCAAATTCACATTTCATATTTATTTCTAACATAATCCACCATGGATTATAACCTTAAAATGTTGATTCAGTGGGCTTGGTTGATGTGATTACTACTATAAGTGAACAAAATCCTTTATTTTGACTCCCATCAAATTTTTTGGGGGTAATGGGTTGACAAAGCCCTTAAGAGATAGGCCAAGTGACCTATTTTAAATGGGCATGTCAATGCAAATCTGCGCAGCAGAGGTTAGTTACCAGCTCAGGCGCATCCTGATTTCACTATTCAGCCTGTTCTCACTAAAATCCGCACATAATCTGCTTACAATGAAAAGTGTTTTATGTTGATAATCTGATGATAATCGCCTTATTTTGAGTCGATAATGTTCTGAATGAGTCGATTCTAAGCAGAATATGTGCGCAGAATGACACATTTAAGCCAACTCATGACTTTTAAGGTATACTCTCTTTTAACACGAAATAACGGACATGACTCCATTATCTGCTCATTGCTGAATCAAATAATCACGTTATGTACCTATTTCACTTTATAGGTCGATTATGATGGTCAACTGGAGGAGCCAAAAACTGTACACCAAGAAGAACCTGAAGCACGTCACGCACATGCAGTTACGGACCAACACACATATATGTGTGACAGGAATGCAGCAGATACGGGTAGACCAGTCTCAGAGGAGGGAGAGCAGAAAACAGAAGAATCACATCGGGCTTCATCGATATTATTAGAGAAACGAGGCACCACCGAAATCGCCGCATAACTATACTGGAAGTCCCAAATTCAGATTCGACACTTTATTGCAAGACACGATTTGACATATTACATGCAAAAACATGCATACACATTCACAAATGTGGATTAAGGTGTCTACAATGGGAGACAGACACAAGCCATTGGACCGATAACTATAATTCCACCGCCTCCAATAAGATGAACCAAACTTATATTATCACTACGGATATTTTTTTTTTTAAAGGGCACCGTGAACAGTGCACACCCGCATCGAGAAAGCATGGTTTGGATAAATGTTTCGCCTTTGTGAGACAATTAGGACGTGGTGAAAGTGGTGACCAAATAGTCAGCCATACGCAGATTAGTACTCATGCTGTATTCGCATGGCTGGCTTCAAATATATAGATACAATTTTCAGTACGGATTTATTCTCAGCGGAGAGAAGTTTGTGAAATTTATACACTTCGGTGTTTCCATAATATTCCGGAATATACATTTGTCTAATTTCTTAAAAACTTAACGTTAGTAGATCAATTTTAGTGTCCCTCCCATCCCAATCCATGACTCAAACAGCACCAATGTTAGTGTCCCCAGTCCATGGCCCAAAACAGAACCAATGCAGCGTCTTTAAACCACACTCAGATTCCGCATATCATGCAGAATAATGTGTATCAATTTGGTGGAAATCGGAGCTAAAATATGTTTATAAATGTCAGTGCCCCACCACTACCCCTGACTCGACTGGCGTCACTTTTGGCATCTTTAAACCACACAATTAGACGCATCATATCACGGATATTACTATAAATCTGCGATTAAACACATTCTTATCGATGTTGCTGCCCATCCCCGACTCGAACGGCGCCAATTTTGGCATCTTTAAAGATATGGGCGGTGTTGGCGGTGGGCATGCTGTTAAAATAATCACCTCCATCAAAAACCGCCATAAAAAAAAGAATAGTAAAATATAGACAGACCTTGTTCTTATACCAATCAGAAATATGGCATAAACAGTATGTTATTGTCAAATCTTTTTCCTTTGTTATTTAAACAAAAGCAAAAAACGTTTAGATCCGGATATGGTAACCATAAAGAGTGTTATTTGTTACTGTTTCCTTATATGGAAATAATAAAGAGCGTTTATATCAATTTGATATGATTAACCAATAGAATTGCGCTGTGCTATGTAAACAGAAGCACAACTTATGTAACACGGGCAGGCTCTTGTTTACGTACACCATCGTACGTCCTGGCGACAATATACTATTTACGCGCTGACTATGTTTGGCATATGAACAACACTATATATATTTTAATATTCCTTCGGTTGATGGCAATTTGAACAAATATGATATTTCTGCAACGAACGCCACCGGTGCCTTTAATTAAACCATAAATTAATCTCATGGTAGAATGGAGATGATTATGCATAAGTTTGGTGGAAATCGTCGACAAAAAATGTCATCGATTTTGTTGTCCCTTCCCATTTTATGCACCTGACACCAATATGGTAACTTTAGAAAATGTTGTCCTGCAACATTATCTTCCTCCCGTTAGACCCATTCGGGGGCATCTGGTAATTTTTATGGAACACAGACATTCGCAACTGCAGATATAGATAATCACCAGTGTTTGTTATACATGGGGAGTAACTCTATTAGTGCACCCTTTCTTCAATTCAATATGATTTAAGCTCTGACTAAAACGAAATACAGTTGACAGTTGGTACAAGAAAACCATAGTCAGACATGATCATATTATTAGGCATATATAATTTCATTTTGTAAATGAGTACTGGAAGAGTACTCATAAATATGCATTCCAAATTGATGCTTGCTGGAACCAAATTATTGATGTAACCGTTTAACTGATATGTATCCTAATAGTTTCATTAGTGGGGGCATTAAAATATGTATTAAACTTGCCACAAGACTACCCTGCACGATAGAACGCTTATACGAATATAACACAAGGGGCATTTTTTTCCAATTGCCAAAAAAATGCAAACTTTAGTTAGTGTATTTTTTTTATTTGGACTCAGTCTTTTTCATTAGCAACATACATTGTGTATGATAAGTTTCCGATTGTATGCCTGGCGAAAGTGGTATAATTAAGTTATTTCGTACACTAATATATCTGGGACAGCATAATAGGACGTGTGCATCATCTTCCATATCGTTGAGGTTTCAACTTTTGCAGATCCGGCCGTTGACAGCCTTCTCTTTCGATGTGTTTCTCCCCGTTTCTATACGCAGTCTATGTTCTATCGTTAAAGCAACAATGAGGTTTGCGATCCCAAATACACCTATTACTAATAATACTCGCATTTGAATTTTTCCCGGTATCGAAATACGTCGAAAAATACTTGAACTACCTTTCTATGGGCATTACATGTCTCAAAAAGACGCGTTGGTGTCATAACAAATACAACTTTAAACAGGGTCCCGAACAGACGACAGCCACGTGCACTACGTGGAACAGAAAAGAGCGTTCAGTGTTAGTAAATTTCTGGTATGGTAGAAATAAAGAGCGTTTATTTCAGTTCAGTGAGAGAAATTGAAACCAGTTCGAAAGTGACTGTTTTCAGAGCATATGGAGTCGGTATATCAATATTTTGTGTATTTGTCAACCTACCATATGACTCCTTCGAGTTAAATAGACATGCGCCGTTTAATATTTGTAATTGATCAAGACAGTCTTCATATTTTAATGTATTCTGAAAGGCCACGGGAGGCCTTAGTTGTCGAAAATATTCATATTTGTTCCAATCACCGTAAAACAGAAAATCATTAAAACGCATACAGTTTCGTTCATATATACCATGACCATCGCTTAAACAGCATGCTATCATAAATACCTACTATATTTTACCTAAGCAAGAGCCTGATTGTGTTACAGAAGACAGCACAGTGTTACTGGCTAATCACACACAAATTATATAAACGCTCTTTATTAGTTCCATATCAGGAATTCAGCAACAAAGAACGCTCTTTATGTTTATCATCATCATATAAACAAACACCCGGAAAGTAACTTTTTATGCTTTTGTTTACATAACAATTGTGTCAAACATATGACAATAAAATACTGTTTATGCGATATTTCTTATTTGTATACGGACATTTTAATATTCTTTCTGTTTGTGGCGGTTTTTGACCGGTGGAAATATTTTTCACAGCATACCCACCGCCAAGGCCTCTCGTACCTTTAAATAGCCTGTAAGTTAAAAACTTGTCGCGTCTCCAAATCAGAATATAGATCAGTTTGCATGACCTTTTGGGTAGCAGATTCAGGCATCTTGATGAAGTATTCGCATCACAACTTCTAAATAACAATAACTTATATATAGGTAGTTTGGAGTCAACCATGTTGATTGCACCGTACCAACAGCAGCCATCTTGTATTTAACATTTGAATCCATGCAGACCGCATTTATTATACGATTATTTTTTGAAAATTTACAGGCATGTTTATGATTACCTGTAGGCGGGAGCTATCGAATTTGAACGATTTTCGACGAAAAACATGACCGCTGGCACCGATCTTGGATTTTACTCTTTGCATGACTAAATCATTTGTCACGGCCTATAGACCACATCCCGCATCCGATCGTCACCAAATTTCACACGGGTGACCACTAGATTAGAGCCTTCATTAATTGTTTTCGTCGAAAAGCGAAAAGCATGGTCACCAGCGGCCATCTTGGATTCTACTCTTTACACGACGTCACGTGGATCTTCGAGGTGACGTCTTGTTTCCCAATTTTGTTTAAAAACATGTCAGCCGGCGGCCATCTTGGATTTCACATTTGAATCACAAGCCCACATGCATGTATTGACGAAATATTTTTAAAAGTTAAAGTCATGTTTCTGATCTACAGATTGAGCTTTCATTTTTTAGGTTTTCGATTCGGCTTCTTTTTAACTGTGTGTATATTCACTCTTAATAAGTAGAGACAACTTAGTCTGGGGCATAATTGGGGTAAATTAATTATATTGCCGTATGTTCGGCCTGATACGACTAGTGAAGGAAATGTAATGGATATATTTATAGACTGGGGTAGCAATGGCTTTTGAAAATCTTAGCATATCTGGGGTTGTCTGCTGCAGCAGGTGCCGAGCTTGTTGGTTTGATCTTGTCGTTAGTCTTAACGATAATAGCTGGCGAATGTTCAATAGCTGTAACTTGGTTCTGATTGCCGTCAATACCCACAACTGCTCGACCCGTGAGATGTGAGTAATGGACTTTGAATGTCGATATCACCCGATTCAGAATTAATCGCATTTATTAAAGGAACGACTCTTAGACCACATATTTAACACACAAGACTTTAGTTTACATCAGAGTTCAACAATGTGTTCGTTGTCAATTTTCTGTTTTTCCAGGGTTATCTCTTTGTTTTTGCTTAAACACTTTTCTGATATTAAATTAAACATTTTTTTGGTATTTACGTTCTTGTTAATTCTTTATTTTAGTATATTATCCTATTGCTGGTAAACTCGTGGTGCTTTCTGTTATAACTGATGAAATCCCTTATCGCCTTGTATGTTACAAATTTGTTAAACTTCTGAAGAATTGCGACAACCATTACGTGTCCCCCTCTCAGAACTGTTTAATGCATAGAAGAGTCTGGCATCTCATAAGCATGGGTACGATCTAACATTGTCCCAATACTTATAAAAGATTCAAATATTCACTCTCCAAAATCTCTACTTTGCATTCATAAGACCACTCCTAGAATATACCTCACCCGCATGGGACAACTGCTCTGAAACGGGGAGTGAACTCGTAGAGAAAATACAGTACGAAGTGGCCAGAATAATAACTGGTGGGACTAGAAGCATACATGTTCTTAATATATTATCTGAATTAGATTGGGAAAAAATATTCGAACGAAGAAGAAAAGCAAAACTTCACCAATTGTATAAAATGTTCAACCGCCAAGCACCACCCTTACTCTACAACACAGTTAACTGTCAGCATACAGGAGCAGACAGGTATGAATTCAGAAGAATAGACTTGAGACCCCCATTTTCTGAAACGTCATCTATATCAACTAGTTCTTACCCGCAACTGCACGGGAATGGAATAATATCCCTGACGAAACGAAAAACTCAGATACTTTGGAAATTCTTAAGTATAAACTGAACTCTGACTTACGCCAGAAGCAGGCGAATATGCGACATTATAGCTAATCAAAACATCGCAAA
Organism: Siphonodentalium dalli; assembly: GCA_032622095.1. Classification (NCBI taxonomy): domain Eukaryota; kingdom Metazoa; phylum Mollusca; class Scaphopoda; order Gadilida; family Siphonodentaliidae; genus Siphonodentalium; species Siphonodentalium dalli. Next base: position 116,031,130 of record CP136062.1, on the reverse strand, counting down.
GCTCATATAATTCACACACAACTACATCTCAAATGTAGCAATCTTAATGATTATCTCTACCAGAATCACCTACATCAGACGAACAAGTGCACATGTGGACTAATCGAAACCGCTGACCATTTCTTACTGTACTGTCCAAATATTTGCGCATCCGAAACGAAACCTGTTTTAAATCGCAGTCTCTGGATAACATACATTCTATTGAAAGGATCCATTACGTACTCGATAAGCCTTAATCGTACCATATTCGAAGCAACTCAGTCATGTATACGTTCTACAAATAGATTCAAATAAACTCATTATAAAACGTTAACTAACATTTTAAATTTATACTCCCGATCTGCTAATTGATTAAATTGAATCAGTTGCATCATGCAACCTGATCAAAATAGCTGTGCCAATATATGCATAACGATCAAGTGACTCCTCTCGATTGGCAACTCGTTTGGCTAATCCATAAGTAATAGTAAAATGAATCAAACGTTAATTTCAAATTTATAAATTATACTGATATATACAGAGCAGTAATCAACTCATTTTTTAAATTTGTCAAAATGTCTTGTTTCCTTTTTCATCTTCTAAATTCGACTTTTACTTAATCCATGCCTCTCTTTTCCACTTCATATCCTTTGTCTCCTACCTCTCGATCTGTAATTATATCTTTCCACTACGCAGATATTGTTCTGTTCTGAGTAGATGGCTCCATATAAGCGTCTGGCGCTTGATGTCAAATCCTCTTCTCTCTCAGACTTACCATATCTACACATATATATGAACATAATCTTGTAAATTGTTGTATAAATCTGGGATACAAAAATAAATAATGTTTACACCAAAATGCTACAAGCACTGCTGACGAACCAGATGCTAAATACCGACGAACTGACAACGAACCAGAAGCTAAATACCGACGAACCAACAAAAACAAAGAGAAGAAAAACCCAAAGAAGGCAATAATTGAAAACAATACCACGATACCGGCCGCCGAGCCAACGCCACCGACCAGTACAGCAGCACCAACAACCGTAAATCAGCCCAAAGAAACGACCGAAAAACCCAAGGAAGCAGCACCTATCGACGATCAACCAGACAGCATCGAAATGGACAACGACATACGTCAGGCTGAAACCGACATATCCGATAAAGAAGTTGCCATCGTCCACTACAGAAACAGAAGGGAAAAGGGAAAGGTAATGAAACCAACGCCCGAAATCATCAACCCGATCCATACACCGGCCAAGAAAGCGCGCCCGACAGCAAACAACGTCCAGTCTCAAAACCAGACTCAACCACTGAAAATCAACAACACACCACCCACCAATCGACAACGACGAGCCATAATCATAACCGAGAACCCGACCAAAGAGATGAAGGAAAGCCCCGACTACATGCTCAGGATAATAGCAACAAACACCCGATCGGAACGTCAACCACCAAAGCAGGCACCCTCTTGTACCCACAAAACGAAGAGACAAAGCAATTCCTACTGACTAAGGCAAGCAACATCAAAGAGTTCAAAGAAGCAAACGTGACATTTAGATTGACAAACGGCAGCAGACGACAAACCAATACACACCAGGCAGTCATGTGCGGCGTACCACCATCAATTACAGACGACGAGATCCGAGAGGACATCGGCAGCAACATAGAGGTACATCGCTTCAAAATCACACACGACGACCAACCGACATGGATAGTGAAAATCACCTGTCCGGACGAAGACACAAATACACGAGTCATGAATGGAGTGAGACTGGGAGCAAACCTCAACAAGTTCACAGTTATCGACCTCAAGGAGCAACCTCATGTAACCCAATGATACAAATGCCAGAAGTTTAACCACACGGCTGAATTTCGCAAGAACAAAGACGACATATGCACTGTTACGGTAACCACAAACACCGAGATTGCACCAGCACCATCCAAAAATACTGCAGCAACGACCACCATTCAGCAAGGATGCCATGCATATCGACAGGAAGTAACGGCCAAAGAAACAGAGAATTTCCTATGCAGCAGCCACATCGAGACCCGCTGAAACAACTGATACTCTAAAACTCGGCGCTGTCATCACATTAACAATTGTAAAAGTCCTCAACGCATCCGATGAGTCCAAACAAGATGCCAACAGAAGCGTCAGCCAACACATTTTTTTGTATTGTGGTTTGGGATTTAACCCGGGAGGATTTGGAAGGGGTGGAACCCCTTCCCTACAACCCACTTTTGAATTTTAATGAGTATCATGGTATGAGTATACAATATCATGAAATGGTGAGCGTGAATGGAGATGATCTTATTTTTTTTCTTTGCCTTCTTTTTTCTCTCGTCTGATGTTGTTGGTTGAGATGTCGATATGGATCTGTCGGCAGCTAGGATCTCTTTTGATTTTTTTTAGTTGTTTCTTGGCTTTATCTGTAACTGTGTTATCCGTCAGTCTCCTATTCGACTGCTTCCAGTGCCGACTTAACGATGCCGTCAGCGGAGCGGCTGCTGATGTTATTGCTGCTGTTGTTGGTGGTGCTGGTGATCGAGACTGCATGTGTCGTAACCTACAACGCACCACTCACAGAACTCAGCAACGCCTCCTACAACCACTTCACATCGACAATGTATATTCGTCGGAGACTACAACGCGAAACACACCTTCTACGGCTGCAATCGGACCAACAGCAACGGCGACCGAATGTTCGACATCATCGAAGACGACTCCAGCGACCATCTACCCGTCCACATCAAGATCAGCAACGCCACTGCTGACCGCCACCAGACAACTCTCCGACGACAGACCAGTATAAACCTCAACAGCACAAGCCTCCTCCACCACGCCTTCGGCGCCTTGCCTCCAACCACAGTACCTACGACAGCCACAAAGGTAGATTTTTCATCGAAAAACCAAGAAAGGGTGAAGGGGCTTGCACACTGCAGTCCGAACATCCTATCCGGCCTTCGGTTGGAAACGACTCAACAACGAATTTCATTCATTCATCGGTCGGACCACCTCTCATGATGACTACGCCACCGATAATCCCGAATGCTGTGACAACAATGCTGGACTCCGTGCATGTCTCCCATTGTGTGAGCTGGTCACTCCATGCAAACCAAGGCGGATACCAGTTGATCTTGGACTTCCAATCCGGCCCGGCATAGCACTTATCAGGGCTACCTACCGGCAGTGGACTGGAGTCAACAATATCAGCCAGGAAGAAGCGTCGAATGAAAAAGACTCCATCCAGAAAAAAGGTAGACAGAGAGAGATTAGCTGCGTGGGGAAAGAGGAAGTCGACTGATGTCACACCAGGCGACACCTCCCACGTAGCCGAGATCAATGCGCCACTCGATGGGGTAATGGACTCTCCACTACCACGGATAGATGCGGACACCTCCCGCTTCACCCCGAAGACTCCGGAGTACTTCAAACCAGAGACTTCACCTGCCTCTCCTATCGCCGTAGCACCAACATCCGACTCCGAAAACGCATCTGAATCCGATTCCGAAGACACATCCGATTCCGAAGACGAAGAGAAACAAGCTCAAAGGCAAGAACTAATAGCAAAATTACAAGAATCATTTAGACAATCCGTAATACGAGAAGCCGAATTCGACAAACAGACAGCAAAGATAACAAAACTGATCGTCCAATCCAGACCCGCCAACATCACCATCCGAATCACCGCCAAAACAGATATAGAAAGAAACAAAACAACAGACGCCAACAACTCACATCGCATTGCCTCCAGTCAACATCAACAGCCACCGCCGACAGAATATATCGATCTTCATCGAAAACGCAAAGAAAGGGTGAACGGACTTGCACACTGCAGTCCGATCACCCTACCCGGCCTTCGGCCGGAAATGACTCAACAACGACTTTCACTAGTCTGAAAATGGCAAACGAAGATTTTATTCCATGGGATGACCTAGATGACCTACTCTCTGAATGTAGATAGTGATATTTTCCTTGAATTTGATCAACAGCAGAATGCAGATGAGTTCATTGCACTCAAGAAAGCTAAATGTGCGCCTTCTGAACCGACCAACATAATGAATAACACAGGTTGTCGTTGTCCAAAATGCGAGAAAATCTTGAAAAATCCCAGGACATTTCGCGGTAATGTACAGAATCAACACAAGATGTCTGGCTTGAAAGTGAGTTTCCTCAATTAGTCTGATTTAATTTTTTCTCTGGTGTTCAAATGGCAGCCCTATATGTCAGTTCATTATAGGACTTATAATAAATAATTTTTCATTAACGATGACTAATGTTATCTCAGAAGTTTTGTTTCAAATTGAATGGCATCCAGTAACATCATGAGATATTTTTTCTAATAAAGATCCTTTATGGAATTGATACCCATGTTTTCATTGGCAACGGCAGCATGGATGTAAAATCTGAGATCAAAGCCAATGCAATAGGACAGGCAATGTGCAATAGTCTGAGGGAAAATATTTTTATATTTAAAACAGTCCATAAATTCATAATCATGACAGAACGCGTTTCGAGCTAATATATGCCGATTATATGGCACTGCTCAATAATAATTATAATAATTACATTAAGTAAATATCCAGAGATTAAAATAGCTGATGACCGACACGACAGGTGACACACAAATGTTGTATATATGTCTGTCTGTAGTGCTCTTAAAAACCCATTCTATAATATATTAGACATGGTGTAAACATATAGCACACTAGAAGGTGACCCGACTTCGTCCGGGCTTTGACCTTGAATTGACCATTTTGAAGGCCACGGTCAGGAGGGGTCACGATTTGACCCGTCCAAAATACTGCCCGGACAAAAGTACCCGACAAAAGTACCCGTCGAAATTCATCCGGTTTTACCCGATTTGATTATTTTGAAGGTCAAGGTCAGGTCGGGGTCACGACGCGACCCGTCCAAAACACTCAGTGGACAAAAGTAACCCCACGTATCAAATTTCGTCGAAATCACATCAAAATTCGCGATTTGACCTTGAATTGACCCGATTTCAAGGTCAAGGTCACGTCGCACGGGCAAATGAATATTCTTGTGAGACTCCCCATACGAAAGTACCCCCACATACCAAGTTTCATCGACATCCCGTGATATTCGGGCGTTTGACCTTGAAATGACCCGATTCCAAGGTCAAGGTCACGCCGCACGGGCAAATTAATAGGTTTATGCCACTCTCCGGCCGAAGGTATCCCCACATACCAAGTTTCATCGAAATCCCGTGATATTCGGGCGTTTGACCTAGAAATGACCCCATTTCAAGGTCAAGGTCACGTCGCACGGACAAATTAATAGGCCCATGCCACCCCCGGCCGAAAATACCCCCACATACGAAGTTTCATCGAAATCGGGTTGGCCGTTTTCGAGTTTATCGCGAACACACACACACACACAGATCTTCCAAAATATATAATAGACTAGAAGGTGACCCGACTTCGTCCGGGCTTTGACCTTGAATTTACCATTTTGAAGGTCAAGGTCAGGTGTGGTCAAACACCAACACCCCAAAAATGGTGGAAATCGGCCCAGCGGATACCGGGAAATCGGCCCAGCGGATACCGAGATACCCTATGCATCAAATTTCGTCCGTAAAAATCCGCCAGTTTAACCCGATTTGATTTCCACTCAAGTATATAAATGCGCCTCATATACACACGCTCATTAATTATCAAGTTTCAACGTAAAGATAAATTACCATCGGTGCCCGAGATATCGCCAAGACGTCTGAAACAGTCAAATGCATCGGCCGGTTAAGCGTTAACGTGATCTAACGTTATGACCTCTAACGACGTCATAGAAGTTACGCATTGTTTTTATCCTGATGGAAGATAGTACCACCTCTTCTTGATAATTGAGGCAGATAACTAAAACGGATACGTACGCATTATATATCGCTGGAAAGAGGAAACACGAAAGATTCTCACAGTGTCATTATTATGACTGGCATTTTATTATTCGCGCTGTTTCGAATCGATTTGTAAGCACCGAACTCAAATGAAAGTCCCGTAACACAGCGTAAAAACAGATTTGACCTCGGCACGTGAAAAGTTGACCTCGGATCTGAAAATAGTACCCTCACATACGAAGTTTCATCGAAATCGGGTCGGCCGTTTTCGAGTTCATCGCGAACACACACACACACACCCTCACACACACCCTCACACACACACACACGCACACACACACACCCTCACACACACACACACACACACACACACACACACACACACACACACACACACAGACATATCTTCCAAAATATATAATAGATTAATATACCAATTCATTACCTGTCTCCGACAACTCCACGACGGGACGCGTCTCGAATTATGCAGCATAATATTGCTTGCTTTGTCACGACATTTTATATTATATCCACCGATGATAAGGTCACTTGTGGAGACGGCAAATATAAGCCATATAGGCTTACGGCCGAATCCACTCCCATATACACAAGGAACATGGTAAAAATGAATTACCAATATATTATATTGTAATATATATTCTGAGTGGGAATAAATATTATTAAACCAATGTGCAATTTCAATCGAGAACAGCCTGTGAATGTGATATATCACCAACCGGGCCAAATATTTTAATCAAAAAATAAAATACACCAAATATTATAAATGGGACAAATAAACTAAATATATCCTTCTGCACACGAATATGCATGCTTTTGTTTTGACTGTCCAGTTTACATTTATTTTTCCCACATTGTGATGTATTTTCACCAAATGATATTTGCACCTGAAATACAATTAATTGCACGAAGCCGAAGGTAATACGTACTATTATGTGCATAGATGTTTTATTACAGTTAAAGAGATACATCAACATCACTTTACTAAGAAAATATATAACAGAGAGCAGTTTTCAACATTAAGTATTATATAAAACAATATATAAACCGCTAAAAACAAAACAACGTTGATTAATCAAGTTACCTGTACAAAGTATACTATTATCTGATAGGCCTTAAGCCTCATTCACTTTAAAAGTAACACATAATCTTGAAACTTCACATTACAAGCTTCAAGGTTATGTGTTGCTTTAAAAGTGTGATTACATGTACATGTAATTAACTAGAAGTTTGCTTACATTACAGCCCATCAATACATAATGTCAGAAGGATTGGTGGAGGCGAATAATGACATTTCTGAAATGAGTCAAAATTCTAGTCTCTTCGACTCAGTATTTGAGTTGTCATATCCAGCTGCACACGGACAAGTTCAGAAGGACCCCATGTATAACATGTTTGTTGATTCGGCTGTTGTGATAAGAAAATATACCAGCCAACTTGGAAATGTGCGAAACTTCATATATAGTTTGTTCAAAGAAGTGATGGAGATACAGGCGAACTTATCGCTGTCAACGGACAAAGAATGTATTTTCAAACGATTGCACGAAAAGCTTTGTGACAAGCTTATAGAACAAGATTTCATTAAGCTATTTTCAGAAGATGTAAACTTCACAGAAAAATCAGTTTCCTTCAAATATTTCTTCTGGAAATGCTTCATCAATTACTGGTTCAATATGTCAAAGGTAAAGCTGTTGAATCTGTTAAAGAACAGGCAGTTCTGTCCAATAATGATCAAAATGTCCCGTATTACATATGTGGATTTATGACAGGAACTCTAAATCGGAGATACTCCCGGATCAAGGGGAAATCTCAAACCCACCATTTGGAGTGTATTGACCTGACGAAAGAACAGTCTCAGAAAGGAAATGAATCAATAGCCAATACTTACAAAATCTGGAATGATGAACTGAATCGCGGCGGTCTAAGAAAACCCAATGAGTGTATGTACCTGCTTGTTCGAGAGTTTGAAATGGTTGTGCGAAAATCAGTGAACAAGGGTGCATTGTCAGCCAAATCTCTCTTTTTGGTAACGACAATGCTATACTCATTGCCAGTGATGATGTTATTGTGGGCCTGTTGATTATGTTTCTTACCATTCGGGGCCATGCTGTCGCTCGTGTGGAAAGAAATAAGACCAATCATGCTGTTAAGCAGTCATCCAGTTTGCGACAAGCACTGAAGTCTAAATACAGGTACCTATATTTTTGTTTATTTCATTCCAAATGACTGCTTTCTATATAAAAAACACTTCAGTGTGATGTAAAATGAATAATAACTAGAGGTCTGATTCCATGCAATCATACATACTTCCATGGTATCGCATGCCATGTGTGTGTTATGCGTATAGGTGTGTTCCTCTTCATACGAATGCATAGTTGTGCTTTGTGATCTGATAGTGGACTTGAATTGACATTTCTAAATCAGATGTATATTCCAAAGGTTTATGTCATTTGGTTCGACCCAGCGTGGATGGTTAATGCATCATGGTCCTGACCAACTGAGCCATCGTTCACCCCAGCCAAGCGTTCGGTTTTATTCGGAACGGATACATGTTATGGCTAATTAGAACCCCTCACCATGACATCCAAATCATGTTCAACGGTCACAAAAGTAGGCGTGTCTGATTATATTATAATCTACATATAGATCAAAGGGGTATAAAGCATATTAATGTACCATAACTCTGTTATTTCGCATTTTTTAAATAATTCTTTCAGTTTCGGATTCAGAATCTTTTAGAAGTAATAATGGCGGAGGAAAGTCCGCTTAGTTAATTAATACCATATGTGTCTCAGTGCGTCATCGTGAGAGTCGTTAGCATCCCTGTAATAGAGAGTTAACTGTGATTGATATATAACTCTATTACAATCGACAACGCTAGCTGAGTGCTTACCCGCCCGCTCTAAAACTTGGAAAATCGCACTAATGGTGTCCGTATATGCAGTGTTCAAAAAATAAAACACAAGATTCGCGATTTTCCATGTTTTTCCCTTTTACGAGTTTCGGTGGAATTTGCCAAAAGACTCGACCCTCCCCGGGGCATACGCGCTCTCCGTCGGACATGTTGCTTTCATAGTAGAGCAGTGAATCTTTGGGGGCTTACCTGTGGTATATCGTTGTACCTGCTCATGCATTAGCCTTGCTCATTTGTGAGCCCGACCTGAATTTGGCGTCAAGAAGACTGGGTTTGAATTTGAGTAATATATATAACCCGTTAATAACGTTACAAGCTACATAATAAAGGTGGAATTTGCCAAGTCTGAACCCAACCCGACGCAAGCTCTCCTTTGAGCATGTTGCATTTATAGTAGAGCGGTCAAATTCTGGAGGCGTACCTACAGTATACAGACTTACATGTTCCTGCATTAAACTCGCTCCTTCATTAGCCTGTTTTGATTTGGGGATAAAAATAGGTTAGTGATAGACTACTTAAGTATACATATTTATGTTATATAGCGTTGTCACGAGTAAACCGTTCTATCTGAACATTAGAAAAACGCACTCTAGATGCTCGTGAACACTACCCACAAGATGTACCCGTCAAATAACATTTATCTCGGTGTTTCAATTTTGCCCCTTTGCGATTTGGGTGGAATTGTCCAAAAGTCTCAACCCACCTGACTCGCATTCTCCGTTGGGCAGGTTATTTTTAAAGTATAGCGGTACACACAGTATGCCAACGTATCTGCTACGGCATTATCTTGCTCTTTAATTAGCCCGTATGGATTTGGCGGGAAAAATAGATGCAATATTTCCGTTCCCCGTAAAGCCGAAAGACCTGGGAGAAAAAACTTTTAAGCGGTATATTCGGGTCCGAATCACTCTTCCCATTAGGAATATACGATAAAAAAATAATAGCGCTGGACATCAGTTTATACGTCCTGGTGATTGGTGTTTGCTAACTCCGCAGGGACAGAAGGGCACATGGAGGTATGCATATGGTACAATTCTGGATGCCCTGTTCATCATAAGTTCTGTGATAGTAAAGTGACATTTTTTCAGATAAAGGGAGATAACTCCTCGGGGTAAACGCGGACAATATTCGCTATACGACAATTAGTTAGAACTCATTACCACCAACATACGTCCTCGTACTTTCCGAGATTAAGGCGCCGAAAAATGGTAAAGTATAATAATAATAATAATGAAAAATAATCGGAAAAGGGCGATAACTCTGTAAAGAAACGATGGGCCGGATACCCTTATTTTATAGGTACGGTTGGCCTTGGCGGTGGGTATCCTGTGAAAATATTTCCACCCGTCAAAAACCACCACAAACAGAAAGAACATCAAAATGTAGACAGACTTTGTCCGTATACAAATACGAAATATCGCATAAACCGTATGTTATTGTCATATATTTGACCATTGTTATGTAAACAAAAGGATAAAAAGTTACTTTTCTGGTGTTTGTTTATATTATGATGGTAAACATAAAGAGCGTTCTTTGTTGGTGAATTCCTGATATGGAACTAATAAAGAGCGTTTATGCCATTTGTGTGTGGTCAGCCAGTAGCATTGTGCTGTCTTCTGTAACACAACCAGGCTCTTGCTTATGTAAAAACATAGTAGGTCTTTATAATAACATGCTGTTTACGCGATGGTCATGGTATATATGAACGAAACTGTATGCGTTTTAATGTTTTTCTGTTTACGGTGATTGGAACAAATATGAATATTTTCGACAACTAAGGCCTCACGTGCCTTTAAGTAGACCTTACATGCCTATATTCGCTAGATATTTCGGGTTCCTACTGCCATTAGTTTCTGAGTATTTCCAATTAAACCGAAAACAGCGCCAATAGAAAAACGATATACCACCTTGGTTACACCATGGAAGTATAATAATACTGAAAAAATAATCGTAAAAGGGAGATAACTCCCTTAAAAAGCATTAGGCCGAAATCTAGATACCTTCAATTTCAGTAGCCCTCAGATGCCTACATTCGCTAGAGATTTCGCGTTCCTGCTGCAATTAGTCTGTGATTATTTCCAAATAAACGGAAAACGGCCATATGTTGTCTTTAACAAGTGTGTTGATCTCAAGTGTTTGGAAGTGACCCCACCCTGTCTCAGGTTTGTGATCGGCTGCTCTCGTAGATTGTATGTTATAAATTTCATCTGATTGGGAGACGAATAACATTTTGGTTATTGACAAACATATTGGTCCAATTTCAAACTTTAAGGCCCCAAATCTCCTCCAATATTAAACGGATTTTCGATTCGGAGACGAAACAAATTTGGTACAAGGGGCTACCCATCCCCAGACCCACAGTACTGAACCGACAGTGACAAATTTGTCGCACACTTAGATCTAATTATTATAGACGTTTAGAAGTATGCCACTATCTTCAATGTTTGTCTGTTTTAATGGAGATACGGCCACAAGCCGATTGCCCCAAACATGTTATTTTTGAGGGCCCGCAACTCTGGTATTTCTACTCAGATTAAAAAAATATTTTGTGGTTTATGATCAGCTTTACTAAGTGAAGCCACACACCTAAATAGAAGAAATTCGTAACGATAAAAAAATCGAAATATTTGGCCCCCCACTCCCAATGTCAAAATATTTGTTCGACCCTGTCCAGTTGTCGTTTTCGCATTGAACTGACAACGATCAAGACTGTGAAAACCAAATTCAATTATCTGGAATGATACGGGAGAACAGCTGATTAAAATTAATTCGATGTTGCCTATCTATGGGCGGTAACTCCGCGGGGAAAGCGCGGACACAGGGTTTGATTCCCGTGGCCAGTAGGGCATATGGTCCAGATTTGGGTGCCCTGCTCCTCATAATTTCCGAGATAGTAAATTATATAAATGGAGACTCCAGGAGGAAAGCGAGTACAATATTCGTTATATGATGATTAGTTAGAACTCGTTAGCACCAACATACGTACTTTTAGTGTGCTACTCCATATACTTTCCGATTAATAGTGGTTGCAAAAATGTCCAGTAAAATAATAATAATACTGAAAAATAATCGTAAAAAAAGATAACTCCCTTAAAAAGCATTAGGCCGAAATCGAGATACCTTCAATTTCAGTAGCCCTCAGATGCATAGAGATTTCGAGTTCCCACTGCAACTAGTTTCTGAGTATTTCAAAATAAACGGAAAACGGACCCAATAGAAAAACAACATACTTCCCTGGTTACACCATGGAAGTATAATAATCAGACAAGGGTTAACACATCATCTCTTGGTTCATATAGTCTTACAGGTATAGGGCTAAACATTATTGAAAGTATGTTGTGTGTTATCTTTCTCCATTTTCCTTAGTTGTCGGTTTCTAAGCATATTTCTCTCCGTGCGACATGCACTGCAGCGGTTCCCGTCGATTAGCATTGGACATTTTGTTGATCTGATAGTTGATGAATAAGCAAAGTCACCTTTCTTGGCACAGAAATCACCTTCGCGGTAGCTTCGTAAAGGTGCAGATGCGCTAAGAATGTCACTGACGCCAGCACAATCGGAAATAGATTTTGGAATTCGCCGTCGGGGTTGCCAATACACACAGAGCGAGTTCAGATGTTATATTTAAGTAGATCAGCTGCATGATGGAAAGTTGCAGGTATGTTCTCCCAGAGGCTGTACTGCACTGCACTGCACTGAACTGATTATCAGTTATGATAGAAAGCTTCACACTTGGACCAGCTGCTCCTATCTATGCATCGCTGATATCAGGCTGATCAGACAATAACCTACACTCTAATTGGGCTAATAAATAGAGGATCTCACATGAGTTTCTATTTTATACGGAATTTATCAACCGAGTTCACTAAATTCGATTTGAGCCGAGGTTTACCGAGGCTCAAATAGAATTTAGAGGACGAGGTTGATAAATTACGTATAAAATAGGACGAGTGTGAGATACATTTTATCATATGATCAAATAAACCCGAAGAAACGCGAAATATTCATCGAAAACAACAATCATAAACTACAGCGATCGCAAGTTATTTGAAGAACGCCGTGACGTCATCGCACGCGCTGATATTAAACGTGTCTATTACCGATAATTATGAAACTGATTTTATGGCCAAATTATGTGATAAAAAGTGTTATATGGTATATCTACTCATGTGATATTTTAACATACAGTTCATTGCTGCTTGAGAAAGCGGCGTTATATGTCAAAACTTTAAAGACCGACTGACTTCGTGGGGAAAATGAGCGATTCTGATACCAGTGAGTGGTCAATAAGAGTGGGCACAATCGACGATCTCTCCAATATCGATGCATTTTTCTCAGAGCGTATTCCGGATTGGTTCCGAGATGTTCATTTCTTTAGGATATTGCTGGACTTACATCCAAAATCATTCATTCTCGGAGTTGACAAGTCTGGACGGATTCGAGGTGATTATTTAACAGAAATGAACGGCGGATTCAATGTGGCCATGAGTTCAGCCAGATGTTACTGAATCACATGACAAATTCACATCCGTCGTTTATTATAGTTACATCTACAAAGTTCAAACGTAAATAAATCATGAATTTGAATGTTTACATCACTACCATCATGCATTGATTATTCAACTTCGACGTAATATATTCTTTATTGCCTCCTTTTGTTTAGAGAGGTGTTATGCACATGGTTATTTACAAATGCATTGGACATAAATCTTAAGATCAAAATCACAAGCGCATGAACTAAAATGTGTAAATAATATTTTCCCATGCCAACGATTTGTAGTTAATATATAGAGGATATGAAATGAGTGTTTCTCTCATATGATATTTATGAAACGAGTCTAAGAATTTTCAGTTTTCTCGAGCCTCGAGACGAGTTTCATAAATATCATATGAGAGAAACACCAATTACATATTCTATTTATCATATGACACCTATAAATTGATTATGATGTCCAAAACGCACACAAATCACTAAATAGATATATGACATCGGTAGCAAAAGGTTAATGTGACGTCACGTCATTGCACCGGAAGCCCAATTACACCTGGTGAACTAGCAGAAATAATATGCACGCGAAGATATAGTGCGCTATTCTGTTCTCAGTTTGTGACATTATATCGTATGTTTATGAGATAAATACGAATTACATATTCTATTCATCGTATAACAATGTTCAAAACTATATATTTCAAGATTATAATTGCGAGAATTTCGGCATCGCGTTGATTGACGCGCACGAATTTGACCTGCATTTAGTTAGAGATGCGGCTCGGCCCCGGCTGCCATTCAGCCAATCAGAACACACATTTGTCAACAAACCAATCAAATTATCGGAAGGTGATATGAACTAGTAATTGATATGAAATTGATTTATGACATACTTTCCAACGTAAATAATGATTGAGTCATATGATAAATAAATATATTGCATCATGTTATCCAATGTTGAAGGTATAACACATAATACAGACTATTTAGAAAACAAATTATACATTTATGTTTGGGAATAAAAAAGGAAGATACATATATCACACCCGTCTGATAGCTAATTTCGTCACGAAGGAATATCTCACACGTGTGAGATTATGGTAACTCACAGTTATGCATAGACTATTTTAATCAATTATTCCATTCAATTATTAGTTTATTCTGATCGTCAAGTTGAGACATTACATATATATGGATATAATATACACTATATTTCAGTACATGTACATATGTGTATATATTATATATGGCATAATAAAAGAAGATAGAAAGGTTGGTCGGTATTTGGTTGTTTCAGTTCGCCAGGTGGATGGTAATAAGCCTCAGGCGGATCTAAATATTTCTAGGACCTTAATTCTTAATACCACTGATAGATTTTTAACTGTCTTTTGATTTCGGGAGTTGAAGCGAGCGGCTAATTAGTTTAAAATTTAGATAACAAATTATACACACATGTTTGGATGCGCAAAACAAATTTACATATATCACACACGTGTGTTGTGCGTCACTAAGGAATATATCACATGCGTGAGGTTGTTATGCTAATTCAACACGTTTGGTATGCATAGATCATTTAGATAACAAATTATGCACATGTTTGAATGCACAAAGCAGATTTATGTATATGTCGCCCGTGTAGTCGCTGATGGGCGTCACCAAAGAACATCTCACATGCGCGAGGTTAGGTTGTTAGAAGTTAGGCATGCACTATTTAGAAAACAAATTACACATAATATATGTTTGGCTGCACAAAACAAATTTACGTATATCACACCCGTGCAGTCGCTGATGGAGTCACTATACGGAAAATATCACACGCATTATTTTCTTATGATAATTCAAAGTTTGGCATGCATCAATAGAGTGTCATATCAGTTCATATGTGTTTGACTCCAGCCTGGACATTGTCAGAAGAAAAGATGATGACATCTCGATCATCAGGTTGTTGCATTTCTGAATGCGCTAAATACGGATCCTCGGTCCTAAGAAATTTTGATAGGAAAATAATTTCTGCGGATAAGCCGTCCAAGCAGAGAACTACCGACCCACCGTTATGATTAAGTATTGTCTCCCGTGCAGTCGGTTCCTTAACATCAGAATTGTTGTGCAGCAGAACATTAGATGTTCGAGTTCATTGTCGTTGAACGCTTTGTAACACTGGCAGAAGGTCAAGTTATTGGGATAGGTTGTTTTGTTGGGAAGTTTGGCCAAGTTATATAATTTATCAGCTGCGTTCGGGTGACATTGTAAGAGTCTCCATATTTTCCATCCCGAGTGGGAGTCAAAGAGAACTTGGTTGACAACAATTCTTTGGAATTAGTTGCTTTCCATTTTGTCGTGTAAGTTATCTTCACAACACTTTTAACAATTTTCTTCCATGAATTGTGATCGGGAGAGTTGTCGTGAGTAGAACGTTATCTACGTGAGTCATGAGTTCACAACGCTCAAGTACCGGGATAACATCAGAGACAAATCCGGAAACTGGGCGACGAAACAGACGAAACGGCTGTCCCTTGAAATTAAGTAGTTTAAGCGGAGTTTGATGTCCAGGAGGAAGGTGATCAACTGTCATATAAAGCACAGTTTGCGTACGAGTATTTCGCGTTGATCAGTAAGTTGTCCGACTAATCCAAGCGCAAGTTTCGTACTTGTGCGTTTTGGTAATAATTGCTATATGACCCACGTGCGCAGAGAACGTTATATTATGTAAAACTCCTGTCACACTCCGCTGCGATCAGGCCGGCGCTTGCATTGCGCTGAAAAATTATTAAGCGCCAAGCTAAACGCATTAAGGTATCCAAGAACCCATTGGTGACGCATTTGACACTGGCTAGGGAGAGGGTCCCCATGATCGCCCCTGAATGCTAAATGTGAAGCAAAGATAGATAATCTTGCTATGTCATGTCAGTATCATTCCATCAATCCTGGTCCATCAGCATTCCAAATAAGACTCAGTTCTGCTACTGGTGTTACAGTGCAAAATGTCTGTATTCAGAGTGAAAACAAATAATATCTATGTTCAACAAGGTCGTCACTCTTGTAACAATGAATGGACAAACCCCATAATAGTCTGGTCGGAAAAGCTACATTTGTGGAATACTAGAACCCTAGAGGCATTTTTGGGGAAAAGCATGAAACTAAGTTTTCTAGCATAATTCAAGTATGCTGAATCCAATGAGGGTACCTGTCGCTGCCTGTGACCCATATTTCACCCATAAAATCAACTTAAAGTCACATACTGTTTTTATTTCCGCGAAAATACAGTAAGTCAATATCGAGACATATATCACACTCGTTATACATATAATCTCATGAACATGGGAATACTTTGTTATTTGAATCACCCCTCGTGACCTTTCTGTCATAACTATCTCATCATCTGCTATACATATATGGACAAGTATGTTATTTAATAAATAAACGCTCTTCATGAAATCACACCCGGTTGAAAGTTCTGTGAATCAGGATTAAGTTGAAAATATGACGTTTTTTCACAAATATCTTCTAGACCAGTTCATACTGTTTGGAACTGCTTGAGTAATGTGACTTTATATTGTGTTTTGTATATTAACTGATCATTGGAGCAATTAAATATGCAATTATTGGAACATGGTATAAAATTTCACCAAAAAAATCACAATTGGGATTTTAGTCATATTTCAACAAGAAATGAACAGAACTTTGTAATGTAAGTGAGGCATATCATTACCTATGAATATTCCAACTCATTGGAACCAAAATTCTTACTTTGTCTCAAAATGACTGCCAAAATGGCCGCCAAAATATGGAAAATGGTAAATATTGCCCCAGCGTGTCCTGCAATCGCTTACAAGTTGTGGTTGATGTATAAAATTGGCTATTCTGCCTCCTATACATTGAATACTAACATATCTGATGCACCATGGTTAATTGTTACTATTGTTACCACTGACATCACCAAAAATATTGGACTTTTCTCTCAAAAACTGGACATAAATATTGGCAAAAATTAACTTTTCAGGTATAGACCATTTTTTCAAGTAAAATGCAACTATCATCAGCTATCATTGGTAAAATGTAACTGTCTCTGGATTCAAATGTGTAATTGTTTTGGTCTATCTTAAATGTGTCACACTACGGTATCTATAGACCAAATTGCTCAAGATGGCTTCCAAAATGGCAACCAAATTTAATTTTTTGTTTGTTTACATATATCCTGAACATTATTCTCTGTGTTATCCGAAAAGGTAGTAAATTGTGACTCACTTGGTTATTATACGTGTTAGTTAATTAACTGACAACTATATGTTCTATTCTGGTTGTCCCAGTTCCGTATGGGGCATGCCAAATTCATTTTAAAGTATGGAATTTTGCCGAGAACCTCTTTTGTGATTCTGGCCATATTATTGAATGGAAATGGGCAGAATGTTGAGACGGATCCGAGATTAACCATAATCTGTGGCTATTCTGGTCCATTATGGTAACAACAAATATCAACTGGATGCAGGGTGAATGCCAAGATGGTAGTCGGGGAGTTACTCTAAGATCATAGTTGAGGTGAATAGGTATACAGGGAGTTATTGTATGTCGTCAATGATGTGAATAGGTATACAAGGAGTCACTATATGGTTATGTGTGGGTTTTCCATTTTAAGATGTATTGGTATACAGGAAGAGGTTATGGTCATGTGTGAGGTGAATCGGTATGAATGGAGTGACTGTATGCTGTATGGTTGTGTATATCCAGTACGGGTGCACCCTATGTGCCTGTATGGGCATTGATGTGGTGTATGAATATAGTTACATGGTCATCTATGTGTTGATTATGTATATA
Source organism: Siphonodentalium dalli (assembly GCA_032622095.1). Classification (NCBI taxonomy): domain Eukaryota; kingdom Metazoa; phylum Mollusca; class Scaphopoda; order Gadilida; family Siphonodentaliidae; genus Siphonodentalium; species Siphonodentalium dalli. The sequence goes on along the minus strand of CP136062.1, from coordinate 116,013,060 downwards.
TGGAGTGACTGTAAGGTCATGGGTGGGATGTACATGTGTTGTCTGTATGATCATGGGTGGTGTGTGTGGATAAATAGGGAGTTATTGTATGGTTACGGGTAATGTGTATAGGTATACATGGAATGACTGCACGGTCATGATTGAAGTGTATATGCATACCTGTGGTAAGCTGTGTGGACATTATCGAGCGTGTGTATATAGGGAGTGTCCTTGTGGTATATATTTATATATCTCGTGGATGTATTACCATTGGTGGGTGTATAGGGATTAGCTGTATGATCATCGATGGCGTGTATGATTATACAGTGAGTTGCTGAATTGTCATGTGTGAGGTGTATATGCAAGTATGGAAGGTATGAGTGGTCGTGTGTGCAGGTTTTTTGTATATCTGGAAGGGCTGAATGGCCGTTGTGAGGTGTATATGTATACCTGGAGTGACTCTATGGTCTAGGGTGGGCTGCATATGTATATATCGAGTGGTTATATGACTATGTGTGTCGAATAGGTATACATGTAGTGACTGTATGGTCAATGGTGATATGAGTACATGTAGGTATACAATGAGTGACTGTATGATCATAAATGTAATGAATATCTATACAGGGAGTGACTAAATGGTCATGTGTCAGGTGTATGAGTATACCTGGTGTTCCTGCTTGGTGACTCGTGGCGGTATGGTCATGTGTAGGTTATACGGGTATACACACGTGTTGCTATATGGTCATGGGCGAGGGGTATGTGTATATAGCGAGTGGCTATATGGCCATGGGTGAGGTGCATATGCATACATGGAGTGACGTTTCTGACATAGCTGGGGTGTATTAGTATATCTTGTGTTGCTATTCGGCTATGGTGCGACACATAGGGATACATGGAGTGACATGGCCACTGGTGAGGTGAATATGTATACAATGATTGACCATGATCATGTATGAATGTTTTGAATATGTACACACGGGGTGACTATATGGACATATGTCAGGTGAAGGAGTATACCAGGTGGCATGGGTGAGGGTATGTGTATGGAGCGAGTGGCTATATGGCCATGATGTGCATGTATACCTGGGGTGACTCTATGGTCATTGTTGTGGTGTTGATGTATATATTGAATGTCTATTTGACCATCTGTGTGGAGAATAGGTATACAGGGGATTACCGTATGGCCAATCGTGAGGTGAATGCATGGGTATACATGGAGTGACTATATGGTTATGGGTCATGTTTAGGAGTATACCCGGTGGGCCTCCATTGTGACTCATGGGTGTATGGTCATCCGTGGTAATGTGTCAGGTGTACGTATAAACATTGGGTCACTATATTGTTGTGTCTGTGGTGTTTATGTATATATGGAATGACTGTGTGATAATGGGTGGCTAACGCTTTCCATGTTTAACGTTTCCCCCATGTACATAAACACCATCAAGATGGAGAACTCTCTGACATGACCTCTCTATTGATTAACATATCCTTGAGTTATTGTGGAAAGCGATAGCCACCCAAGGTACACGTGTACAACCCACCCATTACCTCAGTCACTCCATATGTACATAAACACCACACAAATGACAATATAGTCACCCACTTTATACACGTACACCTGATCATACAGCCATACTTGGTTATACCCGTACATACCACAAATGACGATACAGCCACGATTCACCATGCATGAACACCAGGTGTACTCCTACACCTGGCACATGACCATATAGTCACTCTATGTATACATATGCACCACATTCACGATCATACATTCACTCAGTGCATACATATTCATCTCAATATGGACCATACATCCACTACATGTATACCTATTCGCCATACCCATGACCATAGAGTCAATCCAGGTATACATATACACCTCACCAATGGTGAGCCCTTCCAGATATACGAATACCCACACACACGACCACTTATACCTTCCGTACTTGCCTATACACCTCACACATGACAATTCAGCAACTCACTGTATACTGTATTCACACACGCCGCTCCAATGATCAGTTAATATACAAAACACAAAATAAAGTCATATTACTCAACCAGTTCCAAACAATATGAACTGATCTAGAAGATATTTGTGAAAAAACGTCATATTTTCAACTTCCGGCGGCCATTTTGGCGGCCATCTTGGAGGGTGAGTTTCAATTTTGCGCCAAAAAAGTGTCATTATGTCTTAGCTTCACGAAAATATATACATTTGTATACATTTTACTAGATTTTCCCGCTATAATTTGCATAAAACTGACTTAGGGTCTGATCTGAAAAATGGCGGCCAGGATGGACGCCATCTTGTCTGAAGTCTGCACGGCCACTTTTTTTTCTTATTAACATTGCTTAAAAGTTGAAGGACATAATAAGGAACAAAATTAGTGGGGTGAAATTAAGTCCCATGGGGCGGGTGCAAGGGTACCCATATTGGCTCTCGGACTATAAGAGAATTCTTACGAGAATCGTCGATAAATATACAAAGGTACCTGATTAATATGATGTTAATGTTTCAGAATTATTACTGTGATGATAGTATCATGATACAACACGGCTTTGAACGTTCCGCGAGGAGTATATAAGTTTGATCATGTTCAAGGCCAGTTACGTGATTTCATATGACGTTGTACGGTGCCGTATCAACAACCCTCCAGCGAAGAAAACACGAAGATTTTAAAAGCCTTTTATTGAACCCTATGTTCATCCAATCGGGCGACAGGCAGTCTATTCGTGTTCGGCATCTTCGAATTATGGTAAAAAAGTTGGTTTGACACTTTTCCGCGGAAATGCTTCTAGAAATGTCTTTTCTGAGAATTACGACTAGACTATAACAAGTGTGTGTTCTTTCTTCATAAGCTGGGCTATCAGTATACCAAAATACTACCAAATATGATGATTCATTCACGAGTTACAAAGGTTCGCACAGAAACCAAATTAACAAATTAAGTCAAACAAGGGCCGTAACTCTGGTAAAATTGAATGGCTGAAACCCGTATATAAGGGTATCCTCCCCCCCCCCCCCCGGTGGTATCATGCTAAAGCATTACCGAATCTGATCACCCATGATCAAGTCACAAGCTGATGTGTTCTTTCTGAAACAAAATTCACAAATTTCAAAGTCAAACACGGGGCATAATTCTGGTAGAAATGAATGGATGAAACCAGCATAGTACATGCATGTGGGAACCTTTCGCCCAAGCTGTGTTGTCACCATAATTTAAGCACAACCAAATCAGATGGTCCATACCAGTGTCACAAGCTGAAATGTTCGTAAACAGACAACACTTGCAAATGTTCAAGCCAAACACGAGTCATAACTCTGGTAAAATGAAAGGATGAAACCCGTATTATATGGGTATCCATATTCCCGGTCAACAACACAAAAGGACAACGAATCCGATAATTAAAACCAGAGTTACAAGGTAAATGTTCGTTCACACGGACAGTCGACACTAAATCACGAATCACCTTCATGGGTCGGGGGCATACTAAAAGCGCCCAAGAGGAAATATGTCCGGTTAGGGACAGTAAAATAATTTCAGGAACAGACTAGTGTTCAAACAAAATACATAACGCATAAATTTAACACGGGGGTACATGTTGCATACACAATCAGTAAATAATAATATACAATTCAGCAAAGCTTCACATCAAAATGTGTAAAGTAGCTTCTAATGTTGGATTTTGCATAGCATGACAAGATATCTATTTTATTTTATAGACAACGTGAATCCTTAGTATTAACATTGAAAGACCTAGATTGTGAAATTTGTATTAAAGATTTTCTTATTGGATCATCCCATGTTGTTCCTAATACAAATTCAACAATATGTAATGCACTTCATATTTACTTTGAATCTACTGAGAGACTGTGATTACATATCAACTGCAGTACACTTTTTCTGCTTAAGTTTAACTTGCAGATTGATACATGTGGATGTGACGTATCATTCAAATTTATATTCAAATTTATATGGTTATTATATCATCACAACTTTATCTGAATATTGAATCATTTTAAACTCTAAACTCTTACTCATTGCCATCAACAGTATTTTCAGGATAACCCTGTCTTATTTAATCCTATTTAGTGACTTCATACTTAATGATTATTAGGAATTTCCATGATACAAGATATATACACCATTAAATTGTCATGTGTCCTTGTTTGTCAACTTTTTGTATTTTTCTGTTTGGACCCAATAAAATAGGCTGTGCCTGAGTTTTGGGTCCAATTTCATTCATGAGTTAATGAATAAAAATGTATTTAAAAAAGAAGAAGATATCTATTACATTTAATGAATCTGACGTGAGCCTTTATCAATGCGTCGAGGTGACGGTCAGAATACAGCCGTCGGATTCATCATATGCAATTTAAAGGATTGCTATCCTGATGAAACAACAAAACACTATCGGAAAGCCACCCCCATTGTGATCACAATGATCCAAGTCCCATAACAATCGCGTAATAAATAAGCCTAGAAATAAATAAATAATACCCCCACCGGTTGTCGGCTATCTCCGTCGCAAATCCTCATATGACGTCAAATGAGTAAACTAATTAAAAACACGGAATCGGAGTCGGAGTTAATTGTGTCTACCTATATGACGTCATATGAGTGGCGATGGAAAATGCGGAACCGAGCGCGTGAGTGTAATGGAATTACTGCGGGGCATGGCATGTCAATAACATTGTGTACACGTGGTGAATTTTCAACGCCCGGTGAGTTATCTTCACTTGTGATTTGTCATAAGTGCTGCTTGGAAAGTTATTGTTTTGACAAGAAATATAGAAGGCCGATTGAGCGGGGTAGATAACACTTTCGTGTCAAAAATAAAGCTTATAAAAACACGAGCCGACATGTGAACTCTATTCGGGTGCGTGTTCGCGATGTTGTTTTAATTTTCCATATACATGTATATGCCCCGATTGTCCCGTATTTACAATTCATTCGTGACAATGCCAAATAAATGCAGTGTTTTCGGCTGTGGCCGGTATAGTGACTCTCAATTAGGTATAATTCTGCATTCATTTCCAAACGACGTTCGTTTACGTGACATTTTGGTGGGATTTCTGTGGGAAACCCGTTACTCAAAATCAGAAACTATTGAAGTAGTTGCCAACAAAATAGTCCTGAATTTGTTCCGTCCACTTCGAAAAAAATGTGTTTTGAGCACAACGCGAATACACTTGGCCCGAACAGTGGCTACCGACGACAACTCAGAGGAAATGCAACCCCCACGTTAAACAAATGGACCACCGACGAGAATGCCATCACAAGAAAAACGTCAACTCCCGTAAAGAATATAAATTTGCCGGAGCTTCCAGTCGTGAGTATATCCAATCGAACCTATCGCTACAAAGCCAATACATATACCAAATAAAGAGCGTTTCATTTGACGAGTCAGTCATGGTTACGAATACATACCATTGCAGTTAAAGTGGGGAGTATATTGATGAATAATTTAGTAAAGTATTCACGATGACAACTCGAGTCCCCATTTTCCTTCACTATGACTCAATAAAGAGCGTTCCATGTTAAGAGTATTCCTTATTTGGTGCGAATAAAAAGAGTTTAATAAACCGGAAATTGCTACGACTTTGACGGATATATAAAGCATGTATATCGCAAGTTCGTGTGCATGTATTTACGTGTATTGGTGTAAACAGTAAATAATCACGATGACAACTGTTCTAAGTCGAGTCCCAATTTTCCTTTACCATGACTAAATAAAGAGGGTTCACTGTAAAATAAATTCCAGATGAAGACTTTGATATATTAATAAGTATATTCTACCACGATGTATAAATAAATTATCGTATATTATTTCGGTTTTACGGTCAGTTATCTATATAAACATGTGCTCGTGTTTCTCTTTTTTTCGTTACCGGAATAGTCAAATTATATTATATATTCATATAAAGATTGCATATATGCGAAGACTTGCACAGTTAATACTAATAGACAATTATCATATCGTAAACATTCCAGTGTCCAGATCCTACGTAATATACGGGCATGGCTTTATAATAACAACACATCGCGATACATATAATAATAACACGCTAAAGATGTTTAATTGTGAGAACACGATCTATTTGCATTCGCAGTGTTCTCCCATTATGCGACAAACGCACGTCAAAAGCCGCGATGGAATTCATGATCGCTTTGCGCGTGCAAACTTATGGTATCGTTGAATATCTATGCGTTGTCAATGAGTTACCACGTGGTCGATCATGTGACTATGCTTCTGTTTACACGTGACAATCATGTGATGTGGCCGATGATCACGTGACTCGTCTACAACACAAAATCTTCGGCTAACTTCGGGATTTTTTGTAATCGTTATAAAAATAACGATTAGCGGCCGAATATTAGATTAAACGCGCATAATGGACATTTTATGTATATATTATCGGTATATTGAAAGAAAATACTAATTTTTTTTCAGGATCATATTCCTTTAAATACCCGAATTTGAATCTGGTTTAAACATACATTGCCAGTTCAGCCAAAACGGATCTAAGATGTGGCATTTATGGTCTTTCAGTTACTAGCTGATTCAGTGAGATGAGCATGCACCCATACTACCCCCAGTTACAAGGCGGACCACAAGCAGGCTTGTAGAATGATTATTGGCACATGCTCAATAAAAACGAACCAGTGCATGCTTATAACAACCCTCGTGTTGTGACACGGTAATGCCATGTCGCTACACTCACCCTATAGGCACGCCATCACTCAAGAGTATGTACAGTTCCAGCCATGTAAATCGCGGCACTGAAAAGACGGATTCATTATCGCAGGACCAGTCTCCATAAACCGGGTTTACATAGTCCGTCGAATTATATCGTTTAGTTGCAGTTTTAAAGGTACGGTTGGCCTTGGCGGTGGGTATCCTGTAAAAATATTTCCACCCGTCAAAAACCGCCACAAACAGAAAGAACATCAAAATGTAGACAGACTTTGTCCGTATACAAATAAGAAATATCGCATAAACAGTATGTTATTGTCATTTGTTTGACCATTGTTATGTAAACAAAAGCATAAAAAGTTACTTTTCTGGTGTTTGTTTATATTATGATGGTAAACATAAAGAGCGTTCTTTGTTGGTGAATTCCTGATATGGAACAAATAAAGAGCGTTTATGCAATTTGTGTGTGATTAGCCAGTAGCATTGTGCTGTCTTCTGTAACACAATCAGGCTCTTGCTTAGGTAAAATATAGTAGGTCTTTATGATAACATGCTGTTTACCCAATAGTCATGGTATATATGAACGAAACTGTATGCATTTTAATGTTTTTCTGTTTACGGTGATTGGAACAAATATGAATATTTTCGACAACTAAGGCCTCACGTGCCTTTAAGGTTATAAAGCGGAAACAAAATTCGAAATTGACAAACGTATCCCTACACCACTTACATTTGCTCGTTGTAGTAATTGTGGATGTTCTTTGTCGATAGAACGCGGTCGTCCGTACTAACTAAATCCGATTATGTCGCTCGTGATAGAGACATTGCTGCTCGTGTTTAAAACCACGAATTTAGCTATCAAACGGCGGTTTGAACCTAGCTGCGTACGTAATCCAGGTTTAAACAGTAAATAACAAATCCGACCAGAAGTTCATCTTTCACCCAGCCGGAAACTTAAACCCACAAATACTGTTTGGTGTCTTTCAAAATTAATCGTTTCTCTTCGGGCACCTTGTCAAAATTTGCCTCACTCAAACATTAACCTGTTTCTGATATGAGAGTCAAAATAGTTGAAAGATATTTTTGCGATTGTTTTTGGTGTAAACGACTCAACTTTATTAGAATGTTTTGTAGCAGCTGGGTCAACTTGAGGTAATTGTTTTGGAGCAACTGTATCAACATCAGTTGATGTGTTATTGAACTGTGTACAGATTCTAGAACAAAAGCAATATTGGTCTCAGCAAACTGAGTAGTGATACACTGGTGATGTTAGTTTGATTCTGTTTGAGTGCTGGTATCAATGCACCTTTCGTAGATAGCTGAATGTGTAACCTGTGGAATGGATGGTCTAGCACCAACACATTTCTATAAATGATAAGGCTTCTCACCCTTACACCTTTTAATCTTGAATTCATAGTCCCACATGCATGGGACATGGACGACTCATTGCAGCATCTGAACATTGACAGTTTGAAAGTGCATTCGGTTCCGTACAATCATTATGATCATGACCAGAAATAGAACACCGTGTACATGTATGTACATGTGGTTTCTTCATTTTTACAACTTTCCTGGCCATGACATTCAATGTATCGATTTCTTTCTAGGAAATGCTATGAAATGTTTGCTTCCGTAATATAACGGCGGGTTCCAGGACTCTTTGCCATCAATGTTCACCCAGAAATTAAGAAAATGGTTATTTCCGAGCATTTGACTCGGTGAATTAACCCTTTACCCAACAGAAGGGCCCTGTGCCAATGCATTCTCTTATATATGCGAGTCGACCATAGGTCGCCTCGCATATATAAGAGAATGCATTGGCTTAACACATTTAAAATTATAAAATTGTTAAAGAATGTAAGAAAAAATGGTAAAAAGTGTTTAAACAAGATTTTTTTAGGCCAATGCATTCTCTTATATATGCGAGGTGACCTATGGTCGACTCGCATATATAAGAGAATGCATTGGCACAGGGCATAACTATAACCATCACAATGTGGTCAATGAGCCGGTTCCAATGATATCCATATTTGTATGGTTTTATTGAGACAGACCCAAGATATTTTAGGCTGTTGAAGCTTTATTTGGCCGGTTTTGGCCGGTTTGTTGGGTAAAGGGTTAATAGTGATTTTTATAACAGTGTGAACATCATATCTTGTATGGGCATAGCGTCGGTGACAGAATGAGCTGTGGGCGAAGTTTTAGTCACACAAAGAGTAAATACAAGCTGTGTCCGTCTTTGTTTCATTCTATTCCGTACATTATTTGCAGTTAACTGAAAAGAAATACATATATGTTGATGGTAAGAGATTTACCCTTGACGGAGAATAGGATATAATAATGATGTTGATTTGTGATCCATCTTCACAACTTTTCTTCTCCTACACAATACTTTGGCAAATTATCAATGCATTCCTGATTTCTATAAACTGCCAATAGCAGCTCCCATTTAGAAGTGACCATGAACATGCCTGTACATTTAAAAAACATTTCTTCAATAAATGTCGGCTGCAGGGTGTGCCGATGGAGCTAAATATGAAATCCAAGATGGCCGCTAGCGGCCATGTTTTTAACGTCACCCCGAAGATCCATATTCTTTATTCAGTGACAATTGGACGAGGGATGTGGCCTGTAGGGTATGGCGTAAGGTATGGTATGGGTAAGGATTTAGTCACGCAAAGAGTAAACTCCAAGATGGCCGATTCGGCCATGTTTTAAAAAATAAATACGGAACAAACTGAATGCTCCCATCGTGTTTACCCAGAAGATCCCTATGCAGTTTGGAAATACTTGGATGATGGATGTGGTATGTAGTATGTCCCAAAGTATTTTGATATGCACAGAGTAAAATTCAAGATGGCTGCCGGCAGCCACGTTTTTAATTCAATATCGTTCACATTTGATTGATCCAATCTAGAAGTGATCCTGAACATTTCTCCAACAGATGTCGGATGCAAGGTGTGCCGATGGATTCAAACGTGAAACACAACATGGCCGCTAGTGAAACTCGGATGAGGGATGTGGCCGGTAATGTATGGCGAAGGGTTTAGTCATGCAAAGAGTGTAATCCAAGATGGTCGCCGTCGGCCATGTTTTTCAACTAAATACGTAATTGATGGCTCCCATCGTGTGGTTACCCACAATATCAATATGAGTCTTGACATTGGGATGCGGGATGTGGTATGTAGGTAGCTCAAAGTCTCAAAGGATTTAGTAAAATTCAAGATGGCTGTACCCATTTTCAAAACAATTATCCAATAAATGCGGCATGCAGGGTGTGCCCATGGATTCAAATTTGAGATACGAGATGGTTGCTGGCGTGTTTTTAACGATTTTTGGAATATCTGGAAGCCACCTCGAAGATCCATGTGGAGCTTGGTGACGATCGGATGTGAGATGTGACCTCTAGGTTGTCAAAGGAAATTGTTGATGGACGGACGCACGGATCAATGCCAACCCACCCCAATAGCCTAAAGTTGATTTTGTCAAGTTGAGCGGCAATTAAAACGCCTAGATACATTGAGCTTCCCGAACACAGATCCTATAGAATTGACTGCATATACAACGAACGGGGTGGGCACTAAATTTGATAAGAATGGGTTTAGTCGCCGATTGCCACCACACTTATACAAAATCATCCCCATGGTATGAGGAGTCTAACGGTGTGGCTTAAATCTGTCAAATGTGTCCTCATTCGAGTCAGGGGTGCACTGAAAGGGAGAGGGGCACCAAAATTGATACACAATATTTTTAGCGCCAATTTCCACCAAATTGATACACGTTCTTATCCATGATACGAGGAATCTAATTGTGTGATTTAAAGACGCCATATTAGTGCTGTTTTGGTGAGAGATGGGGAAGGGAGCGGTGGGCACCAAATTTGATAAAAAAAAAATTTAGTCGCCGATTAGCACCAAAGTTATAAATAATCATCTCCATTATATCAGGAGTGTAATTGTGCGGTTTAAGGATGTCACAAGTGGGGCCATTCGAGTCAGTGGTGTATAGAGGTGAGAGGGACACACACACATTATAACAATATGTTTAGCGCCGATTTCCACCAGATTGATACATATTCTTCTTCGTGATACGAGGAATCTTATCGTGTGGTTTAGAAGCACCAAATTTGTGTTCTCTGGGTGAGTGATATCCGATATGGGGACCATAGATTTGATACAAATTTTAACCAATTTTATATATATGCATCTCTAATCTCTAATGAGTCTAAGTGTGTGGTTTAACGGTGACAAAAGTGGCACCGCTTGAGTCAGAAATAGGGACGGGACGGTCACCAAAACTGATAAAAAATATTTTTAGTACCAATTACCATAAAATTCAGACACGTTCTTCTCAAATGATACGAGAAATCAAATCGTTCTGCCTGTCTGTGTGCGTTCTATGTATAACTTAACGGAGTACAATCGAGATGGCACCAAGGCACCAAAATTTGTCGCCGATTGCCACGAAAATTATATATAATCATCCCCATGATATAAGGAATCTGATGGTGTGGTTTAGATATGTCAAAAGTGGCGCCGTTCGAGTCAGGGATGCACGGAAAGGGGAGGGGCACCAAACTTGATAAAACTAAGTTTAGCGACGAGGGACCATCTAGATGACACCAAACGGGTCTACTAGGGTAAGGTTTTACGAGAAAGTTAATGGTGTGGGTTAGAATTTTCTAAAGTGACGCCGTTGTCAGGGGCAGAAAAAGGGGGATGGACAGAACAAATGTTTGTCGCCGATTGCCACGAAACTTATATATAATCATTCCCATGATATGAGGAATCTAATGGTGTTGTTTAAATATGTCAAAAATGGCGCTATTCTCGTTAGGGATGCACGGAAGGGGAGAGGGGCACCAACATTGATCAAACTAATTTTAGCGCCGATTTCCACCAAATTTATATTCTTCTCCATAACACAAGGAATCTAATTGTGCGATTTAAAGACTCAAAATTTCTGTCGTTTGGATGAAAGATTGTGGGAGGAGCAATCAATTTGATAAGAATGGGTGTAGTCACCGATTGCCACCACACTTACACAATATCATCCCCATGGTATGAGGAGTCTAATCGTGTGGCTTAAATCTGTCAAAAGTATCGTCATTTGAGACAGGGGTGAACTGAAAGGCAGATGGGCACCAAAATTAAAATTGGTTTAGTCGCCGATTTGTACCAAATTTAGCAATAATTATCTTCATGATATCAGGAGTCTAATTGTGTGGTTTAAGGATGCCACAAACTGTCACAAGTGGGGCCATTCGAGTCAGGATACATAGAGGGTGAGAGGAACACAAATAAAGATGAACAATATGTTTAGCGCCGATTTCCACCAGATTTTTACATATTCTTCTCCGTGATATATATACGAGAAATCTAATCGTATGGTATAGATACGCCAAATTGGTACCGTTTGGATGTGAGATATGGCGGCCCTAATTGATATGAATTTGTATACTCGCCAATTTTCACCAATTTTATATATAGTTTTATTATATTTCCATAATGAGTCTAAGTAAGTGGTTTAATAATGACAAAAGAGGCGACGCCTCCGTCTGAAATAGGGACGGGAGGGCCACCAAAACTGATAAAAAAATATGTTTATTGTCAATAACTATCAAATTCATACATGTTCTTCTTAAATGATACGATGAATCAAATCGTGATTGTTAAAAATGTAGTATGAGCTAGCAAAATAGATGCATAGTAGAAAGCATTAAACGTATATTTCTCATTTTATATAAGAGATACACATATTCTTGCAACCTGAGAGACCTCTAAACGTCAGAAGATCATGTATATATTATAACACAATTGAGACTGTTCCATTCAATATAATTTCGACATAAAAAAATACAATAAACCACTCAAAATCGCGCTCTGCTGTGTCGGGCACATGTAGTTGCATGCATAGCGACATTTCTTTTAAACTGAAAATATATCGCCAATAGCGCCATGAACAGAGGAGCACCTGGACATTTATTTAAAACAACTGTATCTTCATGGAGATATGACAGCCAGGTGTCCTCAAAATCTTAGTCTAACAACTAGATTGATTGATACATCTCTATATATGTAAAGCCCAATTGTCGTCTTTAAATTTTGCGAACTAATGTGTTTATGATGTTCATGTTTCATGTCATAACCTCTGACGTATACGCAGAAAATAAATAAATGTTTCTTTGGTGGAACGGATTAATCGCGATAAACAAAATGACAATTGACAAGGTGAGCCACTACTTATATTCCATGTGTCAGAACCATGTTTTGTAATGCTATTTGAATATACAATTTATGAGAATACATGTAACACTTTGAGCAATAGCAATCTCCATTCCCACCAAATATCCACAACATGCAGAGGGTTTCACATCACTTTAACATGGACAACGCCGGTAACCCTGCTAGTATACAATAAAAACAGATTGGATAAGAAATTCGTGAGGGTTAAAATGACTGAATCAAAGAGATACACGAATCCTAAAAAGATGCTCAAAATACATCTGTAGTTAAAAGTCAGTCTGAGAAATAAAAATCATAAACATCCATTAACGGTAAGATTAAGTCAGTTGACTCCATATGATATTTTTAAAAGGTGAGTTTTTAAAAGTTTGCGGAATTCCATTACATCACTAATAAGTCTGAGATCGTCGGGAAGATTTTCCACAAGGTAGGTGCGGCAAAACAGAAAGCGCTATCCCCTAACGTGCGACGAGCGGACTTAGGAAGTATCAGAAGTCGTTTACCGTCTGATCTCTTCTGCATCGATCAGGATGGTTGCCTCAGATTGACTAGTTCCATTATATAATATGGTGCCGTTCCTTCGCCTGCTCGAAATGTTAACAACAAATTTTAAATTCAGTCATGTACGGCACATGAAGCCAGTGAAGATCCCGCAGCACTGGACTCATTCTCGGGTGGAGCTACCGCGGGTGCAGATCTTGGTGGTGGTAGCAAATATATCAGTCCTCCTGTGCACCCGGGCCACGATCCTGGCAGCAGTCCTCTGAACTTTCTGTAACTTCGTCATTAGAGTGTCAGTAATGCCAAACAAGCATGCGTTCATGAAGTCCAGCTTACTGCTGACCAAGGATTGGACAATTGATTTTGTCGCCGATAGAGTCAAGTATTTCCTTATTCTTCCTATGTTTCTCAAGTGGTAATTGCAAGTCCGACAGACACTATTAACATGGCTCCAAGATTGCGAATACATTCACTTGCAGAAATTGAATTAGAATTGATTTTCATAACAAGAGGAGAGGATATTTAGCTGTTTCGTGGTTCCTATGACTATCATTTCAGTCTTGTCGTCATTTAGCTTCAGTTTGTTAAGAAACATCCATTCTTTAACTTCCAAGACGCACTGTTCCACTGCAGCCACATCATCAACCACAGACTGTTTACTGCCAGCCGAGAATGAAACATATAACTGACAGTCATCTGCGTATATGTGAAACATGAGGCCATGGCGGCGGATGATATAATCGAGTGGCAACATTTAACACAGCAAAAGAACAGGCCCCACATGTGAGGGGAACTTGTCGTGACTGACATGGTCCTATTTTCAGTGACTGGGTTCTTTGATCGAGATATGATTTTAACCACTTGAGAGCTTTGTCGGTTATACGCCGATTGAAATGTTTCTCTCAAGCCCTCGTTGTTCATGTGCTCATTAATTTGCCTGACGACAGTCCGTTCTATCAATTTTAAGACGTAGGTTAAATTAGAAACTGGCCTGTGATTCTTTAGGACGTCATGTCTAGAGTTGGTTTTTTAATCAGAGGTGGTATAACAGCATGTTTAAAAGACATTGGCATCACTCATGTTGACAACGATTTATTGACAATGTCAGTCAGCCACGGAGCAAGAACATCCAAGCAGTTCTTTAAAAGCCATGTGGGTAAAGAATCAAGATCACAAGACTTTGCAGGAAGTGATTTTACTAACTTCTCAAGCTATTCGGAGTCTGTTGGCTTAAAAGACGATAGATAGTTTTTTAATTTGACGCACTCGCTCTCCAGATCATCAGAAGTAACGAACTTCGCTCGATATATTACATTCAGCGAAAAACACCCATTACAATAACACGACAGAACCATACACTGAGAACACAACTGCATGCAGCCGTCTGGAAAATACTATACAATACAACAGAGGATAGAAATGTAATATGAAACACAGTCAAGAGGCGTGATTGGTTCATTGAGCCGGGTAAACTCAACCGCCGGTCTTGAAGAGACGTATTCCATGAGCCCAGCCTTGTCCGCAGGTTGAAGCCTAACGTGATACATATATATACGGCCGTCATGATACCACAAAGACCCTACACCGCACCTCGTGTGATGCACCCCAACACGGTTTCACGTTGTGTGATTATTATCCCGCGCAGTGGGGCCGTTGACATATTTTATACCACTGCCCACACGGGTCGATATATACAAGGTAACTGAAAGTGCGAATTTTGATAAACGCAAAGAAATTGTAACCGAATTGGCGTGTCTGGGAAAGTTTGTCAGTTACTTGTATACCGACGTGGGGTAGAATGATTTATTTCACAGTGAAATTAACCCTATATGAGCGTAACCTTATCAATCAATCAAACTGGTCATGCCGTGATATATTCAGTGACTGGAACGACGTTAAACCCCGACAAACAAACACTGACAGCACGGAATGATCCCCTGATAATTTCGTTTTCATTTTCAGGGTTCTGTATAGGAATGCCCATAGGTGACGAGCACGCATTCGGAAATTCCATGTTCGTGGATGAAGAGATGCGCCACCGTGGTATGGGCAAAAGGCTTTTCCTCGACGCCACGGGATTGACAGGGGAGAGAAACCTTCATACGTACTCATACTTGACATCTGTTCGTTATTACGAGAGCATGGGATTCACCTCGTCTGACGTAATACTCACCAACTGTAGCGGCTTGCGGAATTCAAATAAAGTGTCGATGGAACCAACGACAAGCTTCAAGTTAATGAGAGACAAGTCCACAGTGATGTTGGACGATATATTGTCGTATGACAAATCTATATTTTTGGACGGCCGCGAATGGTTCATCAGAAAGTATTTATGGGAACATCCATCTGTGGATATCTTACTTGCTTACGAAGAGGGGGCCGTTGTCGGGTATGGATTCCTTTGCAAACCGAGCGAATCTAGTGGCTTCTACATGCCAGTGATATACGCCGATAACGAGGAATCAGCGAAGGTTATAGCTGTACATCTTATCTCTAATGTTCCAGAGAATGGTCACGTGTTTATGGTTTTTGCCGCGAAATCAATTCCTCTTTTATCAGAAATGTGCAGATCAATGGTGGATGTCACTTCCGAGTTTCAAACCGTTCGTTTACAAAACAAAAAGCCACTTCCCGTTTCTATGAGGAACGTGTACCTTTGTGTTCGTCACGGTGTGTTCCCTGTGTAATGTTCGTGTATGGCTGCAATGTACTTTAAGCTCACGTTACACTGCGACAAGCTCCAGCGGTCGCCTGAACATAACCTTGCAGAAATATGAGCATGTATTGCAAAGTGAGATGCCTTTAGTGCATTAATGTATCAATTAATTTGTGTTGCAGCCAGAATCAATATGTATGCACGTTGTACATGTAGACATACATCTATGTAGAGATACTAATATTGGGTCTTGTGTCATCGGCCGGTTTTACCATATATATTTGCATTTGCGCCGTCATGGGTTAGAATGAGTTTCTCATGTCAATTTGTTGGTAAACATTCAACAAGTACTCGTAAATTTGTCGGCCTGTCTGTCTGGACAAATTCTTGCTGGGATAGTACCAAAAGGTTGCAAAATTGCAATTTTTGATAAACATTTTTGACTACAACTTAATAAAACAGTATATCTATTGAAGATACATGTCATATTTAAAACAAAACAACTATTTAGCCTGGCAGTTTGTACCCTTCCTGGATTTACAAATAACAGGAATATCCTAACTACTGATAATGTTGGCATGGAATGTCGTTGAAACATCTCTCTTTATATAACCATGACGAGATTTTCCGAAACTTGAAATGATTATGCTCGGCGATAAAAGCATAAATCTGTTTAGGCCTCCCTACTATTCCACTGCCTCTATATGCTGTAAAGGCTCCACAATTAATATATATATATATATATATCTATATATATATATATATATATATATATATATATATACACATTTTGAGCAGGGGGGGGGGGGGTAGTAAAAAAAATTGCAGGAAGGTATGCCGTTTTTTTGCATCTGGCATTTTCGGGGACCCACCACCCCCAAACCTGCAAACAAATTATTTTCTACTCCCTATTTTTTTACACCCACCCCCCAAATTTTACTAAAATCAGGCTCCCTTTGGGAACATATATTCAGCATCATTTTGGCACATTTGGTCATGAAACATTTTGATACATTTTTTTAAAGATTGAATTCCTTGCTCAATTTAACAAAACCAATTTTATTTTATTATTTTTAATTAAAAGTTATTGAAAAACTAATATCATTGTAACATCCGCCAGGGTACCCCGAGTCACCACACATAATTTGGTTGAACTCGGTCCAGGGGTACCAGACTTGGATACTTTAGGTCTTGTGAGAGATCATCTGAGTTGAAAGACATGCAACTAGTTCACTGAGTGGCTTGATGCACTAATGACAGATATTTTCTACCCATTGATAGTCACATTAATCTAGGCTTTAGTTACATCTAGACAAGTTTATTTATTTCAGTTTTACATTTCTCGAAGCTTATTTCCAAAAGTTGTCGGGAAGGAATATTTTCACCACACCGCCCCATATTCAACATGCCATAGTTTAATGTCATCTCCACTAAGGCCCATATGAGGTCACAGTAACATAAATATGGTGTTTTTGCAGTTATAAATCCTTATAATATGTTTCAAACTGTTACAAATGTCAAATAGGGCACAAAAGGTCTTTAGTACAAAATTTACATGAGGTTGTAAAAAACGCGTTTTTTGCCCCTCGGACCACCCACCACCCCGGCATACCTTCCTGCAAATTTTTTACTACCCCACACCCTGTTTTGAGCACAAATATTCGCCTATTTATATTGTTTATATTATCTCTCGCAATCACTCGACGTTCCATTCTATGCTAATACAATGTACCTATAAATTCTGTATCGCATTTAAATATTCACTTATTGGAAGAAATAAAAGGGGTTTTTTTTTCAAGGAGAAAACACAACATGGATGGCTAACCGCTACTAAACCACTTGGTATGTAGCGATGATCCTATGCATAGCTGAACAATAAAGCACCACGTGTTCTCAATGCCGTTTATGATCAGATGTGATGTAAAATTATATAAGAAATAATTCTTATTTCGATTAAGATCAAGCATGCAGTTAAAATCGAAAAATTTGAACAAATTCATAACGAACGATATAGTAAATTTGTCTTCAAACTTGTCGGTTATATCTCATAACCTTGACCGAAATAGCAGTTATTTCTTATAATTTAATCCCTCATTTCACAGTAGAACCACCACAAGTAGAAGGTAGAAGAAAAATGAGCGTAAAACTGTGATATTATTTCCGACGAAAAAGACACATTCATAGTCCTAAATTTGAAAGTGACACGCGCTATCACCCAAACATAGAATTATCGATTGATCTAGTGACGTCATATATTTGTCGTTTTTGATTGGCTAGTGGACAGTGTGCATGCACTGGTCATGCAGTCTGTCCACCGTAGAAGCTCCGTGTGTTCTTGGTAGATTTCAACTGTAGTTGATAGTTTCAAATTTCATTTGCAAATGTTAGCACGTCTTGTTGATTTCGCTGGGTACTTATGCATTGCATTACATAGGCTTAGTTAGCATGGTTAGCAGTATGGTAATTGATAGAGCAGTCCTACCGAAGGCAATTTGATGCAACACCGTAATTCCCTTTTATATCGTATCCTCGTATGAAGTACCGAATAGTGTTCATGCATACTTTCAACGGCCGTTGTGTTAATTTAGCCATTTGACACGCATTCGTGAATCGCGTGTGCCTTATACCACAGCATGGCGCATCTTAACTTTAGGGGAGGGTTGATTTTTTCTGCTTCTTGGAGCGCAAACCGTCTGTGGCTTTAACATCAGGTTTTAAGTACATTATGTATGAATATCAATCCGGATTCCGCCCAAGTTAATCAACCGAGACTTGCCTGATTCACTTGGTTGATAATATGAAGATACGAGTAAAGGTCTTTACACATGAATGGTATTGGTTTATTTACAGAAAGTTTTTGACACCATGAACAACAAATTTATGTTGGGGAAATTGAAAGCCTGTGGATTTGGTAATAAAACAGTAAATTGGTTCAGAGGCTATCTTAATGATAGAACCCAGGTTGTTGATATAAATGGAACCTACTCTGGCAAAACTGAAATTACATGTGGAGTGCCACGGGGATAAATTCTAGGGCCGCTAATGTACTTAATCTATATGAATGATGCAAGCACAGCCGTTACATGTCGTCCCTATGCTGATGACTCATGTTTCATATATTCTCATCGGGACCCTGGGATTATTGAGAAGGTACTCACTAAAGAGGTTAACCTCCTTAACAACTGGTTTATCATATCAAAGCTCTCTATTCACCCGAGTAAAACTGAATCATGGCAATGTCAGTTCTTAACAAAGTGAACAGAATATTGAAGTTTTTGTATAGAACAAAAACATTTCTGAACAAACATACTAAGAAATTACTTGTAACGGCCCTCATTCAGTGTCACGTGGATTATGCCAACTTAGCATGGTATTTTTGTCTTGATGCCACCTATAAAAACAAACTACAAGTAGCACCAAACAAAATGATTAGATTTATTTTAGATTTGAAAGCTCGTCACAGTATTACAGTTAAAGAGTTTAGAGAAGTAAAATGGTTACCAGTAAAATATAGTGTTGAAAATATAATTCTGCTACTTCTGCATAAAGCTAGGACAAGTGCCAATTCACCTTACTTGTTACGATACTTCAATTCAGTTAACCAGATACATACACATGATACAAGATTTAGTAGCGGAAATGACTTCGTGCCAGAGGCTAGCCCTCAAATTAAGAAAACATTCATGTACAATGCAATCAAAGCATGGAATCATCTAGATAAGAGGCACAAATTTTTTTGAGGATTCTTTAACCTGCATCTATTTGAAAGAATAGTAAATGAGGGAAACTGTTCTTAGCCTTGTTTATCGTTTTAGGTTGAGGTGTGAATACTGTGTGGAAATCAAATGCTAAATTGCAGGGGTGTTTTAATTTGTTCTAATTTTTACTAGTTATTTTACAAATGTTATCTCTAGGGAGACCTGTGGTTTCTTTGATGGCGTAAGTGATCACGCAAATATGCTTGATAGACAGCGATAAGTTGGCGCTCGCTATACCACTTACAAAGCTGCTGAAACCTCACAGAACCGACGGACTTTCCGGGGGATGGATATATATGTTTATAGGTACGAGTCTACAATAAGCTTAGACTTATGGATTGGTGTTATTAGCTTACTATGACGATATGGTGATAAAGATATGGCGATGAAAATACCGTGATGGGGATGAGAATGATGATGATGATGAATATGGTGATGATGACAATTGTGATGACGAATTCACCGGGCTGTATGAGGAAAAAACCGGGGGTTGATGTATATGTGTGATGTCTTTCTATATTTTCTGCTGTCTATCTTTTGTAAAAAATAACTTTTTTTCTCAATGTCCATATATATTATATCTTGGATCAGAGAATAAAGCATATATATTGATTCCCACTTGGCACCCATATCTTACCATATATATTGTAGCTATATATAACTATTATATAGCCATGCACACCATTTAAACTATGATATACTGTACACATTAGTACATGTATATCATACGTGACGACTCATAACCTATGTTGATACTTATAGACTGGTATTCTGATACTTTCATGTTGTTAGGGTAAAAATATTGTCCAATAAAGCACACAAATTTTCATAGTAATGTGATACATATATATGTGTACCTAATATTGGTTTCTGATCTATCTCCAACTGAGCGTATCCGTTTAAGAATGGAAAATCTTCGTAATTAAACCCATCATAAGTATCAGCGACCACTTTGGAAATAAGAGGGAATGTTTTGTTCTTGTTTCAGTGTTATCCCTGATAATGATATATTTAATTATAGAGGCTGACCAGTATTAATAATAAAATTTATTAATATTAATACCACCGACAAACCATCTTAAACTGTATTGGTTAAATCTCTTTTTGATTATATACATCTAAATAGTGAGCTCTTTTTATCACTCACTTACGGGTATATGTTAATGTCGACCACAGTTCCATCCATAATCATATAATATTGCTCATTCAATTTCTATGCATGTGTCAACTTTTGTATAAAATATTACATAACAAAAACGGGTACAGCAATGAGAACAAAAATGGCCCCAATTTACAGCATTTTGGTAATGGGTTATCTAGAAGACACGATGTACAAAAGAATCAAAGATTAGCTTCCAGAACATACCAGTATGTATACAACAAACATGTGGAAACGTTACATAGATGACTGTTACATCACATGGACAGGAACTGAAGATGAATTGTCGACATTTCACAGTATACTTAATTCACTCCACCCATCAATTCAGTTTACCCTAGAAAAAAGTACTGAACAATTACCATTCTTGGCTGTTCTAATAAGAAAACTCGGAACTAAAATAGAAACGGATATATACTACAAAAACACTGACACACATCAATATCTCGATTTTTATTCATGTCACCCAGCACACACAAAAAGGAACATCCCATTCTGTTTAGCTAGGAGAGTGTGCGCGATAGTGGACAATCCAGAAACTCGAGATATAAGATTACGGGAATTGGAATCATTTCTCTAAAAGCAGCATTATCCGTTAAATCTCATCTTGGGTGGCATAAACAAGGCCAAACAAATACCTGTTGAGAATTTGCGTCAGGAGAAACAAACAGTATGTGAGGGTGAAAAAATCCCATATGTAACTACACACAACCCTTATCACCCTTAAACAGGTGGGAATCGCAAGGAGCTTGTTACCAATTTTACATAAGGACACACGCATGCTGAAAGTATTCCCAGGTAACAATTTTTTGGAGAGTAAAAGACAGCCACGGAATATGAAGAAACTGTTAACAAGAGCAAAATATAACAGAACAAAAAAAGTACACCACGTGTTCAAGTGTGGAGACCCGCGTTGTAGAACATGTGGGGTTGGCTACGACTATCTGTACACAGGAACAGAACTCCAACTCAAAAACGGACAAAACATTGTGCCAAATGCAACATTAAATTGTAAATTACGCAATTTAATTTATTGCATCACATGTTCGGGATGTGGTGCATCATACGCCGGACAGACAGGTTATACCCTAGTCGAGAGAAATCGGATCCATCGACAACAAATTAGAGATTCCAGCACTAGGATGATCCCTCTAAGCGAACATATAGATGTATGTGGTAGAGGGATGTACACAATCTTCTCATTCTATAAGATAGCAAGTGATAGTGATTCGGAAAGACTGAGCAAGGAAGATTATTTCAAACTCAAATTCCGGACAAAACTCAATAGTTCTTAACTTTGACGTCAAGAGTTATCCCCCATGTTGCTATATGACGTCACAGTGTTATACACGTCATTCCTTGAAAATTGCCATGAAGGCATGAAAGGCCTAGGAATTAAAGACGTTTTTTGATAGAAAAAGTCGTCATGTTGATTTATCAAACTATATATATATATATACTAGAAGGTGACCCGACTTCGTCCGGGCTTTGACCTTGAATTGTCTATTTTGAAGGCCAAGGTCAAGTGGGGTCACGATTTGACCCGTCCAAAACACAGTGCCCGAACAAAAGTACCCGACAAAAGTACCCGTCGAAATCCATCAGGTTTTACCCGATTTGACCTTGAATTGACCATTTTGAAGGTCAAGGTCAGGTGGGGTCAAACACCAACACCCCAAAAATGGTGGAAATCGGCCCAGCGGATACCGGGAAATCGGCCCAGCGGATACCGAGATACCCTATGCATCAAATTTCGTCCGTGAAAATCCGCCAGTTTAACCCGATTTGATTTCCACTGTAGTATATAAACGCGCCTCATATACACACGCTCAATAATTATCAAGTTTCAACGTAAAGATAAATTACCATCGGTGCCCGAGATATCGCCAAGACGTCTGAAACAGTCAAATGCATCGGCCGGGTAAGAGTTAACGTGATCTAACTGTATGACCTCTAACGACGTCATAGAAGTTACGCATTGTTTTTACCCTGATAGAAGATCGTACCACTTCTTCTTAATAATTGAGGCAGATAACTAAAACGGATACATACATATTATATATCGTTGGAAAAGAGGAAACACGAAAGATTCTCATAGTGTCATTATTATGACTGGCATGTTATTATTCGCGCTGTTTCGAATCGATGTGTAAGCACCGAACTGAAATATATTAGCGCAAAACGGCGTAAAAACAGATTTGACCTCGGCACGTGAAAAGTTGACCTCGCACGGACAAATTAATATGCCTATGTTCGTCCCCGGCCGAAAATACCCTCACATACCAAGTTTCATCGAAATCGGGTGGGCCGTTTTCGAGTTCATCGCGAACACACACACAGACACACACACAGACACACACACAGACCTTCCAAAATATATAATAGATATATATATATATATATCTATCTATAATATATTTTGGAAGATCTGTGTGTCTGTCTGTCTGCGATGAACTCGAAAACGGCCCACCCGATTTCGATGAAACTTTGTAAGTGGGGGTATTTTCGGCCGGGAACGAACATAGGCATATTAAATTGTCCGTGCGAGGTGACCTTGCAATCGGGTAATTTCAAGGTCAAACGCCCGAATATCACGGGATTTCGATGAAACTTGGTATGTGTGGGTATCTTCGGCCGGGGAGTGGCATAAACCTATTAATTTGTCCGTGAGACGTGACATTGACCTTGAAATCGGGTCATTTCAAGGTCAATTGACCAAATATTACGGGATTTCAATGAAACTTGGTATGCGGGGGTACATTCGTATGGGGAGTCTCATAAGCATATTCATTTGCCCGTGCGACGTGACCTTGACATCGGGTCAATTCGCCAATTTTGATGGGATTTCGACGAAATTTGATACATGGGGTACTTTTGTCAACTGAGTGTTTTGGACGGGTCAAATCGTGACCCCGACCTGACCTTGACCTTCAAAATAATAAATTCAAGGTCAAATCGGGTAAAACCGGATGGATTTCGACGGGCACGTTTGTCGGGTACTTTTGTCCGGGCAGTGTTTTGGACGGGTCAAATCGTTACCTCAACTGACCTTGAACTTCAAAATGCCAATTCCAGGTCAAAGCCCGGACGAAGTCGGGTCACCTTCTAGTCTATTATATATTTTGGAAGATCTGTCTGTGTGTCTGTCTGTGTGTTCGCGATGAACTCGAAAACGGCCCACCCGATTTCGATGAAACTTGGTACGTGGGGGTATTTTCGGCCGGGGACGAACATAGGCATATTAATTTGTCCGTGCGACATCACCTTGACCTTCAAATCGGGTCATTTCAAGGTCAAACGCCCGAATATCACGGGATTTCGATGAAACTTGGTATGTGGGGGTACTTTCTTATGGCGAGTCTCATAAGCATATGATACCGACCCTGTTTGGTGGCAGTCTAGACAGTTTGACCTACATTCTCTGCAGTACTCCCGTTGGAGTTTGACCTATATTCTCCGCCCACGCGTCGGTCTATTTGTACCGGTTGGACATGTCCGGACATGACCCGCTGGTTATATCCAGACTTCTCCATATGAATGGTATATTATCTACATGTATATCACGTGATGATCTCGGTGGGGTAGCTTCAGTCTTGAATGTTAAAGTGACACTAGGCTCTCAATGGGGATGATTATTAAAGTGACACTCACTATGGATGAATGTTAAAGTAACACATGGCGCACACTGTGGGATAATGTTAAAGTGACACTCGCATTGAAAACTTCAAAAAGTTCAAAAAGTTCAAAAAGTTCAAAAAGTTCAAAAAGTTCAAAAAGTTCACAAATTTCACAAATTTCACAAATTTCACAAATTTCAAAAAACTTCAAAAATTAAACAAAATTCAGGATTTAGTCAAAAATATGGCTTGTTACAATTCATCGGAAAGCTATGGGGGTACGGTGGTGAGCGACACCGAAAACAGCAAGTGAGCGAGGGAAAAAAGAGAAAAATAACATGACAAGTGGTACATAGTACAATTTATTATATTAACTATTCACTGTCACTTTCGTCCGAATTGTCATCACTTTCGTCAGATGTGTCATTTGTTTCGTCCATGAACTTTTCTAGCAATGGTCTGTACTTTAATATTGACATTTTCACTGCATCACGATCTTCAAAACCATTCTTCATATATTTCTCCACTTTATCCATGACACTGTTGTGCAGAGTACCATTGCGCAGCCACATATTCTTTATTATTGTCCAAGCATAAACATTCATAAATAGCCTCATGCCTTCAGTTTTAAGATCTGTACTTTTAAGGTCCTTGTCAGCTTGTACTTTTGCCTCTTTTTCTGTCGAGCCATTTTCCATATACGTTTCCACGTTATCACTCCATGCTTCTTGTGCTTTATCTCTACTCTCATCACACAAACTTTTGAAGTATTCATCTTCATTCGATTTAATTTTCTTATTCTGACTATCATCCGTGTCTTCAGTTAATTTTCGTTTTAACTTATTTTCTTGACACCAGTTTTTTACGTGTCTCTGGACATCATGCTGATCTTCGAACAAAAGCCCACAGTCATTGCAAGGGTACGACATGTCTTCTCGAATGCCTATGTTTTTATGGTTTTCTTTATTAATTTCATTGATCTCACCAGGTGTCCTTATGTCCTTAGTATAGCCATTATGTTGACCCTGGGGCACAATATAATTATATGTCATGCACTCCCGTTGACCAGGGAGATCTCTGTCATCATATTTCATCTCATTCCGTTGATCCGGGCTATTGTTGTCATCACATTTCACCACATTCTGTTCATCTGGGTGCTCGCTGTCCTTATGGAGATTATATTTCATGCCATTCCATTCACCCATATGTTGGTTCGTGTCCTCTTTTAGCACATTCTGTCGCAGCCGTAATGTGTCCGGGGTTGCGGCTTTTAAATCCACCAGTAGGTAACCGTACGGTTCACTCGTCGCTTCCGAAAACTCTCGCATCATACGTTGAGGGCATTCAGGATACATCTGTCTTGATAATGTTGAAATTAAACCCTTGTCAATTGGATTATTGAACAATACCAAATATTGACAATTTCGTCGTTGCGTCGGATCTTTGTTGTAGTAGAAATTCTGGTTCAAACTTATCAAAGATAAGTTCAAATGGTGACTTCCTTCGGAATGTAAATCATTAACTCTCTGGTCTTTTGATGAAGCAGTATAAAAATCTAGTTGTACTCGATGACTTGATGCAAACTTCATCAAAAGACCAGAGAGTTAATGATTTACATTCCGAAGGAAGTCACCATTTGAACTTATCTTTGATAAGTTTGAACCAGAATTTCTACTACAACAAAGATCCGACGCAACGACGAAATTGTCAATATTTGGTATTGTTCAATAATCCAATTGACAAGGGTTTAATTTCAACATTATCAAGACAGATGTATCCTGAATGCCCTCAACGTATGATGCGAGAGTTTTCGGAAGCGACGAGTGAACCGTACGGTTACCTACTGGTGGATTTAAAAGCCGCAACCCCGGACACATTACGGCTGCGACAGAATGTGCTAAAAGAGGACACGAACCAACATATGGGTGAATGGAATGGCATGAAATATAATCTCCATAAGGACAGCGAGCACCCAGATGAACAGAATGTGGTGAAATGTGATGACAACAATAGCCCGGATCAACGGAATGAGATGAAATATGATGACAGAGATCTCCCTGGTCAACGGGAGTGCATGACATATAATTATATTGTGCCCCAGGGTCAACATAATGGCTATACTAAGGACATAAGGACACCTGGTGAGATCAATGAAATTAATAAAGAAAACCATAAAAACATAGGCATTCGAGAAGACATGTCGTACCCTTGCAATGACTGTGGGCTTTTGTTCGAAGATCAGCATGATGTCCAGAGACACGTAAAAAACTGGTGTCAAGAAAATAAGTTAAAACGAAAATTAACTGAAGACACGGATGATAGTCAGAATAAGAAAATTAAATCGAATGAAGATGAATACTTCAAAAGTTTGTGTGATGAGAGTAGAGATAAAGCACAAGAAGCATGGAGTGATAACGTGGAAACGTATATGGAAAATGGCTCGACAGAAAAAGAGGCAAAAGTACAAGCTGACAAGGACCTTAAAAGTACAGATCTTAAAACTGAAGGCATGAGGCTATTTATGAATGTTTATGCTTGGACAATAATAAAGAATATGTGGCTGCGCAATGGTACTCTGCACAACAGTGTCATGGATAAAGTGGAGAAATATATGAAGAATGGTTTTGAAGATCGTGATGCAGTGAAAATGTCAATATTAAAGTACAGACCATTGCTAGAAAAGTTCATGGACGAAACAAATGACACATCTGACGAAAGTGATGACAATTCGGACGAAAGTGACAGTGAATAGTTAATATAATAAATTGTACTATGTACCACTTGTCATGTTATTTTTCTCTTTTTTCCCTCGCTCACTTGCTGTTTTCGGTGTCGCTCACCACCGTACCCCCATAGCTTTCCGATGAATTGTAACAAGCCATATTTTTGACTAAATCCTGAATTTTGTTTAATTTTTGAAGTTTTTTGAAATTTGTGAAATTTGTGAAATTTGTGAACTTTTTGAACTTTTTGAACTTTTTGAAATTTGTGAACTTTATGAACTTTTTGAACTTTTTGAACTTTTTGAAGTTTTCAATGCGAGTGTCACTTTAACATTATCCCACAGTGTGCGCCATGTGTTACTTTAACATTCATCCATAGTGAGTGTCACTTTAATAATCATCCCCATTGAGAGCCTAGTGTCACTTTAACATTCAAGACTGAAGCTACCCCACCGAGATCATCACGTGATATACATGTAGATAATATACCATTCATATGGAGAAGTCTGGATATAACCAGCGGGTCATGTCCGGACATGTCCAACCGGTACAAATAGACCGACGCGTGGGCGGAGAATATAGGTCAAACTCCAACGGGAGTACTGCAGAGAATGTAGGTCAAACTGTCTAGACTGCCACCAAACAGGGTCGGTATCATCAAGCATATTCATTTGCCCGTGAAATCGGGTAACTTCAAGGTCAAATCGCCAATTTTGATGGGATTTCGACGAAATTTGATACGTGGGGTTACTTTTGTCCACTGATTGTTTTGGAAGGGTCCAATCGTGACCCCGACCAGACCTTGACCTTCAAAATGATCAATTCAAGGTCAAATCGGGTAAAACCGGATGGATTTCGACGGGCACGTTTGTCGGGTACTTTTGTCCGGGTAGTGTTTTTGGACTGGTCAAATCGTGACCCCAATTGACCTTCAAAATGGACAATTCAAGGTCAAAGCCCGGACGAAGTCGGGTCACCTTCTAGTATATATATATATATCTATTATATATTTTGGAAGATCTGTGTGTCTGTCTGTGTGTTCGCGATGAACTCGAAAACGGCCCACCCGATTTCGATGAAACTTGGTGTGTGGGGGTATTTTCGGCCGGGGACGAACATAGGCATATTAATTTGTCCGTACGACGTCACATTGACCTTGAAATCGGGTCATTTCAAGGTCAAACGCCCGAATATCACGGGATTTCGATGAAACTTCTTGGTATGTGGGGGTAC
The DNA here is from genome assembly GCA_032622095.1 of Siphonodentalium dalli. Classification (NCBI taxonomy): domain Eukaryota; kingdom Metazoa; phylum Mollusca; class Scaphopoda; order Gadilida; family Siphonodentaliidae; genus Siphonodentalium; species Siphonodentalium dalli. The sequence goes on along the minus strand of CP136062.1, from coordinate 115,984,484 downwards.
TTTCTTATGGCGAGTCTCATAAGCATATTCATTTGCCCGTGCGACGTGACCTTGAAATCGGGTAACTTCAAGGTCAAATCGCCAATTTTGATGGGATTTCGACGAAATTTGATACGTGGGGTTACTTTTGTCCACTGAGTGTTTTGGACGGGTCGAGTCGTGACCCCGACCTGACCTTGACCTTCGAAATGATCAATTCAAGGTCAAATCGGGTAAAACCGGATGGATTTCGACGGGCACGTTTGTCCGGGCAGTGATTTGGACCCCACTTGACCTTGACCTTCAAAATGGACAATTCAAGGTCAAAGCCCGGACGAAGTCGGGTCACCTTCTAGTATATATATATATATATATATATGTATCATTACCAATAAATAATATAATATTTAATCTAATTTAATAACATTCTATATAAGTATGTCCATACCTTCAAATACCGGGTGTAGACTTATTTAATCCCCGCACTGTTACTTGACAATATGCCACTACCCACCATCTACCATTCAGCTTCACGACAAAGGATTCATCAGTGTTAAACCTCATTACTGTTGTTAGCACGCCAGCGTGTATACTGTGCTTGTAAAAATAAAATCCACTGGTGTTATGGGGGATTAGGGCGATGTAAAAGTAAAAATTGGTCGCTTTAAAAGCTGTAGTCTTAGCCCGAATGCTCAATAAAATAGTCCGACACAGATTAGCAGATGTGCTGATATTGATAATAACCACACCTTTTGGAAAGCATGCGATCGTGTGGTAATCAAAGATGGATTTCGACGAAATTTGATACTAGGCTACTTTTGTCCGGGGAGTGTTTTGGACGGGTCAAATCGTGACCCCGACCTGACCTTGACCTTTAAAACAGTCAATTCAATGTCAAATCGGGTAAAACGGACGTATTTCGACGAAATTTGATACCTAGTGAGGTTTTGTCCGGGAAGTGTTTTGGACGGGTCAAATCGTGACCCCGACCTGGACATTCAAAATAGTCAATTCAAGGTCAAATCGGGTAAAACGGACGGATTTCGACGAAATGTTATACCTAGGGGTACCTTTGTCCGGGCGTGTTTTGGACGGATCAAATCGTGACCCCACCTGACCTTGACCCTCAAAATGGTCAATTAAAGGTCAAATCGGGTAAAACGGACCGATTTTGACTAAATTTGATACCTAGGGATAGATTTGTCCGGGGAGTGTTTTGGACGGGTCAAATCATGACCCCGACCTGACCTTGACTTTCAAAATAGTCAATTCAAGGTCAAATCGCGCCTTTCGCCGGAAAGGAGATGGGAAACAGCCTGGACGAAGTCGGACCAACCAGCTAGTGTAATAAAAAGCGAGACAGCTTAATTGAAGAATGTAATGTATAACACGAGAAACGGGAGAACTTGATATATGGAAGTATCCAAATTTCCCACATAGAATTTGAAAGCTAGTTTATATTATAATTATATTATAATTTATATTTATGGCTAATAATATGATCTTGGTGGCGTTACCATTTCTGACTATGGTTTTCTTGTATTACATTGTTTGAATTTAAATCTAAAAGGACGAACATACTAACCCGGCCTTGATTTGCAGTAGTACGGTACTGGCAATATCACATCTTTGAATGTCGTCGGAGCCGATTAAACGCACTATTTCAAATAAAAACAATATACATTTAAATCGGCACTTGTTAATTCCAAGCATTTAACAGTTGTCAGTATTCTACTTTGGCCGTAATTGACCTTAGTAATTTGTCTAATTACGCAATTTACGGTACTGTACTTCACTAATATAAATTAAATGTTGACGCGCCCATTTTGTATAAATCGTCCGATCACGTGGCTGTCACGTGTGGTCCTATTAAAAGGAGAATTCCGATGGCGAACATACAATAGGCAAAGCCAATTTTAATCTTAGTTCAGGTGCTCGTGGCGCCGTTCCAGTGACACGTTTTTTACGTCATTTTGTGTGTGTGATGCAGACACCGCCAGTCATGGACTCTGAACAACGCTAATCGGAGTATATACGCTTCTGCTAATTTGATTCTACACGTTTTGTTTACACAAAAGGTAAGTTCACATAAACTAAAATGCTATACAAATTGTTCAAATTTGAATTTGAACTAAATAATTTTAATATATAAATTATAATAAATAATATTAATAATTTCCTGTGCTAGCTAACTTGCTAGGTTAATACTAGTAGTAGTACTATTATTACTAATAATATTAACCCTTTACCCATCACGTCCAGGTCTGCCGTCATAACTGCATTTGTCGGCATCCAGGTCTCCCGTTAGAACGGCATTTTTTTTTACCAAGGTTACACTGGTTTTAGAAGCACTAATTGCACCATTGTTATACGATAAATCGGCATCAAACTTGCTATTCACATTGGTATGATTATAATTTGTGTGCTTTTATGACTTAAATCAGCTTTAGTGGTATCTTTATACCAAAATAATACACATTTAACAAATATTTGAAGACGCGATCGCGATACAACGGAAATCGAAACAGGAGACCAGCAGCCGGAAGAAATTTGCAATGTTTGATCTGACTATAGATTAATATTTGCTCAACTTGTCGAAGATTGTGATAAATAGTTAAAAGTAATAGATAAAATTCATTCAATGTAATAATTCTACAGGCAATTTTATTAAAACAAATATAAATAATTGTCAAAATCCAGGGTGCTTGTTGACCAATTTGCTGCGTTTCGAGAGTGGATGCCAAGGACTCTAATCGCTATGTTGTTACGCATATTGTAATAAAGTGTTTATTACTTACTATTCATCTAAATAATTTAATACGCCAACCATATGTAGCAACAACATTGTTATACCTCACATATATACAATTTTGTTTTTATTAATAAAGTTATTCGAGAGAATAATACATTAGTTTGTCTTGGAGATTGTATCTCTCACGGGCACGTTCAATAGATTATCAAAGCGACATGCATCCAGCGTAACGTAAAGTCAGCCCAATTCAACTGCGAGTCGGGAGCGAACTGTCATGACGTTGCCGTAAATGGAAGTTTTCGTGAATGAGCTTCGACGTTTTATGAATGAAATTAAAATGGCCAATAAAATGAAACTTTTAAATGGCCTTCCCAGTGTTCATTTGTTTTTGGGCTAAGTTTGAATATGGCGACTGGTGGGGGAAGTCACGATTTTTCCTCCGAAGAGGAAAACATGTTTCCAGAATTGGACGAGTTATTTGCATCGGACTCATCTGCGGATGAGTTTGATTGGTTTGTTGATGGGCATTCGCCCTCAAAAAAATTCCCCAGTTAATTCCGTGATGCCCCAGGGCAGCAACATGAGTTGGAAGTTTCGTCAGTCTCCGCTATTGCTGACAGCCAATTGTCAAGCATCAGAACGAGCCAATCATCAACTTATTCATGTCTTGATATGAGCGACTTTGGTTCCGGCCTAAGTTTCTATGAGCTTAGCAGTAGCGCAAGTAATTATTCGGATTCGGATAGTTCGGATGATGATTTTGATGAAACTGACAATCTGCCATTAATACAGTGGGCCAGGTGGCGAAAACACAGAATAACTCCCACGTCGTGCAAAGAATTCACCGAGAAAGAAGGGCCACAACTAACAGAGGCCAATATAGAGAGCATGACTCCTGCAGATTATTTTCTGCTCTTTTTTGCCGAGTCATATTTCGGTGTAATTTCTGAGCAAACAAATATTTTCGCTCGTCAAAAACAAGCGGTACAAGAACAACGAGATGACAGAACGTATGACACTTGGTATGATACAACAGAAAACGAAGTACGAGCATTCATATCCATGAATATCATTATGGGTGTCATCCGCTTCCTCGTCTGGAAGATTATTGGTAAAGCGATGACCGGCTCCGTGTCGCCGGTGTCGCCAAATTCATGCCGATCAACAGATATGTTAAACTTAACCAATATTTTCATTGAAAGATAATTCCAAAGACGACGATAGTCGTTTGTTCAAAGTAAAGGGTCTAATTGATATGTTCAACACCCGAGCACAAGACCGGGAGGTGTACGCCCCGATGCGTGATTTAAGTGTAGATGAGGCCATGGTTGGTTTTAAAGGTAGAACTACATTAAAACAATAGTTGCCAAAGAAACCCACCAAGTGGGGAATAAAGGCCTGGATGCTTGCAGACAAAAAAGGTTTTTGCCTCCAAACTAATATTTACGAAGGCAAGCAGGACACTGACCCCCAGCGTTTGCTCGGGGAAAGTGTTGTTGAATTTCATAGAACCTTATGCCGGCAAGTCATGCACACTTTATTTTGACAATTACTTCAGCAGCATAACATTGATGAACGAATTGTCACGCATGGGTGTGTACGGCTGCGGTCCAATCGCAAGGGGTTGCCAAAGGAGGTAAAACACATCAAGAAAGCTGGAAAGTATTTATCCAGGGGTGACAGTGTAGTTTACCAGAAAGGTAACCTATAGGTCACCTTATGGAAAGATAAGAGGGAAGTACTAATGTTGTCAAATCATGGCAACAACGATAAAGTGGACGTCGAAAGACGATCTGGTACGTGTAGGGTCAATGCCCCCTGTCCCAAGGCCGTGGTGCAATATAACCAGCCCATGGGCGGTGTTGACCTTTCCGACCAATTTAGGTCGTATTATACCGTTGGGCGGAAAGGTCACAAGTACTGGAAGTACATTATTGAACTCTGCCTCATAAATGGATATGTTATTTTCAAGGATTGCGGCACGGGGGTAGGAAGAAAAAGTACACATCAGAGGATTTCCGGTTGGATGTTTGTACGGGGTTAACCCAGGGTTTCTCCTCTCGCAAGAGAAAACCCTGCAATTGAAGGTAGCAATCCCAGAGGCCAACAGATGCATGCACAAGGTGGTCAACTTTCCAGATAGGAGAAAAACTTGTGTTTGGTGGAGGATGGTGAAGGCTAGGACGCAAGGAGGTTATTTGAAAGAATCCAGCTATGGATGTCAGTTGTGTGGTGTGCATTTGTGCTGCCCAACGAAAAGCACATGTTTTAACGACTACCACAATTGAGACGATCACGCTTTCACACCAAGATAAGGGCATTATTGCCACATTTTATCCACGGGTACTCAATATTCTAGGACATGCATGCATATTGTGTTTGTATTAAATGAAATTAATTAGATGACTAAGATTGGACATTCATACGTGGATTTTCGCTTTGAATTTACCGAACTGGTCACGTGATAATTGAGATAAATTTTAACACCACAGTTCATCAATACAATTACATGTATACCTGTACCATATAAACACCATGTGGCAATAATGACACCCGTCTCATTTGGTACTGAATATATAGGAAACTGAACTCTGCGCCATATGATTTCCATCAATTTACTGCATTGAACTTGATTAATTTCGAATCCCAGGAAATATATGAAACATATGAGATGGAACCAAGACAATTATTTGTAATGGTGATGTTTTTACATTGTGATACCGGTACTCCACTAATCACTGACGGTACTCGGTATAATTATATCAATGGAAAGAATGTAAATAAACATGACGTTAACTATTGCTGGAAATCCAATTTCATATATATAGGTTGTAAATTTTCAAATCTTGCGTACATATGATCAATACAGATAGCCTATGTGCTTGTTTTGGAAATAAATGCAAATTGACTACATTTAGCAAGATTGTTATTAACATGCACCCGACAATTCGGTACATCACAACACACAAATCGACGGATAATGTATATATAAGCTTGAAGCGTGATCGTGTCAAAATTTTATGGAATATACTGACCACCCGAGCTGCTTCTGTGACTTAATTGTATTCACGGTCAAGGTGTAAGGGGTAACCCAAGATGATGCCAAGCCTAGTCAGTACTCGGATGGAATATCTTGACCATTAACAAATGTGCTTCGTTTTATCCCAAAGTAATTTTGAAGCGGGCGTACAAACGGATAACACACGGTCAAAATGAGTTGGCTTTTATGTGACGCGATGTGGTGTCAAACGATTCTTATTCCTAACTTCAATTCAGCCCAAAAAATATACGACGCCATGCAGGAGGGGGGGGGGGGGGGGGAAATAAACTGCGGGACACAGCGTACCGGGCGGTGGGGGGGGGGGTACCTAGGCGTCAAAATTTACACGTAAATGTTTTCCTTATTCATTTGGGGGGGGGGGGGGGGTTATCGGAAACAATTTGCTTGTAATATTTTTCCAAATATGTATTTCAATTTTCTCTCATTTTATAGAATATGGATTAACCTTAATATCCAAATCATATATACATGAGTAGTACAATCCACCTAAAACAATTTTGGATAACCACTGTCTTGGTTTACATGTGATATTCACCCCATTAACCCTCTTAACACGTTCGCTGCCACTATGAGTTAACTCGTAGTAAACGGTTCCATGGGGACTGATACTACGAGTTGACTCGTAGTAATGTTCATACCACATAAATAATAACACAATCCGCAAGCAATGTTGGTGTATGTGCCAATACATGCCCAATGATCCCATTGATCGATTTTATATGTATAATTACGATGGTTTGAGATACGATTCCCACAGCGTGAACATGGGGTGGGGTCCAGATAGCAATCTTGGTAGGATACTCCAATTCACCAGGACCTCTTCTGTACGTCCCTGAACCACGAGACACATGTGCAACTAGACCATTCCCGGACACATTGTGTATATATAAAGGAATTGTCGATCAAATCCGGATCAAATGAAAGATAAAACGTGTTATAAAGCTCCTACGATATAACTCGTAGTCAGCACCTGGGATGAAACTCACCAGTGGTCATCGCTGGTGCCAGCTACGAGTTATCTCGTAGGTAAATACATATTATGTTGTTGACGTCTTATTCGACGTAGTCTGTACCAATTATCATATATAAATTCATTTACCATGTCTTACATACGATATGCTTGTACATGTATAGCACTCTTCGTCATCTAAGACACTGACAAAGTAATTGTAGTTACCTACGAGATAACTCGTAGTCGGCACCAGGGATGAAACGTTAATATATTCCGTCACAGGTGCCGACTACAAGTTATCTCGTAGTAGTCTTATAACATGTTTCAGCATCATATGACCCGATATTGGTCGAACCATTACTCATACATACGTAAAATATCATCTACTATCGGCAAAACATCAAATCCCATGTCGGCATATGGGATGGAATTACTCATTGGTTTTCGGCAGTGAACGTGTTAATAATGCCGTCTATGTCAGTGTCTACCAGTCGAATGCAGAATTCTACCCTACGATCGCTTATCTGGCAAATTTTTACTGCAGAACTATCCCATGTATTAAACAATTTCTCCTCCAATGGTATCAGAAAACAGCTATATGCTGGTATCTCACTCATCTAATTTGCATCTTTTTCAAAGTCGAGGTAATGACTAGTTGTCATTTTTTTAAGTGCATACAAAGCGTTGCGATCACCAATATACATGTTTGTACATGTCATGACATCACGAGGTACAAATCTGCGTTCTACTGGTAGGCAATGACCATTTTAGTAATAATAATCTAAACTAAGTTACCAAGCACCTTCTCGTGAATTGTATGCTCCGGTGTTTTTTTTCGGTTTCCGGTCAAACCGAGTTGTTGTCCGGCTGGGGTAGATTTGATTTTTCTGGGGGGGGGGGGGGGGGCAAATGGTCAGTGGAAAAAAACTGCAGTTTTTGCTGTTTGGGGGGGGGGGGGGGGTACCCAAACCGAAGAAAACAATTTTTTCCACCCTGTGTCTGCAGTTTTTTTCCGGCCCCCCCCCTGGCTTATCTGGCAAATTTTTACTGCAGAACTATCCCATGTATTAAACAATTTCTCCTCCAATGGTATCAGAAAACAGTTATATGCTGGTATCTCACTCATCTCATTTGCATCTTTTTCAAAGTCGAGGTAATGACTAGTTGTCATTTTTTAAAGTGCATACAAAGCGTTGCGATCACCAATATACATGTTTGTACATGTCATGACATCACGAGGTACAAATCTGCGTTCTACTGGTAGACAATGACCATTTTAGTCATAATAATCTAAACTACGTTAACAAGCACCTTCTCGTGAATTGTATGCTCCAGTATTTTTTTTCGGTTTCCGGTCAAACCGAGTTGTTGTCCGGCTGGGGTAGATTTGATTTTTCTGGGGGGGGGGGCAAATGGTCAGTTTTTTTCCACCCTGTGTTTGCAGTTTGTTTCCGCCCCCGCCCCCTGCGCCATGTTTCTATTTTAGTCCATTGGAATCCCCAAATTTATAATATAGGTCACACCATTGAGTACAATAATTCATTGGTGAAATCTACGACATTTACAGCTGATATTGCAGTGAGGAACATCATTTTACAAGATCTGGTTCAAACACGATGAATTATATGGTTCGATAGTTAAATATGCACTCATGAAATACCGGGGCAATGGAAATAATAAACTGATCTCCCGGTGGCGCCTGATCGCACGATAGTCCAATTTCAGTTCATGTATGAATACCTTGCAACAGCTATTACAGGGAGTGGTCATTGGATTCTCCATTTATTCTCCTTCGATCCGACAGCAGTATCCTGCCCCTTGCCATTTCATTTCTAATTAACACCTGCAGTCAGCCTGGGCTTATCCGAGCTAAACTGACAGAAATGGTGAGGGTGGGGACTGCTAGACCATGTCATGAATCTCTACTCTAGCTACTCTGGCTAACGCCAGAGTAGAGATTCATGGCATGATCTAAGTTACTGCATGGTGAGTGAGGAATCCACTGACCACTATAGGATACAAAAACTAGGTCTTTGCATTATCATAATCATCCCTGGTTAAGTGGTCCTGCTAACTTCTATGGTGTTGGTGGATGCTGCTGAATTGCTGCGATGCTGGTAGGCAAATCTGATGTCAAGAAAATTCCTGTAAAATTGCAAGCACCTGAGCAGCTATTGTTGAAATATTTTAAAGTGCATTAGTTCTTGAATAGTTCACAGATACTGGATTTTCTTCGATTCGTTCAGATTAATTTTCCAAACACTGCGAAAATGAAAACTTCCGAAAAAATCGTTACTTTTTCTTAACAGCATCAGTTCAGCGGAACCCACCAATGGCATAGCAAATTAGCAGGACCTCTTAACCAGGGATGACAATGGGTTTTTGTCTCTACATTTACCACTTTGGCAACCTCATAAGCAACTTCCGGTGTACGTGATGACACGTTGGAAAAAATAAAGAAATTAATTTTGTAGTTTTCCTCCTCAAAACAGCATGTAAACAAAAAACAAGAACTTATTATAGATACGATGATGTGTCCTGATGCCACTACTACTTATTAGATGTGCACACTCCATCTTTAGACCTTATAATTTCACTGCGTGTGTTATTGTTTCCTAATTTCAGTGTACCGGAACTTTGTCTTTGTTTTGGACAATATTTATATATATCTCAAAATCACTGCTTAAGATGGCTGTGGACCAACAACATTCCATCGGCGACGTAATAAACATCATGCGAGAAATGAAAGTTGATATGGACAATAATTTCAAGACATTAAAGGATGACATTGGGTCGATGAGATCTGAAATTTCAACCATAAACATTAAAATTTCTTCAATTCAATCAGATGTCTCTGAGAACAAAAATGATATAGAGCAACTGAAGAAAAGTGTTGATCTAATTGAAAATGATATCCTGCCTACCACATATCAGCAATTGGAAGAAAAGATTAACAAGTTTACAGTTGATTTTACCAAATCAGAAATACATGACCGCAAGTACGACCTACTTCTCTATGGGATTCCTGTTGAGCCTAATAAGGACTCTTATGTAGTTGTTGAAACTTTCATGACCAAAGATCTAAACATGAATGCACAACTGGCAGCTGCAATAACCGAGAGATTGATAAATTGTCATAGACTGCCCTCCCGTAGCCCGAGACAGCAAATAGATGGATCAACACCATCACCAGATCCCATCATTATAGTCTGTGGTAGGGATAGAGACAAACAGGCAATTCTTACAGCTATTCAGGACGACACATGTCCGATCCATAAAACCAAGAAGACAGTTCGCACAAACATCCCTCCGGATCTAAAACGAGAAAGAGGTAAACTGGCCACAAAGGCATTCGAAATCAGGAAATCAAAGAAACTAAAAACCAGAATAAGACTTGATGGCACTCTTCTCAACCTGGAAGTACGTTCGAACAACTCTGAGAAATGGAGAATCTTCAGACAATAGGTGTTCGGTGAATCTGTTACATCCCAATAATGGATATTTACAGTTATCTGTAATCTCACTGCTTATTATTTTAAGTTTAGAGTTGTACGTTCTGGCAGTGGTAGCTGCATGGTAGCTAAATTTCTTGTACACACATGTATATTGATTCAAACTTTATGAAAGATATTGTATTTAAGTTATTTGATATAAATCATTGCCATTCCTTGTGTGATACTCAATCACAACACCGTACATAATATTACATGTATATGGATTACATACATGTATGGCATTTTGTGCCATTATCAGTCCAAAACATATTTTAACTTATGAAACTATGCTCAATATAACTGCCAGATCGGCATCCTATACATTCTAGCAGTAATAGCTATATACATGTATATTGAGTCAAACTTTATGAAAGATATAGTATCTAAGTTATTTGCTGAGCATAGCTATTCTTTGTGTGATATTTACTCCTAACACCGTAAACCATATTATATGGATTACATGTACTAGTAAGACATTGTGTGCCATTATCATTCCAAAACATAAGTTACATGTTTTAACTTTAATATGAAACTACGCCCAATAAAATTGCCATAAGGCATCCTATAAGATGTCATTTCATATATTACCAGATGCAGTATCCATATTTTAACTTTATGAAACTATGCTCTATACATTTGACGGATAGGCATATTATAAGAAAGTCATTTCATATATCACCAGATACAGTATCCATAATTAAACAAGTGTAGGATTATCCACTTACTCTGATTTATATTAGTGTTGTTCTTGCCATAGAGTTGATGGACGTTTGATTTAATCAAGCATTTATCGACTTTGTGACAGGAATAATTAGATATTAGGCAATAAAATCACACAATAGTTATCTGATCATCTTGACAGATGAAATTCCTGTCATTCAACTATGATTTACTATCACGATAACCCCTTTCAATGTATTGTTTACAGATTCCTTTCAATGTATTGTCTACAGCTTCCAGACTCAAGTGTCTGTTGTTTATATAACCTTTCTGCCAGTATGAGGGCTATAGTACTCTGGGTCCGGTCCTTTGTGGAGCCTTCCCCTTTTATACCATTCGGGGTTTGTGCGATGGGTGGGTGAGATTTGGCCGTGAATTGGTGTTGGGGGCACTCGTGTCCTCTGTGGGTGGTGCAAGTGGCATGGTGGTTGCGGTGGGGGTGAGTTTGTGACTTCAGTCTTGAATTCATTTTCATTGTGATTACCATGTTGTTTGCATCGGTCGTGGAGTGCATGGGTATGTTTCTCGGCTGGGGCTTATTCAGTCATTGCATTTGTCCCTGTTGGTGTGGGTGGATGGTCACATGAATGGCCAGACTTGGTGTGCAGTGCCCTTTTAAGGCAGAGCAGCCTTAAATTACCATATATTCGCTGGTACATGTGGTAACTAGTTGGATAATTTTTCACATATAATCAATTTAAGCTAAAATTAATGAATGAGTTACACTGATTTACTATTATGATATTGGTAATCCCCTTTAATATTTTGAAAATCTCCATACCCAAGTTCTACTATTTATATAACCTAATTGCATGTTAAGGCAGCTCAACCTCAAATTATCAGTAACTGTTGCATGTTGCCTATATACACATGTATATAACATTTTATAGTATACTATGTGGACCACCGAATGCAAGGTACAAGTTCTGGTGGCATGATAACCATAACCAACTTGTCATCTGCAAATTTAGCATGTCAACATTTTTAACATTTTTATCCAGATATATAGAGTTATCACACTTTGATATATTCCTTGATGTAATAGTGATTCATCAATTAACATAGAGTTATCTCGCGTGGAACACATCAGGCATATATTGGTATTCCAATTGCGTTGAGACGTGGAAATTAGTGCACCAATATCTTGATTGGGGAGTTAAACGGGGAATTATTATTATGTTGTCATCGAGAGCTGCCGCTCTCATTTTTTTATATATATATGTATTCTGCCATGTTGTTTATGACTACACTGCTAATTCTATTAATCTGCTTATCTTGCTTCCATTTGGTATAAGTTTGCTACTTTTATTCTCAACATATACACAAACTATTTCACCGGCCTTCCGTTTTCGAATATATCATAATGGGTGATTCTTTAAACAGATCCGAGGAAGACATGGACGTTGATGACAATGATACTTATGAAAATCAAAATTCCATAAATGATAATAATTGTAAATATTACTCTCCAAGTGAATTCAATGATGTATTTAACCACGACATTTTTAGTTTGAGCTTGTTCCACCTAAACTGTCAGAGTTTGGCAGCCCACTGGGATTCTTTTTCTAATCTTATATATAATTTACAAACCAAATTAAACTCATTTGATATCATTGGTCTGAGTGAGATCTTTAGGCACCCCGAACAATCAACTTATGAGCTACCATGATATAAATTAATCACAAAGGTTAGACCAGAACATGATGATTGTCACCGGCGGAGTTGGCTGCTACATCAAAGATAACATAACTTTCGATATTAGAGAAGATCTTACTATTTTCCCCCCACATGTTTTTGAATCGATATTTATCGAGGTTCACCCGCCTCATAAAAAGTCTTACATAGTAGGTGTAATTTATAGACCAAATACTCCTCCAAGAGCTAATCTGAACACATTTATCAAGAAAATTGATGAACTGACACGGAAAATCAACAAAGAAGGGAAACTAGCCTATATATTAGGCGATTTAAATATTGACCTTTTAAAGTACCATATGCATACTAAAACTGAAACATTTCTTGATAACATGTCCACCCAAGGTTTCCTGCCTGCTATTACAATCGCAACTCGGATAACTGACTTCTCGGCTACGTTGATCGATCATATCCTAGTGAATAGCATGACAAAATATTTATCGGGAGTAATTGTCACCGATGTGAGTATCATTTTGGTGTCTTCTATTGTGAATATAGCCATCAAAAGTGTAAATCTAAAACCGGATCAGATCTCATAATACGGCGAAATTTTAACGAAAATAACACCGAGCGATTCAAATATTTACTCTCATCCTGCAGTTTTTCATCAGTAACCGAATCTACCTGCCCAGATGATGCTTACAACAAATTTGAGAATATTTTTAAATCTGCATTTGAAAAATCATTTCCGCCGCGACGCGAGAAAGTTAGAAGTAAATTGATTAAAATAAATCCGTGGATGACCAAAGGACGTGTAACATCCTCTATCAATAAACATAAATTACTGCTTAAAAAAATTAAACATCCATCCCCACAAAACAAGGAAAATACAAAACATTTAGCAAAATCTATAATAAAGCCATTCGAACTAGTAAAAAACTGTACTATGACCAAGCTTTTTCAGAAAGCAAAAATGATTTGAAACGGACATGGGAAATCATGAATACTGCAATATTCAGGAGAAAAATAAAAGATGGCATGCCTCCAGTAATATTAATTGACGGAATTGAATGTAGGGACCCAGAAAAGATTGCAAATAAGCTGAACACCTACTTTACAGACGTGCCATCAATAACTCTCAACAAACTAACTAATATCAAAGCAAGACAGAAATTAAATGAATACCTTACAAATCCAGTCTCACGTAGTATGTTCTTATTCCCCACAAATCCAATTGAACTTATTGCAATATCTCATGGATTCAAAAATTAAACTAGTTTGGACCACGAAGGGTATTCTTTGAAATTACTTAAAATAATATGCCCTCTTATATCTGAACCAATGTCACATATTATAAATTTGTCATTTAGTAAAGGTAAAGTGCCCGACTTGATGAAAATTGCAAGAATATTTCCTATTCATAAATCAGGAGACAAAAAAATTGTGGAAAATTACAGACCAATCTTCCTTCTACACGTGTTTTCTAAACTCCTTGAAAAAGTCACATGTAGAAGATTATCTGATTACTTAGATAAAAAGGAGATACTAAACAGACATCAGTTTGGCTTTAGAAAAAATCATTCTACGTCCCACCCTGTGTTAAAACTCCTTAATTATATTGGGGAAATGAACGACAAAAAAACAAAAGACCAACACTGGCTATATTTATAGATTTATCCAAAGCCTTTGACACTCTAGATCATGACATACTTCTGAAAAAATTAAACCACTATGGAATTAGAGGCCTGGCCAATGATTTCTTCAAAAGCTACTTAACAAATCGGAAACAGTTTGTTGAACACTCTGGTGTTAGATCAGATTTCGCAAATGTAAAAACCGGTGTCCCCCAAGGATCTATACTCGGCCCTGTCCTTTTTTTGTTATAAGTAAATGACATTCCGAAATCAACAAACTTTAATTTACTATCATTTGCTGATGACACAACGTTATACTCCTCTAACAATAAGGTAGATAAACTGATTGATGATGCAAATATTGAGCTTGATAAAGTCTTTAACTGGTGCACGGCAAATAAACTCGTTATTAATGCCTCTAAAACTAAATATATGCTTTTTAATGCCACTAACAGACACGCTTTCGGTAATAAACGATTATCCATCAACAATGAAATTATTTTTCCAACACCATCACTAAATAACGAACCAGCCATTAAATTTTTAGGAATATATGTAGATGAAAATTTAAACTTTGATTATCACATTAATTACATTTGTAAAAAAGTTAACAAAGTTATACATGCCTTATGTAGAGCCAAAAAGTTCCTGCCAATCCAAATATTAAAAACACTATATTATGCCCTGATGCACAGTCACATTTCTTATGGAATAGAAATATGGGGCAACTCGTCCCACATAGGAAAGATCTTTAAACTACAAAAGAAAGCTATCCGCATGATTTGTAATGCCAAGTATAACTCACATACTGACCCCCTTTTCAAACGATCAGATATCCCAAAAGTTCAAGATCTATATACTATTAAATCCTTAATTTTTGTCTATGATTGGAAATATGAACTCTTACCGAAGTCACTATCAGATTTTTTGCGAAAACCTAGACGGAAAAAACATGCCCTAACGAGACAAACTCGTGATATTGAACATCATACTCCTAGAACAAATTTCAGTGCCAAGTTACCACTTCACCAATTTACTACACTATGGAATAAACTATCTACACCTATTAAGGCTTGCACTCCTAGGTTAACATTTAAGAAGCTCATAAAGTATACCCTATTAGATGAATATGCTGCATCTGTTCGCTGTTGCAACCTATATTGTCCAAACTGTAAACAATCTTAGTCTTTATTAACATGCAACGAACATTATTAATATATTGTTTAATTACACATTGACCGATGGTAATTTTAATTATTAATGTAAGAATTAATCTCATATATGTGTGACTGTTTGTATATGCATATGCATGTGTGTGCGCGTGTGTGTATATATATATATGTGTATAGCTATATATATATATGTATGCATATGTGTATGTATATATGTGTGTGTATGTATATGTGTATGCATGACACTCAGGTGGACTCCTGGATGTTCATGTCGCGATGTTTCCCTGGGACGGCCGCTCTGGGTTACTGTCGTGCCAGGAGCTTCCGGGGTCTAAACCATGGGCTTTGTTCAGTTAAGAATTATTCAGTTAAGGATTGTTTTACCATGTCGACCCCTCAACTCAATCAAACAATCGTATATAACTATATACTAGTATTATGTAGTAAATAATTATCTTAAATCACCCACACATGTTAAGAGAAGTGAAGATGCATCGTTAAGCCCGTTAGGAGTAGCAGTGTAGTCAACTTGCCTTACTATTGATGCCTGGGCGGCGACGGGAAGACGGCCAGTGAGGTCACGTCATCGCCCGGATTTTGTATGTACATCGCACTATATTGTTTCATGTTTGTCCAGTGTATATACATTATCCAATAAACATTCATTCACCTCTTAGCCATGGATTCATAATTTTTATGGTTATGACAAGGATAGTATTGTCTTATGTCTCATATTTTCTCTCGGTAAGATCTTCAGTCAGCATGGGCTTATCCGAGCTAAACTGAGTCGGGTGTATATATTGAACTATTGGGACAGTACTGATCCTTGTTTTTGCATCATCTGATCATAACAACCATTGAAAAGACTGCTGCCACTCATAAGTATGTCAAAACTGGTCCTGTTTGACCTGTGTTGGTATATATTGAATATGGAGTTTCTGTGGAACTAGTGACTTTCACTGCATTGATGAAAACTGGCAATTAATTTTGGTGACCTTCATCATGCAGTGATAACTGGTAGTTTCACGGAAATTACTCACAATATTCAGTATATATCAAGTACAGGCCATACAACACCAGGCTTGTTCATACTAAATACGGCGTCTACCAAACCTGGTCCTGTTTGACCTGTGTTGGTATATATTGAATTTGGGGATTTTCTGTGAAACTAGTGACTTTCACTGCATTGATGAAAACTGGAAATTAATTTTGGTGACCATCAGGCAGTGATAACTGGTAGTTTCATGGAATATGCTCACCATATTCGGTATATATATCAAGTACAGGCCATACAACACTGGATGTTGCACACAGACTTGTTCATACTAAAATGTGTGTATGTTAATTCCCATGTGTCTATATTTCGAACTATTCTGATACATACTGGATTTTGGGAATTTTCTATTAAGCTAGCGACTTTTACTGCTTTGATGAAAACTGGTAATTATTATTGGCGACCTTCATCATGCAGTAATAACCGGTAGTTTAATTGGTTGCATTCCCTAGCTCCAGTATATATGGAGTATAGATCATACAAAACTAGTTCACCTATTTCACTGCAGTTTGATCAAAACTATTGCATGCAGTTTCCAACTCGGTCTTGAATCCGTAATAACATCTGATTCAGTTTTTTTATTAAATTAATTATGTTCAGATTCTGATAAGTATCTGTGTTAGTCACAATTGATATCTTCAAAAGTTTTGGGTGTTACAATGTAGGAACAAGTGCAGGCAAATGGAGTGATAATATAATTTATTGATTAGATTGACGACTTAAATTCACTTAATAACATTATCACGTTATGTACATAATTAATATACGATGCAAGCACGGGGGGAAGAACCTTGCTAAGAATATTCCCACTGCCTCAAGGTCAAGATAACTTCTCCAATAATTCAACAACAGCCAATATACATGTATTGGAGCAGAGTGTGCAATGTGTACCGTCAATTACTGGGTCGTCCATGAAACTCCCTCGTCCCATGTTTACCCTGCTGCATATATGTGTAACTGAATGATTGTTAGAGGTATGAAGTGGTTTATTCCACTTATGCCATAGATTTTGTTGGCACAAATAGTGTTTGGTAAAATGTATATAATGTATCATCATTATCTCCAATTCTCCATATTTGAGATTTATTTTTTACGGCTAAACAGCATAAAGGTAAGTACAAGTTTTACTAACCGGCAACTAAAATGATTATTCTGAGTCGGCAACGGTCAATGATTAAATTAATTAATACATGCACATGTATGTAGCCTTCATGATAATAGCAACAAATGTTGCAATGACACTAAGGTGAAACTGAACATAGAACTACATGTATTTATGCAATTAATCAATACCTGACTACTAAACCCTATAATACAACCACAGCCAATATACATGTACTATAGCAGAGTTTACATGGGTACCGTCAATGACTGGGTCATCCACGAAACTCCCTGGTCCCATGTTTACCCTGCTGCATATGTGTATAATTGAATGATGGATACATTGGTTAGTTGTATGGCATTATGCATATTAGTATACTCTATGGTATTTAAAGATGCATAATCCGATTAAGCGCCCCTCATTTACTATTTATTTGAATTCGGGGGAAAAAAATATTTGATTCGAGTCGAGGAACCCACCGATCGAAGCTCAGAGTTATAGGAATATCGATTTTTGAAATCTAATATTTTTTATTATCGAAACTTGTTAGCTGGCCAGTAAAAAGTCGACGGTCCCGGACCAAATTGCGGATGAAGGGACCAAATTGTGGATGAAGATGGATGACTAGAAAATCAAGAGGCTTTGTGTTGATAATAAGGCCAAATTTCGTCTAACAACATGTTGATAAATAACAATATTTTTGGGCAATTAATTGATTCTGATAACTGAAGCGGCAATTCTAAAAATGTTGTCGATGGAACCTGATTACATGGGGACCATCGAATCGGATTGAGTACATTTTAACATGATTATTCAGAGTCGACAACTTCCAGTTAATGATTAAAATTAATTAATAACTTAATACATACATGTAGGTTTCTAAAGTAACATTTCTAACATGAAATTTTTGAATATCCTCACCTACATGTATTGGCACAAAATCCATAGCCTAGTCCCTGCTACAGGTTAGATGAGGCCTCTCGCTATATTTTTTGGCTTATATAAAATATCTGTCTCTGCTAAATATAACTGTGATTGTATATACTATTTAATTTAATTTAATTAAAACAAAATACATTTTTGCAGGAAACCTGTCTTTTTATGATTTTATCAACAATGGGATTCTATTCATATAAAAATACAACATAGAATGCAACCAACATTTGACTCAATTTCTAATTAAATTATTGATTGCTCATACTGAATGAATGGGAATCCATATGGTGTTTCTCTATCAGTCTGTACATGTTCTGCTGTAATATATTAGCATCTCACCAAGTGAAGAATAAACCATTCCAATACACATTTATTATGCTGCATTATAAATTAATTGCAGAATAATTACACCCACTTAATTTTCTATAGTATTTTTGCCATAATTAGCTTGGAAAGAGCAAATGTAATTAAATAGGATAATTACATTAGGGGCGGATTACTTAGATGTATAATATAGAACATTCTAGACAATATAGATGGCAAATATTCAGAAATTGATAACTCATATTGGTTGGAAACTGTGTTCTGTAATTATGCCGCATCACAATAGCTCTTGAGTGCCATTCTCATCATTGTGTTCTCTAAATAAAAGGTCTTTAAGAACCCTAGATTACATGATTTGGCGACTGTTGTGAGCCGATTTCCCTTTGCATACTTATATCATAGTTTTCTCCGAGGAACTATATTCATGTTTATCGTGATATTGGCTCACAGAAGTTGCCCAAATCATGTGATCCAGGGCCCATGCTGCTGGGAATTTTGGGCAATTGTTTGACCATTTCCATCATATGGCTAATTGAGGTAACTGCTATATATTTTAATGTGAATTTAGCATGGATAAGATGGTGCTTCCAATGAGGTCCATCATTGTGGTATAAAAAGGGAATTTGCAATACAACACCTCATTCGTACCGATACTCTATTTAATAGATAAATTTGTACATGTACTAGATAAATTTGTACATGTATCTGATTGCACTGTCACTGGGAGCACACTTAGCTGAACTGGTTGCCAATAAGCCAATTTCCACAAAATGTGTATGTGTGCTTCACATCGTGATCATTTATGTACTGCCCGATCGTGCACTGTGTGGAACAATTTCACTTGTCCTCTAGCTCTCTGTTGCATGATATATTTCTACTTGATGGGCGAGCAGGTGCAGCCATTTCAGAATAATCTTCCCTATCTGGTATGGCGAGCAACAAACAATCTGCCATAAACGTGGACATTTTCGATGCAATGCTTCGCCGGCGAATCGCCGCATTATCACTTCGCCACTGCTTATATGCACTGGATCACCACATTGTCACTGAATCACCCATTGTCACTGAGTCACTCTGAATCACTGAGTCACTCAAAATGTGCACCGGTCCACAAAATTTGTATGTGTGCTAATCACATCGTGATCATTTATGTACTGCCCGGGCTCAATACTATGAAACTTTTTCTTTGTAAGAATCTACAATTGTTTGTAAGAAATAACAATTATCATTCCGCCAATACTATGAACCTACGATTACAAACATAAATCACAAATAGTACGTGTTCTTTGTATTTACAAATATCTCCAATCACAAAGAATGTTCGAGTACTATGAAACATAATTTTTCAGTTTCGCACCCTTAACACGGTATATATATATATATCTATGATACGCAGGGACGTGGCGACAAGGGGTCGATTCACCCCCTCGGGAAAATATTTTGTCAGCTGGAAATTTCAAGTACAACCCACAGGGACGTCGCGACAAGGGGGTTGGGTTATGTTTCTCGCTTCAAACATTTTATCAACACGTTCAACAGCTGGAAATTTGATACCTGAAACAACATGAATTGGAAATTTTACAACAACAATAGGTTGAACTTGTTCTGTTATTTTGTTTTTTCCAACAATTTATTAGGGGGTATGTTTTGTTTTAGACCAACATTTGCATATTTACCTCCTTTGGTCAAAAGTTTGGATTGAAATGGCCTATATTTAGAAATTGTCAAACCTTATGGGGTGTCAGCTTGGATGTGATGTAGCAGTATGTGTTCCTTGTAACTACTGAAATTACCCAATTTATTGAAAGTTACAACGTTAAGAACTTGTCTAGAATGTCTATATAGGGTGTCAAACATAAATTGTCGATTTTCACATCCTTCAACCAGAGCATATAACCATCTGATTCGCAGGGATGTAGCCCCCTTATGAAAATGTGTTATCAATGGAAATCTCATAAACAGGGGCATGGCGATAGTGGTCTTGGGAACACGATGCCTGGCACATTACAGCTGTTCAGAATAGGATGGGGCGAGTAGCCGCCAAATCGTATGAGTCACAACATCTCTGACAAAAGTTAGTGATTAATACAAATAGTGAGTGATACTTGCGGATTATAGCCAACATTAGCATGTAACATGTACTTACCATAATCAATGATATATCCAAGAATGGATAAAAATGACGCGTGTTCCCAATGTGAGTATGATTTTTCGCTCAAGAATGCATTGCGGATTATCCTTTGAGTTTCAATCGTCGACGCGAATGCATTTGGTCACGGTAAAGGACACGAATACGAAGATGCAAGCACAGTTTTCATAAATGACTAGAGCATAAACGCAGTGACGTGGTAAGATGCTCTTTTTTTTCGAAACGTCGATATCCAACTGTATCCCCACCCCTCAATTATAAACAATTATAAAATTGTTTACCCCGGTTGGCTTCTGATTTTCAAGCTGTAACAGTAAGTTGTGCACCCCCGCCTCTTGGATTGGACATATTGACTAAATATGACTAACTTAGTGTTAGTCACAAACGTTTTGAGTAACTTTGGTCAATTATTGGAATTATTTGCACATAATTCAGCAACTTTAATTTACGCCTTCCAATTGACTAAGAAAAGTCCCCATTTCTTACTAGTCGTTATGACTAACATCACCCTAGTAATTTTGATTAATGTTATGCCTCAGTCATGTTGGCTGAACTAAGTCAGTCATCCTGAGGAAAAACGTTTGACTAACATATGTTAGTCATATTGACTAAGTTTTGTTATCAGCGTAGAAAAATTAAAATACTTTCCTCTTGATATACGATTCCATCGTTATGTGGAATTTATAGGCATTTTTTTGTTCAAAGGGTGCATATGGAAATTATAGGATGGAGACCCCGTCGCCAAACTGAGCCCATATAGCCACGTCCCTATCTAGATATATTATAAGATATCGGAGCAGTTTGAAATTATAAAATGACACTCCTATTGGTTTGGTTTGGTTTATTAGGGTTTATCGACGTTCTAGTCGCTATGCCACACACGATGTTGTCAATTTTACGTGTGGAGGAAAGACCACGCAGAGGCTCGATTTAACCGAGAAATCGTCCCACTGCGTGTAGAAACCACCGACCCCCGGAAAGCAACTGACAAACTTGCCCAGATACACGATTCCGGTCACCCTCCATATGACGGGGTTAGAACCAGCTTAGTCAGCGCTGGACGGCATGTAACGGTGTAGTGCACCTGTCATTCTACCGACTGGCACTCTACCGCACCACTCCTATAACCGAGACCATTAGCGGATCAGTTTGAAATAATAGGATGGTCACAATATATATAATGCTATACCATCAAAATAATATTTTATTTTCACAAACTGAATGGTTGTAAATTTGTAATTTGTAAAAACAATGATACCAAAATGTTTGTAGTACTCGGTATTACACTGACTTGTACTTACATACACACACTACAAACGAACCGTTTAATTGTTAACTTGCGCAGACAAGTGGTCATCAACTTAGCAATCCGTGAACCGATTGGATAGCTCTGATAAGCGTTCACCTCTCAACTTATGATTGGTTATTTCTTTTGTAACTTTGGCCCGCCGTGATTCAATATATTGTTAATCACTCACAGGCAAACGTTTGTCCGTAAGCAATCTACAATAATCAACAGTAGATCTTTGTGAAATTTGCGAGATTTTGTTAGCTCATCGTTTCATAGTACCGGCGTTCTCACTAATCACAATATGATAGCACGCATTGTAACTTCCCCATATAAATTGTTGTCAGTCATTTTAGCTCTATATACATGTCCGTCTAATTTGAACTGGTATTCAGATAACACTGATAACATGTGCATGGGAGCAGAGTGGGGAGTTAGTTTTTTCTAAGTTTTACAGCTGCCTTTTAGGGGTTTCACCTCTCGCCCAGTCTAAGGTATTACAATAATACGGCTAAATTTTCCCTGTACTATGAAACCACTGTGATAGTTAACACAAATTTGTAATTACAAATTAATAAATACAATTTGTATTTACAGGTATAAAATTGTTCATAGTATTGACCCCCGATCGTGCAATGTGTGGACAAATTTCACGAGTCCTCTTGCTCTCTGGTAAAAGATATACAGATCATTTTTTACTTGGTGGGCGAGCAGGTGCAGCCATTTCTGGATTCTCTTCCCTATGTGGTCTGGCGAGCAACAAACAATCTTCCATAAACATGGACATTTTCGATCCACTGCTTCGCCGCATTGTCAGTGTCACTGAATGACTCCAAATTTGCACTAGTCCTCCAATTTAGTCTAAATCTCCTTTGAAAATATTTGTATCCGGTCACCATGGCATTGAAAACACATCGACAAGAAAGGTACAAACAAAATACGTCGTTTCATAAAATAAACATGTGGGGCGAAGTTTTCATTGTCGGTCGCTTGTGGTCTCGAGAAAAGTCATTAAAACTATAAAAATAAGTCTTATGTGGATTTAATTAACCAAGTGTCTGATATGAAGTGTACTTTGATTATTTTTTCGAACGCATCTGGGGAATGGAAGTTGCAAGAAACGCACATTCGAAACAATTAAATTCTATTAAATTCCATTATAATCCTAAGCTGGCACCTGCGACGTAAACAATCTGACGCCATTGCTTTCGCGTAAATCAGCCCAATCAAACCAAACTATATCTGGTTTTCACAAAGGCATTCGTGCAGTTTTTGGCGCAATCCGAGAAACTGCTCGTGCCCAAAATCGCCTGCTTGTATGGAGAAAAAAAAAATTCTATTCAGACATTAAACATTATATTGTTACTGAATAGCATTTCAACTTCTAACCTATGATTTAGAAAATTTAAATTTTAGTCTATTAATGCTGTTTTTATGTCTTTTTTTATACATGACACACGGAGTAATTGTCGAAGTATTTACGTCGACGTTGCACATCTTATTTCTGTATCCCCACGATCATGGCTTGCGTTTTGTTTACATTGGTTACTATTTGTGATCACGTGTCAACAATCAGATAATGCATTTCAACATTTTATTGCATTTAGTTAGTACATTATTAAATGCAAATAAGTAGAAGTTGGTTAACACTTTGCTAGTGATTGGTGAAAAGTTAACGTAATTCGGGAAATCTAGGTTACATCGTCAAATTTCGTGCAAAATCTTCGCGGTGTTTTTGTTGATAAAATATTGGGGATAATTTTATTTAAGGATGTATGGTACGCATTCATATGGGTATGCACTAGGACGATTGGCGCACATGTCGATGTGAAATTTTAAAGGAATGCACGTGTGAAACGATCTCATTATTTTATTAGAAAATGATTGCTAACCAGCGTTAACAGTAAAAATAAATGACGGTGACTGTAACTTACGTAGTACACAACTCAATCGACGTTTTCGGTCTTGCAAATTTATGTTTAAAGGGAAACGCAACCCACGGCTAATACGGCATTTATGAAAATGTTATTTTATATTGAAATGATATCACAAGTCACAGAACTCAAATTATCCGCATATTGACGTACTGACATTTATAAGTATCGAAATCGGTATATTGTGAACTACCAAACGGAGGCCGCCATTCGGGCGACATAATTATCTCCCTTTCAAGATCGTGGCGTAGTAAGTCCACTTCCGGTAAATACGCAGATTTTATAAGAGGTGTGTCAAGAAACGATTTTCGGAACGCAAAGAAGAGTGAAGCAGACGATGTCAGTTTCCGGTTTAATCCAGTTCTGTTTTCGTCTGTTTTCATCGACCGAGGTATTTGTTTCTCTGTATAATAGTTTTACATTTATAAACATGCCTGAATGTCAGGCGATTAATTGTGTTACGAAATGCGGCCAGTTAAAGAGTTTGTTTCGATTTCCAAATCCTGAACAAACCGCCGAAAATAAAAAATTATGCAAACTTTGGATAGACAATTTGAAAAACGCAAAATTAAATTTCAAAACATTCTGTATGCCCAAAGTATGTGGTATGTCAATACCATTTCACACCTGAATGTTTTGACATTAATCCGGTCGCACATTCTTTGTTTCGGCACACAAAGGAGGCGTTTGAAGCCGGGTGCCTACAGGACTGTCTAGTCAAATTAGTGTAAACTTGAAAGAGTATATGATATAACTAGAGGTCAGATTCCATGGAATCAGATATACTTCCATGGTATCCCATCCCATCCCATGTGAGTGTTATGCGTATATGTGTATTCCTCTTAATTCGAATTCATATTGGTGCTTAATGATCCGATGGTGGACTTGCATTGACATTTCTAAATATTAAATATACTCCAAAGGTTTATGTCATGATGATTAATGACTGTCTAATGCATCATGGTCCTGACCAACTGAGTCACCATTCACCCAGCCAATTAGTTCATTTGTATTCAGTAGGGATACATTTTATGGCTAATTATAACCGCTCCCCTGGATGCCCAAATCCTGTTCAACGGTCACGAAATTTTGTGTGTCTGATTATAGAGTAATCGGCTTGTATATATATCAAAAGGGTGAAATCATATTAATTTGAGTAATATATTTCACCCGTTAACAATGTTACGCGCTAAACGGTCCACTCTAAAACTTATACAATCGTTCGAAAGTTGCACCTGGATACTTCTGACCACGTCAACAAATTTTTGTCTCAAAGTTTTATTTTTTAAGTAATTTTCCACATTTGTTTGTGGTGGAATTTGACAAGTCTGAACCCACCCGACGCAAGCTCTACGCTGAGCATACATCTTGGAGGCGTACCTACAGTATACCGACGTACATGCTTCTGCATTAAACTAGATCTTTATTAGCACGTTTAAATTTGGGGCTACAATTAGGTTAGTGATAGACTACTTAAGTATAAATATTTATATTATACTAGCAGGGTGACCAGACTTCGTCCGTGCTGTTTTCCCTATTGACAATTTTGAAGGTCAAGGTCAGGTCGGGGACTCGATTTGACCCGTGTAAAACATTCCCACGACAAAATTATCCCTAGGTATCAATTTCATCAAAATCCCGTCGAAAGGCGCGATTTGACCTTGAATTGACCATTTTAAAGGTCAAGGTCAGGTCGGGGACACAGTTTTACCGGTCCAAAACACTCCCCGGACAAACGTACCCATAGGTATCAAATTTCGTGGAAATCCATCCGTTTTACACGATTTGACATTGAATTGACCATTTTTAAAGTCATGACCAGGTCGGGGTCAAAAACACTCCCCGGACAAAAGTATCCCTAGATATCAAGTTTCGTCGAAATCTGTCCGGCTATTTTCCTGGCCATACCTAACAGACAAACAGACAGAAGTCCCAAAATATGTAGTAGATAGCGTTGTCACGAGTAAACCGATCCATCTGAAAATTCGAAAATGGCACTTTAGATTTTCGGTGGAATTTACCATAAGTCTCAACCCACCCCATCTTGCATTCTCCGTTGGGTAGGTTACTTTTAAAGTATAGCGGTCAAGATTTGGGGGGGGGGGTGGCTTGAATAGAATATCCAAATGTACCTGCTACGGCATTACCTCGCTCTATAATTAGCCCGTTTGGATTTGGTGGGAAGAATAGGTGCATTTTCCCGTTCCCCGTATAGCGGAAAGGGGTATATATAGTCACGCATTTCAATCAGTTTGGATATAAAGTTTGTTTCACGTTTGCTTTTTGACACTACTTAAATGACGGTGAACGAAACTATCAGTGGTGTTTTATTTTGCGAAAGTATAAAAGGAGTCATTTCCAATTCAGCAGACATATACTGACGGAAATAATTGAATGTCTATCAGCAGTATACTACGGTTTATAACAATATACAAATTGTTCTTACGAAAATGATGATGTTAGCATGTTTCTATGTGTTTATCGTTGTTATCGCAAATGGAATAATTGGCTATACGTCGTCATTACGTTAGTAGAAATATACACCGTACAACGAAGGTTTGTTTGATCAAATTAATGTAATGTTTGTATTTTGTTTGGTTGTATATGATATGCAATGTGTTGAAGATGCGAAAGAAAATACAAAAGTGAAATGCACGCACGCAGATAGCTCATAACACACTATACACGATAAAATGATAATTTACCACACACCATGGGCTACACAATTTACGAATAGGTGGGTTTATATTAAAATCCAAGTTATTTGCTTTATAACGGCTCCGATATGAACTCATACCAATATACCACTCTGGAAATGATTGTTGGAATTCGACGGGCGTTCTATCAGTTCTCTGGTAGAGGATTGAGACTGGCCCGCGGCAAGACGGGTGTATCGAATCGGAGGTAGGTTCCATCCCACGGGGAATGGGGTAGCCGGAGAGAGGTGAGTGACAAATTTTTGGCGTATATATAGATAATATATATTATATATATAAGCGGAATTATTTTGAAGAGCTCTTTTCACTTGACTGAGAACAAAATAATGTTCTAAGTCCAAAAGTTTTGGTTGAAATATTGGAGCCTTTTTCAAAAAGTGAAAACAAAATGAACGACTTTTCTAAAACAGGTCGATTTGGATCCGTTTTGGACTGGATTTGCTAAAAGTCATCTCCGTTTCGCGTGTAGCATAAGTTCGACATCTTCGGAGGAGATGTGTTCACAAGCACATCGGCCCAAATTGCAAACTTTGAGGGCCCGTAACTCTTGCATTTCTTCTCAGATTTCAAAAATCCTTTCCGGTATGGGTTTGTTATCGTTCGGGACATACATAAACTTAAATAGATAAATGTCAAACAAAATTTAATTTTGCAAAAATTTTGCCCCCCCACCCCAGTGTCAAAATATATGTCCGACCCTGTCCAATTTTCTTTCTCGGACTAAACTGACAAAGAATAACACGACTGTGAAAACCAAATGCAGTTATCTGGAATGATACGAGACGACAACAGAGTACAATGAAATAGAGGTTTGCCTAT
The DNA here is from genome assembly GCA_032622095.1 of Siphonodentalium dalli. Classification (NCBI taxonomy): domain Eukaryota; kingdom Metazoa; phylum Mollusca; class Scaphopoda; order Gadilida; family Siphonodentaliidae; genus Siphonodentalium; species Siphonodentalium dalli. Next base: position 115,956,762 of record CP136062.1, on the reverse strand, counting down.
TTATGGGCGGTAACTCTTCAGGGAAAGCGCGGACACAAGTTTTGATGCCCGTGGGCAGTAGGGCATATCGAGGTGTGCATACGGTCCAATTTTCGATGCTCTGCTCCTTATAATTGGCGAGATAATAAATGACATTTTGTTCATATAAAGGGAGATAACTCCGCGGGGTAAACGCGGACAATATTCGTTGTATGCCGACCGGTTAGAACTCATTGAACCCAAAATACATACAAATTTTCAGTTCGATACTCCCCATACTTTCAGATATTAAGGCGTTGCAAAAGTCTTGAGTATAATAATAATAATAATAATAGTGAAAAATATTTTTTTTTTATTTTTAATTTCACACCGTGCGGAAGCGTTGGGTCGAAATCGCGATATCTTCATTTTCAGTATCCCTTAGATGCCTACATTCCCTAGAGATTTCACGGTCCTACTGCAATTAGTTTCTGAGTATTTCAAATAAACGGAAAACGACCTCAGTACAAAAACAATATACTTCCTTGGTTACACCATGGAAGTATAATAATAGGGACAATCATGAGATGAAACAATCGCAGTTTAGGGACGGGATATATGAAGTATGGTGATTATATGTTGTCCTTAACATGTGTGTGTTGATCTCAAGTATTTGGACGTGACCCCACCCCCTGCCTCGAAATTGGGTGACGGGAATGTGAAATTGTCAAACCCGGCCCAAAATGCGAAGTTTGAGGGCCCGTAACTCAGTTATTTTCCAATGGATTTTAAAATTGTTTTCAGTATTGTGATTATCTCCTCACATAAATTGTTTGTTATAAATTTTGTCTGATTCGGAGACGGCTAACATTTTGGTTATTGGAAAGAATACGGGTCCAGATTCAAATTTTGATGGCCCAAATCTCGGCCATTTTTTAACGGATTTACGATCTGTTTTCAGTTTTGTGATCAACGTGTATGGTAGATGTTATATTTCAAGTTTCATATAATTCGGAGACGAAATAAATTTTGGTACCCCGGACCGCCCCTCCCCTGATCCACATCACTGAACCGACACTGGCAAAATTTGGCACACCGCGTGCTCTCTTCAGCCCGCACGCATTGGCGTATCAGATGACATCCAAAGTTCGACATCTTCGGAGGAGATGTGTTCACAAGCACATCGGCCCAAATTGCAAACTTTGAGGGCCCGTAACTCTTGCATTTCTTCTCAGATTTCAAAAATCCTTTCCGGTATGGGTTTGTTATCGTTCGGGACATACATAAACTTAAATAGATAAATGTCAAACAAAATTTAATTTTGCAAAAATTTTGCCCCCCCACCCCAGTGTCAAAATATATGTCCGACCCTGTCCAATTTTCTTTCTCGGACTAAACTGACAAAGAATAACACGACTGTGAAAACCAAATGCAGTTATCTGGAATGATACGAGACGACAACAGAGTACAATGAAATAGAGGTTTGCCTATTTATGGGCGGTAACTCTTCAGGGAAAGCGCGGACACAAGTTTTGATGCCCGTGGGCAGTAGGGCATATCGAGGTGTGCATACGGTCCAATTTTCGATGCTCTGCTCCTTATAATTTCCGAGATAATAAATGACATTTTGTTCATATAAAGGGAGATAACTCCGCGGGGTAAACGCGGACAATATTCGTTGTATGCCGACCGGTTAGAACTCATTGAACCCAAAATACATACAAATTTTCAGTTCGATACTCCCCATACTTTCAGATATTAAGGCGTTGCAAAAGTCTTGAGTATAATAATAATAATAATAATAATAGTGAAAAATATATTTTTTTTTATTTTTAATTTCACACCGTGGGGAAGCGTTGGGTCGAAATCGCGATATCTTCATTTTCAGTATCCCTTAGATGCCTACATTCCCTAGAGATTTCACGGTCCTACTGCAATTAGTTTCTGAGTATTTCAAATAAACGGAAAACGACCTCAGTACAAAAACAATATACTTCCTTGGTTACACCATGGAAGTATAATAATCGCAAAAGGGCCATAACTCCGCCAAGAAACATTGGGCGGAAATCCGGATACCATTATATTTAGTAAACCTTCGATGCCTATATTCGCTAGAGATTTCGCGTTCCTACTGCAATCAGTTTCTGAGTATTTCGAAATAAACGGAAAACGACCTCAGTAGAAAAACAATATACTTCCTTGGTTACACCATGGAAGTATAATAATAGGGCAAATCATGAGCTGAATAAATCGCAGTTAAGGGACGGAAAATATGAAGTAGGATGATTATGTCTTTCCCTTAACACGTGTAGGTTGATCTCAAGTGTTTGGAAGTGACCCCACCCCTGCCTCGAAATTGGGTGACGAGATTTGGAAATAGTCAAACCCGGCCCAAAATGCGATTTTTGAGAGCCCGTAACTCCGTTATTTTCCAATTGATTTTGAAATTGTTTTGAGTATTGTGATCAGCTAGTTACATTGATTATTTGTTATAAATTTTGTCTGATTCAGAGACGAATAACATTTTGTTTATTGGAATGAATATGGGCCCACATTCAAAGTTTGAAGCCCCAAATCTCCGCCAGTTTTTAACGGATTTACAATCTGTTTTCAGTTTTATGATCAACGTGTATGGTAGATGTTATATATCAAGTTTCATATGATTCGGAGACGAAATAAATTTTGGTACCCCGGACCACCCCTCCCTTGACCCACAACACTGAACCGACACTGGCAAAATTTGGCTCATCGCGTGCTCTCTTCAGACCGCACGCATTGGCGTATCAGATGACATCCAAAGTTTGACATCTTCGGAGGAGATGTGATCACAAGCATATGGGGCCAAATTTGCATTGTTTGAAGGCCCACAACTCTGTCATTTTTCAATGGATTTTCGAAATTCTTTCAGTTTCTAGATCGGTTGGCGGTATGGATGTTATATTCCAAGTTTCATCCGATTCGGAGAAGAATAAAAAATTGGTACCCCGGACCACCCCTCCCCTGACCCACAACACTGAACCGACACTGGCAAAAGTTGGCCCATCGCGTGCTCTCTTCAGACCGCACGCATTGGCGTATCAGATGACATCCAAAGTTCTACATCTTCGGAGGAGATGTGCGCACAAGCACATGGGACCAAATTGCAAACTTTGAGGGCCCGTAACTCTTGCATTTCTTCTCGGATTACAAAAATCCTTTCCGGTATGGGTTTGTTTTCGTTCAGGGAATCTACATACTTAAATGAAAATTTTGCCCCCACCCCAGTGTAAAAATATATGTCCAACCCTGTCAAATTTTCTTCTTCGGACTAAGCTGACAACGGTCAACACGACTACAAAAACCAAATACAGTTATCTGGAATGATACGGGAGGACAACAGAGTACAATAAAATAGAGGTTTGCCAACTATGGGCGGTAACTCTTCAGGGAAAGCGCGGACACAAGTTTTTATGCCCGTGGGCAGTAGTGCATATCGAGATGTGCATACGGTCTAATTTTCGATGCTCTGCTTCTTATAATTTCCGAGATAATAAAATGACATTTTTTCAAATAAAGGGAGATAACTCCTCGGTGAAAGTGCGGACAAAATCGTTATGGGCCCTAGGCATAGAACTCATGTACCCCAACATACTTACCAAGTTTTAGTGTCCTACTTCTTGTACTTTTCGAGTAATAGTGGTTACAAAAGTGTCAAGTATAATAATAATAATAACAATGAAAAATAATCGCAAAAGGGCCATAACTCCGCCAAGAAACATTGGGCGGAAATCCGGATACCATTATATTTAGTAAACCTTCGATGCCTATATTCGCTAGAGATTTCGCGTTCCTACTGCAATCAGTTTCTGAGTATTTCGAAATAAACGGAAAACGACCTCAGTAGAAAAACAATATACTTCCTTGGTTACACCATGGAAGTATAATTACTATGTACCCAGTACCTTTAGTGGCCCTCTACTGTGTACCAGTTGGCCTGGTAACAACAGTAAGGCTAGCGGCATCTGCATGAATGTGGACCATGTACAACATGGTCCTAGTCGCATGGGTGTTAGCAACATGTACTTAATTATCCGATAATTTAAATTATTGTCAGTTATAACTATAATGCAGCACATATTTGACACTTAAATTTATATAAACATATACTTCTGGCAATATTCTATTGCGCTACATAGTATTGAGTTCTGAAATCCATTTTGAAATAAAATATTACATCATAATATATAATTATACTACAACATACGTATGCATAAAAATATTGAAAATAGTCCATACCTTCTTATCTTACTTCTATGTGATATCTAGGGGCTTTTTCAATTTAGTACTTATTTGTGCTGAAGACTGAAGCGCAAATTAATAATAAGGGTTATTTGTGCTGAAGTGCAAAAAATTACGCTTAATTGGAAATCATTTGCAAATGATTTATGCTGAAGGGAAATGATTTACACTTCAGCATAAATTATTTTCATTGAAATAAGAAATAAATGTGAAAAAGGCATCCTATAGTTATCAGCCATATTTATTGGAATTAAGTACATGTTGCATTAACAAGGCTCTGAAATGCAGATTCAACCTGGGGGTTCCAGCTCGGTTGTTATTCATTTTAAAATTTAGATACATGTAACTTTACTGTTACTTCTATGTGTCTAATCTTTACTCATGCCAGCTGGACTGGATATTTTTTACAGCAAATGCAGTGTCTCAGAAAGAAATACAAATCTATAGTGCTTATTGTCAGTACCAATATTCAGATTTATATGGCAAAGGGAATGGCACATTATACTAATGATAATGGGTTCCATTTCTCACTAATCAAAGAAACCATAAGGTCCATAGGTTAGGAAATACACGTTCCTGAAAGTTAATACTACACTAACTTGGACAATACCATGCATTAATCAGTTTATAATTTTCAACAAAATATTTTGTTTAACTATTTATATTTGAGACACAACAGTGCATGGCACTGAACAGGGACATGACAACGAGGGAGGTGGGTATCTAAAAAAAATTTGACACTTCAAAAAATTTGACACTCTAGTCGGAAATTTTGCAACACATAGGCACATACCTGTAAAGGTTGAAATTGTTCTCATTGTTTGATTTTCCAACCCAAGTAATTAGTTATTTTATTAGACCAAAAGCAGCATATTTTTCTAATTTTGGTAAAAACAAATTTGAAATAACTACTGGAAATTGTTCAACCTTAGGGGTGTTTAGGTTTGAAGCAAATGGACACCCCTGACCAACAGAGACCCTCGTGCCACGCCCCCGATACTGTATACACATTATGTTAAGTGTAACTTTAATATAGATTTTGTAGTATATTAATAATTCTGAGTCGAATATAGCAGCCAACATATTAAAGTTATTCAATCCGATTAAGCACCACTAAATTACTATTTCTTTGGCTTCAGGGGTAAAAAATATTTGATTCTAGTCGAGGAACCTACCCATCAAACCTCAGAGCGACCAGATATTTATTTTTAAGTTTGTTATTTCTCGAGATGTGTAGTAATAATTGCCCCAGAAACACTTATTCAAACGGACGAAGATGGACAACTCTAAAATCAACTGGTAATATTAACGCAATTTTGACTGAGACCATCCTTTTGACGGTGTGTTTCTGGGCCAAACAATAGAAATAACAAAACTTCAGAAATTTATATCTGATCACTCTGAGCGTTGATGGGTAGGTTCCTCGACTCGAATCAAATATTGTTTATACCCCCAAAGCCAAAGAAATAGTAATTTATGATGGTCTGATCGATTGAGTACCTTTAAGCTTGTTACTGGCATTTTATATTCTTTCCATTTTTTGGACAAGAAATGTCACAATTTTTAGAGCACAACTACTTGTCTACTTAGTATAATGTTTGTCACTGTTTGACAGTGAGTCCCATGTGGTTTGTATGGGAATAATAATTTCTTCACAACATTAGGCATGTTATGTTTTTATTACTTGGTTTACATAATTTTTTAGCTTAAAGGTAGGTGAGGTGGACAGGTAAAAAAACAAAATAAATAATACAATGTGTCAATGACACTGTAACTCAAATTGAAAAGGGAATATTTTCATGTGTTACAGTCAATGGAACGATTAGGAATGCGAAAAGTTAAAATGTCTTAGTAATACTAGATTATCAACAGGAAGAGATATATAAAGTAAAATTCAAGATGATTGCTGGCAGCTATGATTTCAAATGAAATTCAAAAACATTTGATAGCTTCCACCTAGTAGATCAATATCAAGATTGATATGAAGTTTGGTGATAATCGGCTGAGGGAAGTGGACCAAAGAATTTGTTCATGCAAAGAATAAAATCCAAGATGACTGCCAGCGGACATGTTTTATGGCCGAATGACACCAAAATGACTCGTTCGCATCTACATGTCAATGCTAACAGCCATGCCAAATTTCACAATGATCGGACCAAAGCTACTTTGGCTTGTAGCCCGTGCCAAAGGACTTAGTCATGCAATAAGTAAAATCCAAGATGGCTGCCAGGAGCCATGTTTTATGGCCGCATGACCACAAAATGACACGTTCCCATCAACATGCCAATATTAACATGCATACAAATTTCACGATGATCAGGCAAACAGTTCGGCCTGTAGCCCATGCTAATGGATTGAATTTTGAAATCCATGATTACCACTGGCGGCCTTGTTTTTGCCAAATGAGCCCAAAATGACTCATGAATTGAATTTCGAAATCCAAGATGCGCTGGTGGCCATGTTTTTTTGCAAATGACCCCAACATTACTCGTTCCCATCTACATGTCAATGTCAACGCACGTGACACATTTCAATGATCCGACTAAAGGTACGACCTGTAGAAATTGTTGACGAATCCCGCACTCGGACGATGGATACCTGTCAAGTTGAGCTAAAAACTAAATAAAATAGGTATGTTTTTTGGGGGGAGTGGAGTCTTCTAGCATGATCGTTCTCCATTTTATCACCTGATTTCAGTTGATAGATTTTTGTAACATAATCATAGCCAGGCTTCACTGCTGGATTGATTATGTTGTATACATGTATGTTATGTAAACTATTAAACTTAAATCTTTTGATCAAATTTAAATAAAATTATAATTTTTTGTATGTCTGGATTAATATCGGCAGGCAGGAATAAAAATAAACAACATTTTTTTTAGAAAGGAAATCCGTAAACCAAGCTGAACCAAGTAATAAAAATTAAATGCCTGGAAATTGATCAACCTTGGGGGGGGGGTGTTCAGGACTTCAGATGTTTGGAGCAAGGGGGACACCTCTGCCCGACAAAGACCCTCAAGCTACAACACTGGTGCTGTATACACATTAGAGTCACATATGATATAATATACTTGTATATTTTATGGACATTGGAATTTAATAATAATTCGGGGTCGAAAATAATAGCCAACATAAGCTTTTGTTACTGTAATTCTATATTCTTTCCATTTTTAGGACAGGAATGTAATAAATTTTAGAACACTACTACTAAGTTTACAGGGACGAGGCAACAGCGGGGGTTTTTTATCTCCCCAACTTTGGTCAAAATGTTCAACAGTTGAAAATTCATACCTGACACAACATTAGTTGGACACTTCACACCAATAATAGGTTGAAAATGTTCTTTGCATATTTTCCTTCTTTTGGTAAACATTTTGGACTGAAATGGCCATCAGTTGGATATTTCCAACACTTGAAAAACTTGTGTCCCGATCCTTACCCCGTGGCTAGTAAAAACTGTTATTAAATTTAAGAAAACAATATTATCCTACATTTGGTCAAAATTATAACTGGAATTGTCATCAGTTAGAAATTTTCCAACCAAGTCAGGTTTGATATTTCCAAAGTCAGGTTTGATATTTCCAACCTAAGTCAGGTTTGATATTTCCAACTTAAGTGAAGTTTGATATTTCCAACCTAAGTCAGGTTTGATATTTCCAACTCTAGGAAGGCTTAAGCTAGTCTGGATGCTATAACATTTGTGATTTTCTTGTTCAGATTTAAAATTTTCGCACACCAGGCCGAACCATGGTGGCCCAGTGTGTCCTGGTCCCTCCCCTGTGGCCAATAAAAACTGCTAATTAGTTTAAGAAAACAATACTACATATGGTTAAAATTGTGGACTGAAATGGTCATCAGTTTTCAACATTTTTTCACACCGGGCCGAACAACCATGATCAGCCCAGTGTGTCCTGGTCTTGTGCATTTGTCTGGAGTTAGATCACTAGATGTTAGGATTTATGCAATTTTCAGTTCAAATATCTGAATATTATCATACGGGGTGGATAGAACAATGTTTTCTGAATAGGCTATTAGGCCTGAATATTTAGGTGGAAGGGGAAATGAAATTACTCTAAACATTTGTTCGGGCGGGGAGAGGGGGTGCAAATGGAATTATGCAGTTTTGGATTGATTCAATGGGGGTGTATGCACAGGGAATTATGCAAAACCTTGTCTGTGGTCCGATTCAGGGGGTGGGGGTGCAGTTTGAATTCCCCAAGGTGGACACCCCAATGGAGACCCTATAGCTACGTCCCTGTAAGTATTGTGTTCGATTCCCATGCCATTTATATGGGAATATTTATTTCTTTACATTATTAATTAAACACATGTCATATACTCATTTTATGTCTCTTTTTGAAAGAGGGGGGTACTAAATAAACTTGGCGTACATATGCCATCTAATACATTAGTTTTAAAAATATTTTACTTGGCACCTATTGTCACCACATCTAATAGACAGTATTAAAGCACAAAAATAGAAAATGGGGGAAAACTTTTCAAGCTACCTTTAAAATTTTAAAATACTTGGCTATTGACTAACCACCCACCACTTCATACCGATTATTACACATGCGCAGACCCAATCCCTGACCCTGAGTATCGCTAATTTCTCTGGGTGAATGATATAACATGTTAGGCACCAGCTATAATACTTGTGGGAGCATAAAATTCTAATTTTCATTTTTGGGGTGTAAATTTAACTTCAACCTGTTTACTGTCAACTTGTCCCTAATATATTAAGCCGTCTCTCAATTTGATACCTCTGGGCTGGGGTCTATTTCCACTTATCCTTTGGTTTAACCCATAGACACGTGTGCTATGGACTGTGCCAATGGGTTGAACATAGCAGATATTAGGGCAATATTCCAATCAGATATACCCACCCAACAGAATCTTGTATCACATGTTTTGGTGGACGTCCATCATAACAATAAGCATTAATTGCTAATTAATTTATGGCCAATACATTAATAGCAAGTCAGTCTGTGTCATATAATATTTTATGTTTCCAGCTCAAAGTTCGAGTGAAAGAATCTATAAAGCAGTTTGATGTGAAACGAAAGTTCCCTGCCACTGAAATTGTTGATTGTGTCACAGAGAAAGTTATGAAAGTATCTGATAGTGAGCCAGTTTATCTGAATGAGGTGCGTAGTGACAAACCGCATCTGGATGCAATGTAATATCCAAGTGCTTCTTCAACTTGCATATATGTGCATTTATCTGTTGAATAAAAATGTAATTGATGCTAAAGATGCAATTTTACACACTTTTGTAACAAGTTTTATAGTTTCTTGGGTACAAAATAATAAATATGAATCAAAGACCCCTGACAAGAAACACTTCTATCAATTAATATTTATTTTATTTAAATGTTTCTGGTATAATAGATACGATAAATTTGGGACATTTTAGAACTTGGGGAATGTTTGGAGTACAGCATGTGAGAGTACTCTATCTGGCACTGTATGATTCGGTAGAAGAAATTCCTTGTAACTAAAAGTAATGAATATTACAATGTAAAAAGTCATGGATATCTCACTGCCTCATTATGAATGCACATACTAATATGAAACATAATCAACTATACTGTGAAACACTGATTTTGCAGAAATATAACTTTCAAAGGATATCCTTCACCAAAGCACAACGTTTCAGGGCAATACATCTACATATTACAAAATAAATTAAATATCTAAGACCTCTTAGAACGGATGCTAAATACAGGTAAAGAATTACATTTTGGAGTGATAACCAACTGTCACCTGAATTTGATTGATGCATATTATATACATGTACAATACTAATGATGAGGAAAATGGATATTTGGTGAATAATAATAGTTATACAGTATGGTTGAATATATCTCTGACTCATAAATTTGTCGATGTCTGTGAGTACTGTCGGACGTAACTCTATAACAGACAACAATGGGAAATGATGAATTTAATAGAAATAATAAAAAATACTATACATTTAACATTTCTTACATTAAAATCCATTCCAGCATATTGAATGGATCGAAAGAAATACAAACTGTCAAAGTAATAATTGATCTTCATTGATAAATAGTATTAGTCCTCAAGAGAGATACATCTAGTTCTAATTTCACAATCTGAGATAATAGCCAGGTTCAGCCACAAATATTTCATAATGTTTAAACTTGTAATGTGTGATCTTCAATCAAATTATGATTTTCCTATGCAGGCAAATATCTGCCTACAAAGCAGTGATAGCTCATTTCACTTTCAGAAGATTGGATTATTCCTCTTTGCTAAAGTTTCATATGCTACACATTGGACACAAAACTTCTAAATGGGTTGACCGTGCATTTGTAGGCATCATGATCATGTGAGTCAGGTGACCTCTGTTGGCAAAGGCAATACACATTACAAGTGGCTGAACATGGCTAAAACAACTGATACGGTGTAGTCTGGACATTTCCAGTATTAAAAAAACATTTTGTAATTGAAGTAAGCATACAGTTCAGGTACTGAAATTTCGAAGCAAAATTGGTGCACGTTATATGCCTTTGAATTGAAAAAAATAGCTCTTCAAAAGCATGATCTGAAGGCACACATAGTGTTTGAAACTTTGAGAAGTTTATATGTTCACAGTGTTTCCTGAAGAAAAATCAGGAACATTACTGATGTATGTACATGTGTGTACATGGGTTACCGTTTGTTCCAAATGGTTTTGGAATGATTAATTTTCTAAACTCAATAATATTGAGATTCCTTTTTATTAACAGTGTATGGGATCTTGAACACTATGTGTGGCTTCAAATTAAATTAATGTGATGGATCATAATTCTAATCAATATGCTGTCTAACTTCAGGAAACATCATTTGAGTGTAGCCGAGAAAATATGCTTCAGTGTGGGCATGTATGCCAAGTGTGTGTGAACATAAACCTCAGTGCAGAACATAGTTATTTTACAGCTTCCACAAGTACACCAATGTTTTTAAATTCTTCAACATCACATATGAAACCACTTTCAACATCAACGCCAATTAAGATTGTGGATAGAAAATGTAAGTCAAACAAAGATATGGAAAGTGATAGAATGAGAAAATTGATACTGATGAACATTATGTTGTTAATAGCAAATCTGGCAGTGATAGTGATTGTGCAGATGGTGAGAATGAAAGTGTGGAAAAGAAGTTGATTAAAGAGAGAAAATTCATAGCGTTCGAAAGTTGCTTGGAAGAGTTATTGAACAAGATAAATTGTAAAAATTGCAAAATACTGCACCTATTCAATGATGGATATTGATTCACACAAATTGGTATATTTTGAAAACATAAATGTAAATGAAACAGGGAGTTCTTCAAAAATGGAAATTAAAGGTTGCAAAAATTCTATCGACTATTTGGGAAATCAAGGTGTCAAGATTAATGTTCTGTCTAGACAGACACAGTTCCATAAGAAAAATGATGCGAACTACCTATTCACAAACTGACCATCAATTTGACTCATGGCACCTAGGGAAATCTATTTTTTTTAAATTACCAAAAAGGGCAAATTGAAAAGTTGTGAACAAATAAATGCTTGGACAAAGTCCATTATCAATCATATGTGGTGGGCTGCAAAAAATTGTAATGGTGATAAAGAACTCCTCCAGGAAATGTGGCTTAGCATTTCGAACCATATAACAAACAAACATACATTCAAAGGAAAACAGTTAAAAAAATGTGCCCATAAGAAAATTCCAAGAGTTGTAGCAGCTAAAAAAAAAGTGGATGAAAAAAGACTAATATATTGAATACAAAAACAAAAGATTAGTCAATGACATTAAAATGCTCAATAAATTTATCCACACAGGAAGACTTGAAGTATACCACAGTTTAATACTCAAATATGCACCAAAGAGACAGGAATTTGACAATGATCAAATGTGGACAAGGATTGCCTTGGCTGCAATAGATCATAATGAAAATGTTGGACGGAAGCAGAAGGTTTCATCCACAGGAGACCCTGTATATAAATCTGTGTTTCCGAAAGTCACGGGACATTGGGTTGCAAAAGCGATATATGAAGAAAAAAGTTATTTGTGGGTCCCAAAATTGTTGGAGGGGGTGCTTCAACAGAAAGTAACTATGAGTTTGCCTGTCAAATTGAGAGAAGATGAGGGGAATATTGCAAAAGTTGAAGCACCACCCAAATCCGAATTGGTTAAAACATTGTGCTCAAGATTTAAGTAAGGCCGAGGTTAATGAGTTTTATGTTTAGCGTCATCCCAGATTCTGGATAATTAAATGTGAAATTCTGTGATAGTTCTCGAGAGGTTTCTGAAATCACTTACATAGTGAGAGCTTTCCGATGAATGGCAACAAGCCATATTTCCGACTAAATCCTGAAAAGTTACCCATAATTCTGCTGTGGTTAAGAAGTCGATTAATTAGAGCATTGCTGTATATAAGATGTGATTAATAAAAGGCAAAATGGATATTATATTTTCCAGTCATAAAATTTCAACACATTGATTAATTTTTGAGGCATTTAAATAGTACCACAATAAGTGTCCCACAAAAGAGTGTACGTATTTTCCTGGTGAATACCGGTACCACAGGTAAACAAAACACTGGAAGGCGAATATGTAATATTGAGTTAAAGATAAGATATTATTATATTTTCAGTAACTTTTTCTGCCAAAATAATAATCGTATCCCCACTCCCGAAAGTCCCACGATGTTATCCCACTCCCAGAAGTTTATCCTACTCCCAGCGGTGACGGACTATTTATCCCAACCTAGCACGTTCCGAATTACGTAATTCGAAGTGCACGTTTTGGATTACTCCCCTTTCCCCAAAATAATTGTCTCAGTTCCAGTGCATATAACACAAAATACATCACCAAAAACACAGACCACCAATGTGTTATCGACATCAAATTCCAGCTCAGTGAATTTGCAGGATCAACACCAACTGGGAAACATTTTTGGTTACGCTACACTTCGGAATCCAAAGATCGAAATCGTGATAAACAATTGTTCCCACAAGTGCATTCCCACCAAGAAAATGAAAACAGTATCTTCAAGCAGTTCCACTGATATTCGAGTGCACATTCCAAATGAAAGTGCGCAGTGATATCTCATAGAACTAGGAAGGCTTATCCACACAATGACATTCTAAACAGTTACTAATTTAATCAATAAAGTTTGTTTGAAAAATTCCTCCGAAAAATCCCCCTTTAAAATTGGTGGCAATAGGAGAAATCAGTCAATGAAATGACGCCGCGTTCCTTATACGGGGTAAAATACTATGGCACGCGCCGCTATAGTAACAAATTCATGAATGAGTGACGTAATCGATTTATCTTATTTGGGTTGTTATCTTATCATTGCGCGTAATTTAACGGAAACATTTCGGTCAATATTCAGAATCGGAACATCTTCTCAATGCATTTTATTAGAGTTGTGTTATGACAAACTGACAGTTAACTATTGTCTATATATATTTATAATACATTGTATCCAGTCATCCTGAATTTGGTTCCTTAAAAAAATTACTTACCATGGTATCTTAACCCTTTCATTGCCAAGTCCGATTTTTGTATCAACCCATATTTCCTTGATCATTTTTCAAATTTATTGATTATAATAATGTGATACATTGACAGAAAGAGCTCTAAGACCTCTTTCCATCATTAGAGATCTTTCCATCAAGATCTCTTTCCGTCAATGTATCACATTATTATAATCAATAAATTTGAAAAATGATCAAGGAAATATGGGTTGATACAAAAATTTATCTTGGCACTGAAATGGTTAAAGGGGTACTGTACACAAAATCCAGCCATTTATTTTACCATCTCATATAAATCTCAACAGAATATATGTAACAAATTAATGAATTTGAGCCATGGATTAGTGCAAAATACAGTCATGTGCTCTATGAAGATGCAAACAGAATGGTCATTATAATGAAAATGAATTTATGACTGGATTCATAAATACATTACCATTATAATTACAATGTTATTTGCTCCATTCCTAGAGCACATGACTGTATTTTTGCACTAATCCATGGCTCAAATTCAGCTTCCTTATACCAACCATAATTATCGCGTAAATTACCATGGTAGTACTCTGTGTTATGTAAACACATGCCATGTTGTGTAAACAATCAAACTTATCAGTATGTAAATAGTATGTGATAAGTAATACACTCAACACCGGGGCGACCCCACAACCTGAACTTTGATTAGAAAGGCCACCATGGTCCAGCAAACTGTTTGCAACATACCAATATAGAGCTTGTTAATCATCGTCACTCATGATTCCAGTGTCGATTGGTTCACCATGAATCACTCCTTAAAAAATGCCACTTTGTTGAGTGTTTTGCTTATCACTCACTATTTACGTACTGTTAATAAAGAAATGCTCAGCCCTAACAATCTGTGTTGTGTGGGTAATATTGCATTCATACTATCAATATACTATTAGTATATTCTTGAGGAAATTTTCAAAACTTGATAACTGTTATTTTTAAATTATATATTGAAATCAAAACAAATACATGTGCATACACAGTTACCAATGATTATCATAATTTTTAATAACCGAATCTGGCACATGTGTCCAAAAATGTGGACACAGCGACTGAAAATGTATCATGACCCATCTGAAATTTACAAACTGTCAAAGTAATAATTGATCATCATTGATAAAAAGTATTAGTCCTCAAGAGAGATACATCTAGTTCTAATTTCACAATCTGAGATAATAGCCAGGTTCAGCCACAAATATTTCATAATGTTTAAACTTGTAATGTGTGATCTTCAATCAAATTATGATTTTCCTATGCAGGCAAATATCTGCATACAAAGCAGTGATAGCTCATTTCACTTTCAGAAGATTGGATTATTCCTCTTTGCTAACGTTTCATATGCTACACATTGGACACAAAACTTCTAAATGGGTTGACCGTGCATTTGTAGGCATCATGATCATGTGAGTCAGGTGACCTCTGTTGGCAAAGGCAATACACTTTACAAGTGGCTGAACATGGCTAAAAACAACTGATACGGTGTAGTCTGGACATTTCCAGTATTAAAAAACATTTTGTAATTGAAGTAAGCATACAGTTCAGGTACTGAAATTTCGAAGCAAAATTGGTGCACGTTATATGCCTTTGAATTGAAAAAAATAGCTCTTCAAAAGCATGATCTGAAGGCACACATAGTGTTTGAAACTTTGAGAAGTTTATATGTTCACAGTGTTTCCTGAAGAAAAATCAGGAACATTACTGATGTATGTACATGTATGTACATGGGTTACCGTTTGTTCCAAATGGTTTTGGAATGATTAATTTTCTAAACTCAATAATATTGAGATTCTTTTTTATTAACAGCGTATGGGATCTTGAACACTATGTGTGGCTTCAAATTAAATTAATGTGATGGATCATAATTCTAATCAATATGCTGTCTAACTTCAGGAAACATCATTTGAGTGTAGCCGAGAAAATATGCTTCAGTGTGGGCATGTATGCCAAGTGTGTGTGAACATAAACCTCAGTGCAGAACATAGTTATTTTACAGCTTCCACAAGTACACCAATGTTTTTAAATTCTTCAACATCACATATGAAACCACTTTCAACATCAACGACAATGAAGAATGTGGATAGAGAATGTAAGTCAAACAAAGATATGGAAAGTGATAGCGAGAGTGTCAACACAGAGATTAATGAGAAAATTGATACTGATGAACATTATGTTGTTAATAGCGAATCTGGCAGTGATAGTGATTGTGCAGATGGTGAGAATGAAAGTGTGGAAAAGAAGTTGATTAAAGAGAGAAAATTCATAGCATTCGAAAGTTGCTTGGAAGAGTTATTGAGCAAGATAAATTGTTCAATTTGTGGTTGTCCACCTGACCCAGATGATAGTAAGAAAGAAATCATTGGTTCGTGCTTGTCTGTAACAACTTGTTGTATAAGTGGTCACCCAATCACCCAATGGAAGACGCAACCCTTTCTCGGGAAGATGCCTGTTGGCAATTTCTTATCAACAACATGTACTTTAATATCAGGACAAACACACACACACATTGCACAATTTACAGACTTCATGAACATACCATACGTTTCACATACCACTCACCACAAAATTGAACGTAAGTGTGTCATGCCAGTCATAAAAAATAAATGGGATGAGTGGCAAGAAGGAAATATTCAGGAATTAAAAAATAAAATGGCTAAAAATGAAGAAGTGAGACTTGCAGGTGATGGTAGATGTGATTCCTCAGGTTATAGTGCAAAATACTGCACCTATTCAATGATGGATATTGATTCACACAAATTGGTATATTTTGAAAACATAAATGTAAATGAAACAGGGAGTTCTTCAAAAATGGAAATTAAAGGTTGCAAAACTTCTATCGACTATTTGGGAAATCAAGGTGTCAAGATTAATGTTCTGTCTACAGACAGACACAGTTCCATAAGAAAAATGATGCGAACTACCTATTCACAAACTGACCATCAATTTGACCCATGGCACCTAGGGAAATCTATTTTCTTTTAAATTTTCTTTTAAATTACCAAAAAGGGCAAATTGAAAAGTTGTGAACAAATAAATGCTTGGACAAAGTCCATTATAAATCATATGTGGTGGGCTGCAAAAAATTGTAATGGTGATAAAGAACTCCTCCAGGAAATGTGGCTTAGCATTTCGAACCATATAACAAACAAACATACATTCAAAGGAAAACAGTTAAAAAAAATGTGCCTATAAGAAAATTCCAAGAGTTGTAGCAGCTAAAAAAAAGGACTAATATATTGAATACAAAAACAAAAGATTAGTCAATGACATTAAAATGCTCAATAAATTTATCCACACAGGAAGACTTGAAGTATACCACAGTTTAATACTCAAATATGCACCAAAGAGACAGGAATTTGACAATGATCAAATGTGGACAAGGATTGCAGAAGGTTTCATCCACAGGAGACCCTGTATATAAATCTGTGTTTCCGAAAGTCACGGGACATTTGGTTGCAAAGACCGATATATGAAGAAAAAAGTTATTTGTGGGTCCCAAAATTGTTGGAGGGGGTGCTTCAACAGAAAGTAACTATGAGTTTGCCTGTCATATTGAGAGAAGATGAGGGGAATATTGCAAAAGTTGAAGCACCACCCAAATCCGAATTGGTTAAAACATTGTGCTCAAGATTTAAGTAAGGCCGAGGTTACTGAGTTTTATGTTTAGCGTCATCCCAGATTCTGGATAATTAAATGTGAAATTCTGTGATAGTTCTCGAGAGGTTTCTGAAATCACTTACATAGTGAGAGCTTTCCGATGAATGACAACAAGCCATATTTTCTACTAAATCCTGAAAAGTTACCCATAATTCTGCTGTGGTTAAGAAGTGGATTAATTAGAGCATTGCTGTATATAAGATGTGATTAATAAAACGCAAAATGGATATTATATTTTCCAGTCATAAAATTTCAACACATTGATTAATTTTTGAGGCATTTAAATAGTACCACAATAAGTGTCCCACTGGAAGCTACCGACATAAACATAACAAAAGAGTGTACTTATTTTCCTGGTGAATACCGGTACCACAGGTAAACAAAACACTGGAAGGCGAATATGTAATATTGAGTTAAAGATAAGATATTATTATATTTTCAGTAACTTTTTCTGCCAAAATAATAATCGTATCCCCACTCCCGGAAGTGCCACGATGTTATCCTACTCCCAGAAGTTTATCCTACTCCCATCGGTGACGGACTATTTATCCCAACCTAGCACGTAATTCGAAGTGAACGTTTTGGATTACTCCCCTTTCCCAAAAATAATTGTCTCAGTTCCAGTGCATATAACACAGATAACACAAAATACATCACCAAAAACACAGACCACCAATGTGTTATCGACATCAAATTCCAGCTCAGTGAATTTGCAGGATCAACACCAACTGGGAAACATTTTTGGTTATGCTACACTTCGGAATCCAAAGATCGAAATCGTGATAAACAATTGTTCCCACAAGTGCATTCCCACCAAGAAAATGAAAACAGTATCTTCAAGCAGTTCCACTTCAAATTCCACTGATATTCGAGTGCACATTCCAAATGAAAGTGCGCAGTGATATCTCATAGAACTAGGAAGGCTTATCCACACAATGACATTCTAAACAGTTACTAATTTAATCAATAAAGTTTGTTGTTTGTTTGAAAAATTCCTCCGAAAAATCCCCTTTAAAATTGGTGGCAATAGGAGAAATCAGTCAATGAAATGACGCCGCGTTCCTTATACGGGGTAAAATACTATGGCACGCGCCGCAATAGTAACAAATTCATGAATGAGTGACGTAATCGATTTACCTTATTTGGGTTGTTATCTTATCATTGCGCGTAATTTAACGGAAACATTTCGGTCAATATTCAGAATCGGAACATCTTCTCAATGCATTTTATTAGAGTTGTGTTATGACAAACTGTTGTGGAAAATATAATAAACACAATAGATAACTGTCATCAGCGACGAACGAAGTAAGGGAATGACAACAAGCCATATTTCCGACCAAATCATGAAACGTTACCCATAATTCTACTGTGGTTAAGGAGTCGATTACTTAGGGCATTACTGTAGGTCACAAACAGGGCATGCATAGATAGATATACTGGTTAACTGGTACAAGTACATATCTTTGGTTGTACTGGTATTATTTCTCCAAGGTATTCTTGTTTACTATAATTACATGTATTCTTAGAGTTCATATCATACCAGATATAAATTGAATTTTCAGTTTGTAAGCAGTACTTAGTAACAACATATAGTGCCATAATAGTGGTACTTCTATTTAACATGTTGTTCGCTTTAAAAAGTCTTTTCACAAATGTTATATAGATGTGTGTGCATCGGAATGACAGCACATCACAGAAGTCTACATGTAGTTAGTTGACTGCCAATGACTGTTGCCCTCAACTTAGAATCATTATTTTATAGCATACATGTAGAGCAGAAACAAAATCACGAGAAACCACATTGTACATGTACTTGGTGGCTTAAAAGCTCATAAATATCAAACATATCGGTACATTTCGGGCATTAGTAAATCTATTTGCAAATTGACTTTTCAAATAAATCATCACATGATGATAATGAAGAGCATAAACATATTATACTGGTGAGTTCAAAACAGAATTAAAGTGCCTAATATTTTGAGGAATAACAATTTCTTAAAAGTCACTATTCCAGAGACTTCGTGTCCAAAACTCTAAATAAGCATAAAGTGTGGAATTAGACTACAGGGCTATTCTGCTACAGTATGTTGTACCACAAATTTCATGTACATTTCTATAAATCTAGATTAGAAACAATCCACCAACATATGACTGAGAAAATATCCATAGGTCATACTGATTGAAAATTGAGAAAACTTCATAGGAATTACTGCACTGTCAATGGTGGGGGGGGGGGTAAATCTAGATATGCAACAGAAATTTGAGATTATATTCAGCAGCCCTTGAAATTAGGACAAATGACAAGGCATTTCCCACAACATTGCTTATTGCCATGGCCAATTTCGAGGTCCGATTCAGGAATTTGTTTTTGTCATTTTGAAAACAAGACATACATCGATTGGATTTAGACTATTGAGTCCTATCAGAATTGCTGAACCCATATCCCGCAGAATAGTCAGTTTGACATGGACTCAATATAAAGTACATGTACAATATTAAATGGATCATTTGAAAATGAAATGTAAGTGATATTTATAGCTACCATATGTGATTATCTGATAATCAAGGAGCCTGTATGAACTATTAATTGTGTTGCAGTTATGGTTTTACCTCAGTTATAAACTCACAATAACCCCAGTTACTGCGTTATTTACTTAGGGCAGTACAGTACATGTACTAATTTTGATAAAATTATTATTGACATTGGTGAAAGTTTTCATTAGAATATAATTGAAAACAGGACTGTTTCAGTAAAATATTCTCAGGATATTCGATTTTAAAGATATGGTAAGCATTGGGGGTTGGCATTTCCATTAAAATAGTCACATCCGTTAAAACCGTCATAAACCAGCATAAACAGAAAGAATATTGCATCATAAAAAGTGTGTCCTTATACCAACCATAATTATCGCGTAAATTACCATGTGTACTGTGTTATGTAAACACATGCCATGTTATGTAAACAATCAAACTTATCAGTATGTAAATAGTATGTGATAAGTAATACACTCAACACCGGGGCGACCCCACAACCTGAACTTTGATTAGAAAGGCCACCATGGTCCAGCAAACTGTTTGCAACATACCAGTATAGAGCTTGTTAATCATCGTCACTCATGATTCCAGTGTCGATTGGTTCACCATGAATCACTCTCCTAAAAAAATGCCACTGTGTTGAGTGTTTTGCTTATCACTCACTATTTACGTACTGTTAATAAAGAAATGCTCAGCCCTAACAATCTGTGTTGTGTGGGTAATATTGCATTCATACTATCAATATACTATTAGTATATTATCAATATACTATTAGTATATTCTTGAGGAAATGTTCAAAATTTGATAACTGTTATTTTTAAATTATATATTGAAATCAAAACAAATACATGTGCATACACAGTTACCAATGGTTATCATAATTTTTAATAACCGAATCTGGCACATGTGTCCAAAAATGTGGACACAGCGACTGAAAATGTATCATGACCCATCTGAAATGTATGATGCAGGTACACTATAATTCACAAAGTAATGGATGTACGAGTCTATAGAAAATATTGCTAAAAACCAGATAAAGCTGATGGTCTGATATAATTCTTGGAATTACGGTACTTGTATTTGAGGCAATCAGATTATGGTTCCTTAGTTCATGCAGAACATTTAGAATATCTGCTTTAAAGATACACTGTTTGATTTTTCACCCATAATTTACTATCTCTTCAGTTTTGGAAAAAATAGTTGATTTGAGTCGAGGAACCCACACTTCAAAGCTCAGAGTTATTAAATTATATTTATATGCACTGGATTTCATCCACCTCGGATATTTGTCAGCCTAGCAAGTTATAACACAATTAAATATGTACAATGACAACCATTTGTGGAAGAAGATGTTTCTACACTTTTTGTGATATGAGTATAAGACACAACATGCTGGGGATTTCCAGTTCAAATCAGACATCACCATACATATACGGTATATACACTATATCGACTCGAAATGTAGAAAATAAAAAGATTTAAATCAAAATCTAATAACTCGGTGTTCTGAAAGTTGAGTTCTACGACCCAAAGAATAATTAGTAAACTGGGTGTGGTGGGGGAGGTTGTGAAAATCATGCCATGAATCTCTACTCTGTTTTACGTCTACAGGCATTAGATAGAGATTCATGGCATGATCTAACCGGGGGAGGGGGTGTTAATTCGTAACAACACACATAGGCAAGCACAAAGGCAAACATTTCTGAGCTATACATGTACTGGCTTTAAGAAATTATTTAAAAAGTTCTGTTATGTCTTCCCTTTCATTTTTCCCCAAAAAACAACGGTGCTATCACGTCTATACAACTTACCGGCACATGTAGTTCAGTAGTATTAACAGTATGAGGATATGAATGACAGTGCTACTGTATGACTCAACGATACATGCAATAGAATCAAATGAGTTGTGGTCACATTTTGGTGTAAAATGATTTAAATACATGAACATGTAGGGGCATACAACATCGTGCAATTTTAGAATTACATGTATTTCTCCACATCGCAAGTGATTGGTTGTGACATTGCTCAATTGAATGGACCAGAAAGTTTAATTTTCCTACATGTCTAAACATGATTGAAACATCAAATTGTCGCAATATTTCCAATTAGGACCTCTTTTGTATTACCATACATTTTACAAGTAGATACAATAAAGCCAAATCACCTGATTTAACACCTTGTATAATGCTACATGTATATGGGATTATGGGTCAAGTAATTTAATTTGGTTTACCTTTATCAAATAAGTTATTGGCTATTGTTATCATAAATGGCACCAATGACTGGCATGACAAGTCATCATCAGATCTAACTAGTTCCCTATTACAACGGTTTGGTCATTTCCACTTAAATTGCATCGAAATAACTTATACAATAAATAGACACCACATTCGTGTATACTACAATATAAGGTCCTGGTTAATAAGGTGATGAACATCAAGTTGACTCATTATATTATACAGCACAATTTGTGGAAACCTAGAAATTTACAATAGATACCGGTATTTAAATAAATAGAAACATAAATAGCAAAAAATTATATATAACAGTTCAACAGACAAGTTTCCTGGTCTACAGACAAATTTACCGGTGCATGTATGTACATTGGGCACATGGTCAATCACGTGATTGAACAAGTCAGGCAGATATGGTGTCTATTTATGGGAGAGGTTACTTCCATGCAAAAGAAGAAATGGCTGAGCCGTTGCGATTGAGACTATACATAGAGGCATTACATGACCTTGAAGAAGATTCTAACGCTCCAGGCCTTAAGATTCAACGAGAATCACCAAATTGACTCTTGTAATGATTCTCGCGAACTTTTCCATTTTCAGTACTTTATGACCAACATGATTCGGCATTTGATTCTTGCAAAATTAAATGTACATGTATTTGTGGCCTGTGCTCAGTCAAGAAATAAATTTATATTACATGTAAAGTAGTATTCAGACGAGTCCGTTGCATTGGTCCATACATGTATGTTGTGTTGCGTTAAATCATTCACACAAGTGCGTACATTGCGTCATATTAATGCAGAGATTCTGATAAACCCAGCTAATAAGTTTGATATTGGCCCGGAATAAATGCACTATTGCCAATCAATCTTATCTGTTATAAATTTAGTTCTACGAATTCTCAAATCCCAACAACACTTTATTATTGACATAAATACAAGTTGAATTATTTTCCTTCGCTTCGAAGACAGCACTTATCGATTTAAAGCAAGAAACGTCATGTGTTGAAAATAGAATATCTTGTTAAACGCACGCAGCCAATAATAATGCATATTTTCTACAACGTAACAGACGCATCTCAGCCATCTGGATGGCTTTAATAGTGTTATTGTCTGTACATGTTTTATGATGTAATCCCAATTTCAATGCAAAGGACCCACCTGAATATTGCTTAACATGTTTTCCTCAAAATGAGAAATTAACAACAATCCCTAGAATATTCAATGGAATAAGTCATAACTCTCTGCAGCTGTCTTGAACCCTGTATAAATGTTATTGGGATCTGGAAATCGCTGACGGATCTTCTTGATAACACAAGCTGGAAGAACAATTCGATTATATAATCCTAACCTCTCGCCTCGCAAAGCCCAACAGATGAATGTTCTGTAAGCAGACGATCTATACTGATTGTTGTTTAAAACATCTGGGGCTCTTCTCAGCTTTTTATAAAGCATGATCTGTAGAAATGTGACTATCAGAACATCAGGGTCCAAACACAACTTTTCAAATTGGGGATTACATGTTACACATGACTGACCATCTGGTATAAGCTTTTGACAATACTCCTCTTCTCGACAACAAACACAATCTTCATCGTTAGGCATAATACCACATTCCTGACATAAATACCAGTCAATTCCAAGCGAGCGATCAAGAAATCGTGAATCAACCGAAGAAACAACAGGTGAATTGGACGCTAAATTGGCGAGCTCCTCGTCCGTGAATTCAGGTTCAAAACTGTACCCGACAGAACCCATTTCTTCGTCACTATTCGCCATATTAAATCAATAGCTTGCGGCTATAATTCAATGAGTAGAAATTGACAAAAACAATAAGCAAATCCCACGGACGGAAGTGAATGGAAGTAAAGGCAACCACTAAAATTTGTAGCCCGAGTCCGATCTTGAGTCGAGAAAATGTATAGTTGAGAATTTCAATTTCGTTTATTCGTTTATTGTCATTAATATATATCGAAAAACAAATTCGTTTACGATATGCTATGCTAGTTACAAATAAAAGAAACGAATATGATCATGTGTAAGTCTCATTTTTCAACTTTTATCAACATATTTCGTTCTGAAACCTACTAAAAGTTATAGTTCGAATCAACCGGAAGTGGACTTAATACGTCATCGACCGATATAAATGGAATCCCCCATGGTGTCGCGGGACATTCGAATTTTGTATACTTTTTTTCTCGCCGCAGTATTATACCCGTCAATTGGCATAATTGTGCATATCTAATAGTACATTGGCGAGGGTAATATCAATAATGAGAGTCTATTTTATCCAGGGCTTCGTTCCCCTTTAAATGTGCAGTATTATAAGGGGTGTCATTTTATTAAACGATGTCAATGTATGGTACGCATTCACGTGGACATATACTAGAGTGATTGGTGCACATGTCGATGTGAAAATTTAAAGGAATATACCTGCACAACGATATCATTATTTTATTTGAAAGTGATTGCTAACAGTAAAGAAATGATGGCGACTGTGTTGCCTCACATAGTAGACAACCCAATGTACGGCGTGTTCTGTTTTGCAATATTACTGTTGATAAATTAAACACAATAATAAGATCAATTTTCGGAAATTACAGCAATATAATTCAGAATATGGTAAATTTCACTGTGAAATTGATTTTAATTCTATGCAACAAATCGGGGTCAAGAAAACTCCTGAAAGATACTTACCAACTCCGTAGTGTTTCCTTGTCAAACTTGATCAAACAAACCATCTTACCCGATCTTCCCATTCTAAGGATGT
This sequence comes from Siphonodentalium dalli, assembly GCA_032622095.1. NCBI lineage: Eukaryota > Metazoa > Mollusca > Scaphopoda > Gadilida > Siphonodentaliidae > Siphonodentalium > Siphonodentalium dalli. Next base: position 115,931,782 of record CP136062.1, on the reverse strand, counting down.
AGTATGAATTAAATTTAATATTTTTGCACATTGCCAATATGGGGGACATCGCTTTCATAAACATGAAAATCAGTTATACCAATTAATTGAAATAAAAAACCCATCCATGCAGATAAACAAGAGCCACCATCAGATTTAATAATACATTTTCCCAATAACTTTGACGTTACCAGAAAGTTGTTGGTTGGGGTGACGACGTTCTCTCCTACCAGTATTGGTGGGGTAATGACGTTAGTCATATTACTGTTGGGTAAAGGGTTAAGAGTACTACATACTACTAGGCCTAGTATTAGTAGTAATAGCTATACTCAGCTTACATGTTAATGTCGGTATACCGTACGGCGTACGAATACTCAGTCTGTCTCACTCACAGGCCGTTTTAATGTATTTATTATAATAATTATTTAAGATATTATCATTACATTAGCCCGATTAGGCCTATTTCGTGAATCATTTTCAATGAATCAATCTTAGTCCTTATCATTAATTAATACTAAACCTATTGATAATATATCTTGAAGATCACTTCATATTCAATTTCAGATATAATATATGTATATATATGCCTTTATTTCCTCAAATCATGAAGAGCGATAATATAATTTATACATACAGTCATAAATGTGTTTTGGCATGTAGCCCAATGTTAACATTAAAATACACAATAAGTTAAGTTAAGTAAAATTTTACAGTTTATAAGACATTCATTCATCAATGTTCACATACCCGTCTCATTCACTCTGTGGTTCGTACCAATAAAGTAAGAATATATAAGTAAGCAATAAATTAATATTATATCAGGGGGGGGGGTGAAAAAAAAATTCCGGCACGTATGCCGGGGTGGGTGGGTGGTTTAATTATGACAAGCAATTTTTTCCGCAACTAAAAAAAAATTTCATGCTTGTTTTTGAGTGTTTAGGCAATGAGTTGGGCTTCAAAACCACTTTGAATGAGAGAAATAATGTAAATCTAACTGTAAACTGACTGCAGGCAGTTATCGTGTTGTATTTTGTTGCACATTTTGAAATCCAAGATGGCCGCTGGCAGCCATGTTTTTTTGGCCGAATGACCTCAAAATGACTCATTCCTATATACATGTCCATGTTAACATCCATGATAAATAGTATGCACAGAAATTAATATACAGCTGTTTACAGTGAATTTTCCCCCGCAAATCTGTTTTAGTGTTAAAAGGGGGTGGGTGTCAAAAAATGGTCGGAAAAAACTGCCGAAAACGGAAAAAAAATTTGGCGGTGGGTGGGTACAAAAATTGATTGAAAGGGAAAAAATGCCATACGTGCCTGAAATTTTTTTCCGACCCCCCCCCCCTGATTATATTGCGTTATTATTGGCTTTCCATACAGATTACAGGGCTAATAGATCCCACGTCTATGTGGTTGGGTGGGTGGGATATCAATGCATATCTGTGGTTGTCAATAGCCAATACCGAGAATGCGGCTTGCCATTCTGAATTTCTTATTCTTGGTCCGGCGGAAATTTTAATGTATCATTAAATACTACAATTTAGTACAAATACTGAAATAGTGCATACTGAAGGATTGAAGCGAAAATAAATTGGTATGGCCTATCCATAATTGGTATTCATATGATTGTTGTTTACAATTTGATACAATAACTTCCGCCACGACTTGAAGTTGTCACTGTCAGAAATTGGGAATGTTCCCTATTTAAAACAATTATTGGGTTTTTCCAGTGATTATAGTTATTTATACTGGCTGTTAATAGTATCAGCAATACTAGAAGTGACCTGATAACCAGTTAATTATTGAGGCGGACCTGAATCAATCATTCAATCTATCTTTTCATTGTGTCAGAAATGTAAATCAGCTGATCACTGAATCATATTCATGAATGGGAGCGAAGTTTGTGAATTCGAGAGTACTCGCGAGTATCTCCACATTTCCCTCAAACAAATAAGACTTCTTCTGCACTGGTATTATCTGTTGTGTGCCTATTGTTTCTGAAAACATCTCCAGATGACTAATAGATCTTCCAATGTTGTTTTGAATATGTTAACGGCGCATATATTGCACTTGTTTGCAGGGGTTGAATTAATTTTGATACGCCCTTTTGAAAAAAAGTCGTATTATGTAATCAGTCTGTCTGTCTATCTGTCCGTCCTTTAACATTTTTGGGTTCTGATCGATAACTCTAGTTTGGATTATTTGATCGGAACCAAAGTTGGTATGTGTATTTCCCAGCTAAAGATACAGGCAAAGTTCGAAAATGGGTTCCTTAAATTATTTGTGCATGGTGTTACAGCCCTTTTTCAACTTAGAATTTGATGGATTTAATAACATTTCGGTTTCCGACCAATAACTCATGTTTTGATTATTTGATTTGAACCAAAGCTGGTATACATGTGTTTCCCAGCTAAAAATACAGGCGAAGTTCGATTATGGGTTCCGACAAATTAGTTTCATGTGTCAGAGTTATGGTCATTTTTCAACTTAGAATTTGACCCCATTTTGGCATTGAAATTAGGGGTATGTCAAATATTTTTTGTCAGCTAAAATTATTATTTTATTTTATGGTAGTACAATTCGAAATGGCTAAAGGGCGTATTTTGCCTCGCCCTAGCGAGCTCTTGTTAAAATTTGTATAGCAATTTGCAGAACTGAGTAGATTTTGTATAGCATCCCCTACCAATAGATGTTTTTTTGTCTCCCAAACATTTTGTAGGTCTGTTATAAGGCAAAAAAACAGAAAGATAGTATGTTTCCGCTAACAGTGTGGAAAAATGAAGGTAGGTAGGGAATTGTTTGGTTTTATTTTATTTTTTATCCAGCTGCAGAAATACTGAACTACATGACCGAAGTGACATAACACGCCAACTTATGTTGTGGGGAAAGGATTACTTGAACAACACAGTGGAAATATACATTAAAATTGAATAAAAGATCAAACTTGGCTTATGATTAAGTGTGTTGTTTATAGTTATTCACATACTAGTACTGCATTTTCATAATTTTGGCTATATTACTTGGTATGAAATTGATGTCACTAACGTTTTATGAGAATTTTAGTCATAATACCGCCATTACACCCGTACGTGTATTGTGACTACATCCTATTGTCTGGAGGTAGCCAGTATATGTATATCCAACCTAGCTAGTATGCCTGGTTTTTTTGAAACAGTAGCTATATCCCTACCATGTGTGGTGATAACATCCATTGCTAAACCTCTCCTATAAAAACGTTCAGAAGTTTTATTCGTCTAGTGCTCATAACTATATTTAGTACTGAAATTTGAACCTTTCAATGAAATCAAACTATGAAGCTCTAGATTGAATAGCCAATGACCCCAATGGAATTCAGAATAAATAAATTAAAAAGAAAATTCCCTTCCTACCTACCATAAACACAGGTATAATTTGTTTTGGCCTCAGCCTAAATCCCCACCATCACTATTATTAGGCCATTAAGGTATACCATAATGTTATTTATTACATGATCCTACCCTTATTCCATTCAATAAACCAATTATATAATTTGTGATATTAAACATTCGTTTAATAACAGGAAATAGTGCCCGGTGACTATATACACTATACCGTCCAAAATCAACCTACATTAAATTGAATAAAGATGCTGTGCAGTGCAAAAATGCATCTGGAAACTGGAGGCATTATAACGTAAATGGGGTCAATCGACATGGAGCACGCGTCATCGAGTCATCGAATTAAGGATCACTGTGCTGAAATAATCAAAAATGTCAAAGCTTGAGTTGCGTCTGCTTCAGCTTCTCAGGATACCGAATCTACTGTTCTCTGCATGTGTCACCATCTTTTCTTGAACATTTGGATCAAAATATGGAGTCAACTGAACCAAATTTTTCTGACTCTGATAATAACGCATCATTTGAGTTATTTCACTTCCAATCATCTGATTCTCCCAATCATGAACATGACAGTTTTTTTCTAACATGAATTTTTCAAATCTGAATTTTTCTGAGAACACCATTAATGAAAGTGACAGTGAACAATCAGAAGACTCATAACCTGAAAGTAATTTTGATCTGAGAGATGAACTTTCGCAATGAGAAAAGGAATATAATATTACCCACATTGCTCTTAGGCAAACTACTCATTCTTCTGGGGAGTACTAATAACATCGGTGAGCTAGAAGTTTTACCACGATACCCAAGGACTCTTCTGTGCACACCATCTCCAGTACATTGAAACACTAGGTGGTGGCCAATTCTACTACTTTGGCTTCAAAGGCCACATTTCCAAAATGTGACCAGCTAAAGATCAATTTACCCCACAATTTGCAACTCAAAGTAAATATAGATGGACTGCCTCTATGTAAATCGTCGTCCACACAATTTTGGCCATATTGGGTCAATTTCATTATTGCCGTATTTTGTGGTTCCAGTAAGCCAAACAATCTTAATGAATATGTTAAGGAATTCATTAAGGAGGCAAGTGAGTTGTATTCGTCAGGATCTCAATCTGGAGATTCTGTTATCAAATTTGAAATTAAATCTGTCATTTGTGATGCACATGCACGTGCCTTCATTCAAGGAATTAAAAGTCATTCGGATTATAGTGAGTGCGATAAATGCAAGGATCCAGGACGTCATGTAGAGCGGAGGATGACATTTCCAAAATCAAATAAAGCCCTTCGCACAGATGAATCCTTCCAGGTTAATCACAAGGTCTATGAAGAGGAACATCATGTGAAAAACGTATCCATTTGGACCTGTAAGCACCTTTCCTTTAGATTATATGCATCTGATCTGCCTCGGTGTAACTAGAAAGCTGATAAAATTGTGGTCCGGCTTCCCAGGAAGTCCACTTACATGCAGGCAACCATCAAGCATGCCACTAGTTTAAGAAAGATTAATCTCTGTTAATGAGCACATTCCACGAGAGTGTGCTCGAAAGCCAAGGACATTAAATGAGGTTGACCGCTGGAAGGCAACAGAACTGAGATTGTTCTTACTTTATACAAATATTTTGAGTTTGATCACTCCTTTCCCAGCTAATCTCTTTTACTATTTCCTTCTGCTGTTTGTTGCCATAAGAATTCAGGCAAGTCCATCTATGTGCAAGAAATATAATTCTTGGGCTCAGGAATTACTGCTTGCTTTTTTAAAGAACTTCTCTGTACATTATGGAAAGGAAAATCTTGTATATAATGTTCAGTGTTTAATCCACTTGGCAGATGAGGTCAAAGGTCATGGTTATTTGGATCAATTTTCAGCCTTCCCATTTCAGAACTGTATGCAACAGATTAAACGAAAATTACGCAACAGATTGTCAACAGAACTTTAGAGAACTGTCACTCTTCATTGAACTTAATTAATATTAACTCTTTTGTTGAACCCAAACTCTTACATATCAACACAAATGGACCTATTACTGAAATTGCTAGAGGAATACACATACTGCAGTTTGAAAGTATTGAATTATCTCATTTGTATTTATCAAAGAAGGTTGGAGACAACTGTGTCAGAATTAATGAAGAAATTGCAATTGTTCGTACATGTGTATTTATCAAAGAAGGTTGGAGACAACTGTGTCAGAATTAATGAAGAAATTGCAATTGTTTGTAACATTCTGTCAACAGATGACGGGCTTTTTGTTGTTTATAGTGTGTTTGAGAAACAAGAAGATTTTTTCGTTTATCCAACACCTTGGAGTAATATAGATATCTTCCTTGTTTCAAAGCTCAAGTCAGGTATATCATGTGCTCATATAGATAATATTTCTCATAAATATGTGTTGTTACCTCACTGTGAAAATTTTCTTGCCATATCTTATTTACATCAACCATAGAATATCAGAGTATCACCATTAATTAGGCTACAGTTAATTAATTAAAGTTTTAGCATTATTCTAAATTCTCAGAACTAAATGTGGAAAGAGATTAATTGTTAAAGGTACTCAATCCGATTACGCCCCCTTAAATTACCATTTGGCTTCGGGGGTAAAAAAAATATTAATTTGTGAGTCGAGGAACCCGCCCGTCAAAGCTCAGAGTGATCAGATATCGATTTTGTGGTCTTTCTAGGCCAAAAATGAGATACACTTATGTGTTCTTATTTTAGATGTTAGGCAGATAAAGAAAGGAAAGGGCATGGAAGACTCGGTCTTCAACAGCTTAGTGGGAAGGTGGCTGAGGAATGCCGAAGACAGGATGTGTCCAATGAAAAGGGTGTCAGTTCACGTATGTATTCTGCAGTCTATTTAGGAGATAAAGATACACTCGAGTGAGATATTCTAGATTTGGACATCCACAAATTGTTTTCATGATAAAATCCCTGAATATCCAACGAATCTGGGTACGTTTATCTCCATTGTACAGAATACAATTTGGTACAAAATTTGAAAGTAACTGCACAAAATTACTTATTATGGACATTACATTAAAGAACTTCTCTGTACATTATGGAAAGGAAAATCTTGTATATAATGTTCACTGTTTAATCCGCTTGGCAGATGATGTCAAATGTCATGGTTATTTGGATAAATTTTCAGCCTTCCAATTTCAGAACTGTATGCAACAGATTAAACGTAAATTACGCAAATCTAACCATTCCATTCAACAGATTGTCAACAGAACTTTAGAGAACTGTCACTCTTCATTGAACTTAATTAATATTAACTCTTTTGTTGAACCCAAACTGTTACATATCCACACAAATGGACCTATTACTGAAATTGCTAGAGGAATACACATACTGCAGTTTGAAAGTGTTGAATAATCTGATTTGTTTTGTCAAAGAATGTTGGAGACAACTGTGTCAGAATTAATGAAGAAATTGAAATTGTTGGTAACATTCTGTCAACAGATGATGGGCTTTTTGTTGTTTATAGTGTGTTTGAGAAACAAGAAGATTTTTTCGTTTATCCAACACCTTGGAGTAATATAGATATCTTCCTTGTTTCAAAGCTCAAGTCAGGTATATTATGTGCTCATATAAATAACATTTCTCATAAATATGTGTTGTTGCCTCATGGTGAAAATTTTCTTGCCATATCTTATTGACATCAACCATAGAATATCAGAGTATCACCATTAATTAGGCTACAGTTAATTAATTAAACTTTTAGCATTATTCTAAATGCTCAGAACTAAATGTGGAAAGAGATTAATTGTTAAAGGTACTCAATCCGATTAAGCACCCTTAACTTGCCATTTGGCTTCGGGGGTAAAACATATTAAATTTGAGTCGAGGAACCCACCCTTCAAAGCTTAGAGTGATCAGATATAGATTTTGTGGTATTCTAGACCAAAAAATGAGATACAATTCTGTGTTCTTATTTTAGAAGGGGTTAGGCAGACAAAGAAAGGAAAAGGCATGGAAGACTCGGTCTTCAACAGCTTAGTGGGAAGGTGGCTGAGGAATGCCGAAGACAGGATGTGTCCAATGAAAATGGTGTCAGTTCACGTATGTATTCTGCAGTCTATGTAGGAGATAAAGATACACTCGAGTGAGATATTCTAGATTTGGACATTCACAAATTGTTTTCATGATCAAATCCCTGAATATCCAACGAATCTAGTATTTTGCCATTAACCCTTCCATGACTGAATCTTAATGAAATTTCCGAAAACCTGTGCCAATGCATTCTATTATATATGCGAGTCTCTCAGGGAGTCCGGCATTTATATAAGAGAATACATTGGCCTAACGGGACGGTTTATGTTTGTGATTCGGCCCAAATGTATTTAAATAATGTAATTACATCAAATTATTCTTTACATAGATTTCTCTGATTCAGAGGTTATTATGTCAAATTATATTATAAACATCCCTTTCCCAATATTCTCATTCACTATTCTATCTTTGTACAGTATGTCATCAATGCTTAGAGAAAGTATATCTACTCTCAGGAACCAAATAATCATAATGTATGATTATGAATTTTGTGCAAAAAATCCACCGTATATGATCCTTAGTTGTGTCTATATACTTATTTTTGATCACCGGAATGAATGTGTGCCATGGTATGCAAAACATTCTGCCAAAAACTGGACAAATCATCTTTCTCTTTCTTGTAACAATGTATATATCTTCACACCCTATATATAGAACTGTAACATGATAATCACTGATTAGTTATATTAGCCCATCTGACAATAATCTGGGGGGGGGGGGGTCCACCCTCTACTATTATTTGGATCATGAGAGTAATTAAGGTATAGTTGTGACATGTCTTGTATTAAAACGTGAATAAATGGTGCTTGAAGATAAAATATTTGTTTTCATTCACTGAAGTTTCCTGAACTCAATGTTCGGTGTGTACATATTCCAGTCCCAGTATTGCAATATAGTCTATATAACACTCTATAGTACACTGATCCTATAAATAAATGAAAATGCCACTTACTGTGGTGCAATATCCCATTGAGCCTCAATTACAATGAACTTTTGAAGTTATTACTGAATTCATACACAGAATAATTACACCAATTTGAGATGTAACTATGAACAAGGTGTTTGAGTCCCCCTAAAAACCCGGCAATTTTCACAACATGGAACAGAAAAGAGCGTTCCGAGTTAGTCTATTCCTTATATGGTAGCAATAAAGAGCGTTTGTCCGACTTCGGACGAAAAATTGAAAACGGTTGGAAAATCGTTGTGACTTTGGCAAGTGTTTTTCAAAGCATATAACACCGGCATCGATCCAGTGCCAATTTGCACGCTGGACCGGAACCGATCCAACAGTGTCGGCCGATACCGTTAACCCGACACTGATCCGATAGGTTCCTAAACAATCCAAATTTATGCGTCATGGGGATTTTCCAACCGTTTTCATTTTTTCGTCCGAAGTCAGACAAACGCTCTTTATTGCTACCATATAAGGAATAGAATAACACGGAACGCCCTTTTCTGTTCCATGTCGTGAAAATGGCTGGGTTTGGGACTCAAACACCTTGTTCATAGTTACATTTTTCATTAGGCTACTTCAATTTGCGTCTTTTGGGGTTAAATAATGCTCGCAGAAAGGTAGTGAAGATATTTATCGACCTATTTCAATATCGGGGACAATTCAAAAGCGAATAATATTAGCATTTTGGAGCGCAAACCGCGATGTGGCTTTCAAATTTCCGTCAGTTCTAAACACTACCCCTAAATGGCCTAATGATCAGAAATGAAATTAGGTACTTGAAGAGGTTCATCACACTCGGATGTTTAACACTTAGACATACTATCAATGCACGTACCGGTACTAAATCTTGCAACCCCGAACATTATCACGAAAAAGAATTGAAGATCTCAATTTCATATCTTTGGCAGTACGGGTATTTGATTTGTCTGTCAACTTCAAGATGATACCACGCTGGTCATCCGTGTAACGAGGACCCGGGTACGTAACAAAGGACGCGACCCTCATGCTGTCCACGAGCGATGAGTTCAGGTAGGTACACACAGATCGTTATTATAATACCTTGTCGGGTTCAGCAGACGAATATGTTGTATTATTATCATTAACAATAGTTGGTTCTCCAATTACAACTTGTTATGTCATGCTGGATTCGATATTTTAGCATCATTTGTGACCATAAACTGTGAGGTTTCGATTTATCGAAGAAAATATGTTCAAATAACTAATGAAAATTCATAAATACGAAACCTCCTCCATAATATATGTTGTTGTGCCGGATGATATGTGTACCTTTCACATATATAAAATACCGTAGAAATTTCAGGATTGCTATAGATGCAAGTAAAATGAACTTTTATTCGCGTTTCCAGCAACTCTGGTAGTAACGAGGACTCGTTGAATTTTCTGGGGGAAAGTAACTGGACGCGAAAATTTGTAACGACGGACGCGTTTTTTTTTCCTAAAAAATATTTACCTTCCCATGATGTCATGGGCATATATGGTTATGTTTGAAAAACAATCAAGCTAAAATATTCAAATATGTCCAAATAATAGTTCGATTTGTTTTTTTGCACAACATAATGGGAAATATACTGTAACACACCGGGGAGTGTCCATATCGTCTCCGTTGGGGCGGTTGATGCATGTCGACCTGGATTTTTCCAACTGTATCCCCTTGAACCAAGCCAAACACTCCTAAAAGTTTCCAAAATAACAGTTGCACCCCAATATATTAACTGTAGCCACGAGTGAGAAGACACGTCTTGTTATTTATAAATTCCTATTTTTCATTTGCAGACGGAGAAATATTAGTGCCTATTGAAGGTGAATTCGTTGAAGTCGATGGCAGCCAAGATTCCCAAGCGATCCCGCCTTCTGGTGCTGGGAACCAGTGCAACGAATGTGGCAAGAAGTAAAAAAAATTGCAGTCATTACGGCAGCATTCATTATCTCACATAAAAGACAACATGCTATAAGTTGGCAAAAAACTAAAAATATTTCTGTGTGTCCACACTCAGTCAGTCGGCGATAAAATGTTGGCAATACTTTATTAAGCTGCACACGGAAGGTGTAGAAATCCAGTGACTCTGGTTCTTTATCAAGGCTGGTGTTGTTGTCACTGTTGGTGTCAGTGATGTCGGCACTGTCCGAGTTGCAGCTGTTGCAGTGTGCATGACGAATGGTGTTGTCGATGTTGCTGTGTGTGCTATCATTGGTGGTGTCATGGTTGTAGATGTTATTCATTTCATACTGATGTTCCTGTTTGTTCGTTGTAATTTTTCTTTTCTTTATGGAATTTTTATGTCGCAGAATGATGTTGTTGTCGCTGGATACTATGATTTCTTTACTGTTGTCCGATGGTATTATTCCTGGGTGGCTTATTATTTGATATCCAAGCTTTCCTGTTGTGTTGTTCAGATTTAGCTTCAAGTAATTTAGTTCCGTGCTCGGGTGTGATGTGGTGGCATGGTCAACCGTGTCAGCCAAGGTGGTGAATGGTAGTTTGCAGGTGTAACATCGGAATGGGGTAGGTGTTATCTCGTCCATTCCTGTAGAATAAGAGAATGCAAGCGTTAGACTGTATTTAATGTGCGACCCCTTGGAATTTTCCTTCTAATATGTCAAAACTCACCCTGGTTCTAATAAATGGATAACTTAACAAGTCTTATATAGTTTGGACATTTTATAAGGCATGAAATGTTCAACAACAAATTTACTGTTTCAGTATCACAACATGCCTACTGGCAAGTGATAGTGATCTCCATACACGTGTAATTTGCACCATGGTCCCATATCAGCTTGAGTTATATTATCTCGCCGATGGCAAGTGTCCGAAATCCACCCAACCACGTGCCTATCGATAGCAAACATGTATACACTCTTAGTTGTGCAAAGAAAAACAGAGTAATGGCGAGAGGAAGCACAAAAGTCTCCTGACAACGTTTCGTCTGTTTAAAATTTGCTGTGAAACAGATGGTTAACAATGCGACAAATAATGGTAAAACACATAAACATGTGATTTCTTATACATTCAAAACATTAATGTTTCTACATAATTGTTTGTCGGAATATTCGCATCCGCCGTTACTCAATGTGATATCTGATGCGCGTCCAACGGTACATGATAACGGGTCCTCGTTACTCGTTGATAATGTTAAATATTCGATTTGCTAGAAACTGGTTGCTTGGCGGTGGTTCTGTTGCTTATATTTCAATGACAGGGGTCCCGGCGGTTCCTCAACGTCATGAATTGTTCAGATTTGCACGTTATAACATCATTTTTTTGGTCAATTTGCGTGCTATTTCTGGATTTTCCAACAACTTTCCTCTTTATATAATAATTGTGGACACGTTTACATCAATTTAGCACCCACCGATTTAGACTAATATAGTACCAAAACACTACGCACACTGAAACATAGGTAGATTATTTTTAAAGGCATTTACTCACCGATTTCGTTGACCAGCCCGCGAAATTTTCTTCATACGGAACTCGCGTCCTTTGTTACGTACCCGGGTCCTCGTTACACGGATGACCAGCGTGGATACGTTGGTAACAAATCGTCCCGTCTGTATGTACCAATATTTGCGCCTGTCAAATTTGTACACCAAAACCTGAAACATCGCAGATGAAACCCGGTATTATTTTGAAAAGATAGTCTCATTTCTTGCTTACATCTTAAATATAATGCTCCCCAACTTTGCTAATATTAACAAAAGTCTTCCAAAATATTTTAACAACGGATGTTAAATGTTCTAAAAAAAAAAATTTAATGGCGGGTTAATTGTTTTACTTTCCTTGAGTTGTTTGCTCACAAATCAATGTTTCAACATTAAGACCACCTAATTTGAGAATTGCGTAGGTGGGAGTTGATTTCTCTGTTTTCTGTGGAAGTTGTCATCTGATGGCTTTCCAACAAGAAACGAGAGGTAGATGTCCGTATATTTGTAACGACAGTTGACGGTATATGAGGTGTGTATAATAGTTTACCTTCTGACGTTCAATCTGTGGGAACACCCACCGACGTTAAAAGTCTGATATATGAAGATGGGTCTGACAAACGCATCCATTGCGGTGCCTTAAATGCCAAAGGTATGGTCATTGTCAGGAACAGTGTAAATGTGAAGGAATCATATGTGCACTGTGTTCTATTTCTGGTCATGATAAAAAGGCAAGTGCACATGCGACAATGGATTGTCGTTCAGGTCCCATATGGGACTATGAATTCAAAGATGTAAGTCTTGTAAGTAATTTGTCAACAAAATGGTGCTTCATCGTCAGTTATCCACATTTCATATTCCTCAGTCGTTTCCACAAAGAAGTGTGTTGATGCCAGAACTCAGATATAGTATACACTACAATCGATTCATGAGGTGATAGAAGCAGATATTACAGTGGTTACATAAACTAGTAAATGGAGGATATTCTGCAAGAAGCAAGAAGATGTATTTTCGCCTGAGGTTTTTCGACTTAGACAATTTAGTGTTATTGGTTTTCAGAAGTTAAGGTAACACTAACTGCATGATGATTAAGGTAACCTCCTGAAATATAAGTGGAAATAGGCCGCTGTTATGCAAAGCTTGGTCGTGCTCTAACTTTGCATATTGTAACTACAATTTTGAATTTAATTATATATTCCCTTTCTATGTGTTGCTGTCACAAATTTGTTCCTCTTGGTTTATCTATTTATATTCATGTATTATATTTGTGTTTGCAAAATGGTCCGTTCTAGTTCAATTCGAGTATGCTCGCTTTGTCGTGGTTGTTGTTATCTATATATCTAAGTTCTAACATAGTATGATATGTATGGGAGGCTCTTTCACATTTATTATTTATTTGCGCTTAAGCGCAAATAACCTCTATCATTTGCGCTTAAGCGAAAATATTTGCGCTTAAATGCAAATCATTTGCGCTTAAGCGCAAATAGATCATATTTGCACTTAAGCGCAAATAAAAATTAATATGCATTGATCCCCCCTGAAATTAAATGGCACAGACCATGAACACATCACTCAAACAAATTGATCATTTGATTGGTCAACAATTGTGGTGTCAGGAAGGAGCCAAAAAATTCCACTTTTGTTCACATTCAAAATGGCTGCCAACAGCCCAAGGGCAGTGGCTGCCAATGTAAATTCAATATTAGCAGCTCTTGAAAGAGCCAGGCAAGAGACTGTCGACGATTCTGATGATTTTCAAAGTACTAGTAGATTAACAACTAGTGTGAATTCTATGTTTCACCGTCGGAAACGACGAAGAAAAGCCGTTTCTACGATTGCCAACCCAGATGCACGACCTACAACTAGTACTACTAGCCATTCTAGGACTAGGAGACCTAAACAAAGAGGTTTGATTATTTTATTTTATTACAATATGGTATCAGTTATAACTTCCACTTATTTGCTTATTGCATTTCTATTATAAGCCTACGTTTATTTCGTTACATTAACTTTAATTAGAATCATTTAAACTGTGAAATGGCGGGGATATAACTCAAAACGCACGCGCGGCATTTTGGGAAAATCCAGAAAGAGACCTTCACCTTCAATTACCACTGCTAACAAGAAACATAACTCCAGTTTGAATTGAAAGCTCTTCATTTACTCGTAGATTATTAGCGTTATATATTAGTGGCAAATAATATAGTTTTACCACCAATTACTAATACTACAGTATATATGTAGACAACGAACGGAAATTTGCGAAGGTTATTCATTAAAATATCAAAGCGGCCACATCGTTCGCGTCATCGCAGATTGGCGTACGCCTCGTGCCTGGCTTTTGCCTGATTTCGTGTCCTGAAATTGATTGTTCAATTCGTTGAAATAAAACAAGTCGAAGATAGTTAATTGACCCTTATATTGTAAGAACACTCACCCGCATCGAATGCACCCGAATCCTTGTTTTATTAGACAGATAATAAACATTAAATACACTTTTTCCTCGCAATAAATTTTTGTATCGACCGAATGCGGTCTGCACTTCCCGTGACACGCATAGCTCCGCCCAGTTGAAGGCTAACAGACCAATCACTACGTTTTGTCCAGAACGATTAGCCAATCCTATCAATGACACTCGGTACTAGTATTAGCTTGGCAGGTGCGCTTTTTGGATACATACAACTGGTATCCAAAGACAGGGTTGGCATGTTAACCCATTAAATGATAAATGATCATACGTCTGTGGTTGATTTATTTTATAGAATATTATTTGAAGGATGTTACCAGGGAGCAAAATAACTGCTATCGAATAACATTTTACATTTTGCCAGGCAAATCTTGAACGTAACAACATACATTTCTATATAATAATTTATAATATTATTAATTTATTTTCTGAAGGAATTAAAACTAAGAGATAGAGTTTTTCCCCTTCAATTGAAAATAATAGACTACAGTACAGTCTGGATCAAAATTAATCACATAACACACCTAAGTACCTCGACAAAAAACTAAATAAATAATTCTATACCCAGAATGGTTGCAATCTGTTCACGGTGAAAATTGAAACACAAGGATAAATTGACACGTAGAGTGTCATGAGATAGATATTGTTGACATCAAATGACTTAGAGGTGCAAATATTAGCAATAAAGAACGTTCATTATCAGCTTAGGTGATATATAGGAATATTTGCACATAACGGTTACCTTACCAGGGAAATGTCATGGGAGATGCGCTCTCACCTCAAACGACTTAAAGGGGAACTAATAAATAACATGATAAATAAAGAGCGTTTATTATCTGCCCAGATATGTGGGGAAAATTGAAGCACAACCGTAAACTGATGCGGGGAATGTCACAGGATAGCTAGGTGCTGTTGACCTCAAATGATTCAAAGAGCCAATAATAATTAGCAATAAAGAGCATATAATTTCAACTGAAAAGACAGATTTAAATATATATGGAGTGTCATGCAATAGATGATGTTTACCCCAGAATAATATTCATAATTTTAAATGACTTGAAGGTCTACTAATAGTTTACACATTCTTCACCCGAGCAATTCTGGGAACCACAGCTAGTACATAATGGACCCGTCACATATCTAAAATTTGTAAAAGGAAAAATTGGGTAAAACCCTTTTATAACTGGATACTCTCTGGCGAGTAGTTACTGGATTCCCATTTCTTCATTTGTAGGGATGGTTAGATAATAAGTTTGACAAACCTGATTGTTTCAAAATAAGTTTTTAAGAGCTCCAATGAATTATTTTGGCTCCAGTCATTTATTTGAACAAATCACATTCACCCAAGGACCTTCCATACCAAATTTGCCAGATAGTTGAGAAAAAACAATGTTTTTAAAAGTTTCAGTGAATTCTTTGGAAGAAAAGGAGTTAAGGCTTCTGGTTCCACCCTTTTGATCGGCTGATCCCAGTTGAACAAATCGGAATCTCATTCCTCTATTGAAGGACCATCCACATTGAATATGAGCCCATTAGGTCTCGTGCTTCATGAGAAGACGTTTAATGAATGTGTCAATGACACTGTAGCTCAACTTGGACGGGGAATAATTTCATGTGTTACAGTCAATATTTAAAGTGATTAGGAATGCGGAAAGTTTAAATGTCTTAAGTAATACTAGATGTCAACATGGAGAGATATATGAAGTTTTGTCATGATCAGTTGTAGTTGTAGGGTGTGCCAAAGGATTGAGTCAAAAGTCAAGAGTAAATTTCAATATGGCCACTGGTGGCCATATTTTTCAACAAAATTCGCAAAACATTGATAGCTCTTATCTAGAAATCACCCAAAGACCCACATGAAGTTTGGTGATCGGATGATGGATGTGGTCTGCAGGGTGTGCCAAAGGATTTACTCATGCAAAGAGTAAAATATAAGATGGCCACGCGTAGCCATGTTTTTCAACACAATTTTGAAATATTGCATGGCTCCCAATTGCATGGCTCCCATCTAGTCATCCCGAAAATCCTATGAAGTTTGTTGAAGATCGAATGAGGGGTGTCCGATGTGGCCTGTAGGGTGTGTTGATGGATTTAGTCTTACAAAGAGTAAAATTCAAGATGGCAACTGGCGGCCATGTTTTTCGATGAAATTTAGTAAAATTTTAGGCTCCCATCTAGAGGTCACCACGAAGAGCTGTATGAAGTATGGTGATGATAGGATGAGGGATATGGTCTGTACTTAGGGTGTGCCAAAGGATTTATCATGCAAAGAGTTAAACAAAACCAAGATTGCAGGTGGCAACCAAGTTCCTCATTGGAAATTATTCAATTTCAATAATCCAAATCATGCCTGTAAATTTAAAAAAACAATTATCCGATAAATATGGGGTGCAGGGTGTGTTGATGGATTCAAATTTGAAATCCAAGATGGCTGCTGGCAGCCATGTTTTTTAACAAATTTCGGAAAAATTGATGGCTCCTATCTACAGGTCACCCGAAGATCCATAAGGTCACCCGAAGATCCATATGAAGTTTGGTGATGATCGGATGAGGAATGTGGCGTATATGTTGGGCCACAGAGAAATTGTTGATGGATGGATGAATGGACGATGTCACGACAGACACCAACACATGGCAATAGCTCAAACATGACTTTGTCAAGTTGAGCTAACAAAATGGGTTAACCCTTTTATAACTGGATACTTGCCAACGAGTAGTTACTGGATTCCCATTTATTCATTTGTTGAGATGTTCAGATAATAAGTTCAACAAACCTGATTGTTTCAGAAGATGTTATTTGAACAAATCTGAATCCCATTCACACAAGGACCTTTCACACCAAATTGGCCTGAGAGTTTAGAGAAAACAATTTTTTTTAAAGTTTCGATGATTTCTTTGGGAGAGTAATTTCATGTGTTATGTCTAGAGCGATTAGGTATGCGGAGGTCACACCGGAGATCCGTTTGAAATTTGTTGAAGATCAGATGATTGATGTGGCCTGTAGGATGCGTTGAAGGATTTAGTCATTCAAAGGGTAATATCCCAAGATGGCCCCCACTTTTTGCCAACGGCAGCTATCTTGGATTTTAATCTTTGCATCACTAAATCCTTTTGTCACAATTCAATACTGTTAAGATAGACTTTTGGCAGTGTCAGTTCTCCAATTTTTGTAGACCATCTTGAGCATATAGAAACATGTCAAATTCAATTTCACCAAGACTAAAACAGTCAGTACTTGTCAAAATAACTTAAGACAAGTAGTTCTAAACAGGGACATAGCTAGCAATTCGCTGATGAGCTCGGCCTAAGTTCACAAAATTCCTTTTGCACATCCCTCTTATGTTAAAATTTTACAACTGGAACCGGTGCTTCCAGCTCTCAAACTTTTGGGAATTTCCAATCTGAGATCTTCCATAAAGTTAAAAGTTGTGGCCCATTTTGGTATAACCTGAAGTAGGCAAATATGGACTGTTGGTTTAAAAACATACTGGTTGGAAAATAAAATAAAACTATGAGAACTATTCTAACTTACTTTTGGTGTTAACATCTAATATACAACTAATGTATCAGAAATGAATTTTCAAGAGGAATATATATATTAGTATATCAGTAGTGTACAGCATAGATACGGGTAGTGTGGGTGGGGCAGAGCTAAATCTCTTACCTCTGCCCCTATTTGAACAAACATGAATCCCCATCTCCGATATCTATTCATCTAATAATAGTCGCTTTTAAGAGTTGAAGTTAATTGATTTTCCAAATAAGAACCCTATTGGAACATATCTAAACATGCCACTCAAGGACCCTGCACACAAATATAAGCTAAATAGACTTCACGGGGGGGGGGGGAGAACTGCGACGTGAGGATCGGTGGCATTCCGATCAAGAGACGGTGGAAATCCGATAAACGAGACGGTTCGCTTTTGGCGACAAACGAGATTTTCTTCGTGTTTGGGCATTCAAACGGAATTGCCGTGACAAATCAGGATTCATATCATCATATAGTTATTTTAGTTACTAATATCCATCAAAATCTAGACGCTACAGTGAGTAAAACCAATAGAATCGCGATTTAAAAGTCACGCGACTGTTCGTTTTCCGATAAAAACGAACCGTCGCGTGTCTTTTATCAGAAAACGAACCGTCGCGTGACTTTTAAATGGCTATTCTCTTGGTTTTAGTCACTGTAGAGTCTAGATTTTGATGGATATTAGTAACTTAAATATCTGATGATATGAAATCTGATTTGTCACGGCAATTCCGTTTTAATGCCCAAACACGAAGAAAATCGCCGAAAGCGAACCGTCTCGTTTATCGGAATTCCACCGTCTCTTTATCGGAATGCCACCGATCCTCACTTGATGGTTCTTGAGAAGTACTAATTGTTAGAATTACTATGTAGAGAAAACATTATGACCTCCATCTCTCCTATTTGACTTGATGAACTTATTTGAACAAATCTGAATGTGAGTCACATACAGGTAGGGAATTCATATAGATCTTGAGAAGAAAACTAATGTTGATGGATGGATGGACAGAACAATGGATTAAAGGACACTCTGACAGACCAACAGTTTTAATCCAATATACCCCCCACTTGTTTGTCCATAATCAAGTACATGTATAATGAGTTCACATAGATAAGTGGTTAAGAAAATAATATTGGAACAGCCAAGCGTGAATTTAGTGTGTCTGAGGTCCCAAAAGGGTGAATTTAGTGATGCTATTCTGTAAGGTGGGCTAGCATCACCAAATTCACCATCTGGGAACCCAATTTTACTTAGACCTCAACTGCTATGGGAGACCTAGGGACATATAGAAGTTCTCCAGCTGAAGTTGGCGACGTATGACAGTATGCGCACCCATTTGACACCTCAATTATGCATTTTAGAATCTAACAGAAGGGAAAAAAGTTGCTAAAAATGTCAATTTGAGACTCTAGATACTTCCCAGAAGATGAGGCCTAAGCAGAATGAGGTCCTCAGAGGGTGTATTTGGTGATGCTAGCCTGTCGTGCGGGGTAGCATAATTAAATTCACCCTGAGGGAACCTCATTCTACAAATGCCAGACACACTTAAATCAATGACCCAAAAATGACTCGTTCCCATCTACATGTCAATCTCAACAGCCGTGACAAATTTCATAATGATCCGGGCAAGGTACGACCTATAGCCTGTGCCAAAGGATTTTGTCATGCAAAGAGTAAAATCCAAGATGGCTGCCATGTTTTTTGGCCGAATGACCCCAAAATGACGCATTCCCATCTACATGTCAATATTATCCATGACAAATTTCATGATTCAACCAAAGCTGCGACCTGTAGCCCGTGCAAAAGGATTTAGTCATGCAATGTTAAAATCCAAGATGGCTGCTGGCAGCCATGTTTTTTGACATGTCAATATTAACATCCATGACAAATTTCATGACGATCAGTGCGACCTGTAGTCTGTGCTAATGGATTGAATTTTGGTTTACTGATAACTCCATCTACATAACCCAACCAATATAAGGATGTGAGGTGCAATGCCTAGTAACGTTTGCTTCAACATACCGAGTTCCGCTGCAGACGAGACAAAACTGACAACATTTAAAAATGTAAACAGGCTTCAAACTCACCAAAACCAAAGGTCCAAAGTCAAGGTCCAAAATCCCCAACACAATGATGTGAGGTTTAATAATAACTCCATCTACATAACCTAACCAATATAAGGATGTGAGGTTTAATGGTAACTCCATCTACATAACCAATATAAGGATGTGAGGTTTAATGATAACTCCGAGGTTTAATGGTAACTCCATCTACATAACCAATAATATGACCATACGTAAACGTAATAAAGCCCACGTAGATTAAATCTGGCAGTTTGCGATAAGAAATATATTTATAATAATTACCGCTTTTGAATTATACCGGTATCGAAATTAGTCGACGAAATTGATGTGACAAAGATAAAGGGAAATAATGATATTTCTTCCTGTGCTCAAATAGAACTTTCGAAGAGGTGTTCTTTTGTGCGACACTGTTCACATTTTCACAACATTTTTTACTCGATGCGTTTACTGTTAACACCGAAGACCTGGTCTGCTTGACAGCGTGGAAATATAATAAAATTACATTACAAAATGCTCCAAGTTGTGTGTTGAAATTCTGCACTACATGTGGAGTGATTACAGGGTGTGCTGTATAGATCATGGTGTGTTGCTACACAGCTAAGTCATGTAGTCCGAAAATATCCAACGTCTATTCAAATCTGAGATAGAAATGCTTATTTGCATAAGTTGGAGGGAATTGTGTGAGCACATGGTGACGTCATACAGTATAGTACAGTTCACAATCCGAAGAAACAAGTCCTGTTACAGTCATGTCGCAAGCATATTGGTGCTCGTCCCATATCCCAACTAACGAACACAGGTGTGACATTAAGAACTAACCGGCACGATTGAACATAGTGACATTAACGGATTGACAGACCCATGTCACAGTATATGTCGCAAGCATATGAACGCATGCATTTGACACTATATCAATGTGTGGGATACATACACAAAACCGCACGCGTATGTTACTGGTATCAGTATATCGAACGATTGCAACCTTAAGGGGGTGTTTATACATTACCCGGCGAAGATCGCATTCGCTTTAGCCGGCAGCGATAACAATAGAGTGTTTATACTTCGCCGGATAAGAATTACGGCTATCCGGATACTCAGCTATACGGTTTTCAACTTTTGGATAAAATGATTTAGTACAAGCACCTGATTGTCGTGTGGATTCTAATTCGCTCTGCGGTTAAGTTAGATGTTTATATGTGGTCATGCCGTCATGGGTGATTTCCTTTCAACAATTAACTCGAACAATAGTATTGTGTAATCTCTGATAGACCAGCCCGCTTTTCACCTGTGTATATATTGGTCAGTGTGCCAGTTTGATTGTCTCTAATCAGCTGTCAGGTCGGTGGTCACGCACCTTGGTTATAAGCTAGTATTATAAATACTAACCGATGATGGTACACGTACTCTGCATGTGCATGGTACATTTGTTGCGCATTCGAGGGAATTAATTCATGTACATGTATGTCCATATATATATATATATATGGAGGAAATGGGATGGCACGTTTCTATGGATTCAAACTTAATGGAAAATTAGTTCAATAATCTAAATCTGAGTGTGGGACTGTTCATCTTTGGAATTTATCGACCGACCGTGGTTATGGCAGGTGTGAGAATTTTTTTTAATCTGAACCCTGAAAATTGCAAAACCCTAGCATTCAGCCTTAATATTTCCAATTGTTGGACATTTTCCAAACTTGACGCACCTCTAATAAGGTTGGATCATTTCCAACTGATGGTCATTTCAGTCCAACAATTTGGTAAAAAAATAAGCAAATGTTGCCTAAAGAAATCACCAATAACAAATTGATGAAAATAAAACTACGAGAACAATTTCAACATATTGCTGGTGTCAAATGTCCAACTATTGCCGTGTCAGGTATGAAATTTCCAGCTTTTGAATATTTTGATTAAAGTTGGGATGAGACACCCCATCGCCACGGCCCTATATACATGGACATGGTGAACGCCCGAGTAAAATGAAAAACATATTTTATTGTATAATGTGCAAACGGAAAATGTGTCACAATAGATTCGCGATGTTGAAACTTATATATATAATATAAAATCCAATCCGAATGATTAGACACCAATTTGTAGATGTATGCGACGAAAAGATCTCAAAACTGACAATGGCCATGCTTTTGGTGCGACACTCACTCCACATGCTGTATATGAATCCAAACAAACCATTAACAATGTTTTTTAAATATCTATAAAATTACCAATAGCAATACCTGAAAGTTTGAGTTGGATGTTAATAATTTCAGCATTTCCATTTCTAAAAAGTTTCATTTCACTATACTGCCCAACCATATCTCTAACAGGAAGCGGCTAGATGTTTACAGGTGTACAGCAATATCATATTGCAGTTCAGTGAGAACTAAAACGAAAACTATTAACAAGTAAAGGAGACACATGAATATATGCGTATCTTCGCCGGCGATGTGTAAACACTCTGCCCAACCTTCGCCGGCTAACGGGTTCGCCGGGTAACGGCTTCACCGGCTATGTGTGAACGTCACCTAAGTGTCATCCTTACGCAACGCAGGCATGCACATAATTCCCAAAATTCAGTCATACCAGAGTCCAAAATATTGTACCCAAATACAGGTTATGTCACACCGTTATATAATCATTATTTGTTTGTGTGTAAAGCGTTCCTACATAAATAATGTGTACACTGCTACTACGTCAATAAAGCAATTTTCAGTCAATATATACCAGGATATGTTGATCAACTTCGGAACGCAATGTGAAATTAAGAAGTACCCACTACCGGTTGGACAGACTATTGCCATAACTAGTGTATGTCGCAAGCATGTGGATGCACTTATGACACGATATCAATGTCGCATGCTTGGTATGGAATATATACACAAAACTACGCGTGTGTATTACTGATGTCAGTATATCGGACGAGTTCAATGGCGTAGGATAGCACAATCTGCCAAAAACATTATTGTTATCATTAAAAGACGCATGCATGCATGATTATCATACACTATCGGCCAGTAAAAAACATGCAACTGGGTCTGTTTACCACACGCTCGATCGATATATTCTAACTGACTCTTCCCCACCGATGTCTCTATATCCCTGCAAGATAGATGTTGCATAACAATGTTTCTTGAGTGAAAATGCTCAATTTCAGGTAAAAAAAAACGCATAGATTTAACCATAAAACCTGCATTTTAGTAACTTAATTTGTATTTTTCTTGCGATAATTGTCATATCTGCTTCAAAATAATACGGACACCAAACATCATCAGCACCAACATTCAGTCATACACGTAGTCGAGAATACTGTACCCAATTACTGGTTGTGTAAACATTTTAAGGCTTCATTTTTTGTACACTGAGCTACTACGTCAATAAAGCAATGTTCAGTCCATATGCCAGGATCCATTAATCGATGCCGCAACCATGTGAACGCCCCTACCGGAATATCGACGTATCCCAACTCTAGAACGCATGCAATGTGAAATTAAGAATTAACCACAATTGAATATAGTATACCACTAACGGATTGTCAAACTATTGCCATATACTGTATGTCGCACGCATATGGACGCACTTGACACATCAATATCGCACGCTTGGTACGGAATATATACACAAAATCGCATGCGCGAGATACTGTTGTCGTATATCGGACGAGTGCAGTGGCGTAATGATCGCACGATCAGTCAAATACAAATTGTTATCCTTACGCGACGTATGCAAGTATGTCATATACCAGGGGGAAATAACACACATAATTATGCGGCTGTTAATCACACATTGGAACGGCATATTCTAACTGACCCTTCCCCACAAGTGTCTCTACATCCCTGCATTATGGATGTTGCTCAACACGGTTTCTTCCACGAAAGTGTCAAATACATATAACGATTATAACTCATAGATTTAATCACACAACCTGGAAATTTTAAGTATTTTAGTGACTGTTTGTATTTTTCCTGCAATATTTGTTTATTCTTTTAATGCTGGGAGCTGCACTGTTGTGGTATTAAAGACCATGTTCCAGTGCCTTCCCTTATATATGAAGCCTCGTATATGTAAGAGAATGCGTTGGCACAGGGTTTTTCGTAATATTGCCGGAAACTCAAGTCATTAAATTGTTAAATTTAATAGACACCATGCACTATCAGCATCAAAACTATAATAGCAGGTAGCGTTGAGAACACTTTACACAATTGCTGGTTATGTCACAAGTCTAAGGCCGTATTATATATTTTAATGCGCTCTCACATCACCCATTTTCACACTGCGCTGGTACACCAATAAAGGATTTTCAGTCTGAGTTGATCAATGTCGCAACCATATGGGCGTCCCTTCTGGAATATCGACATATTCAACTATGGAGCGCATTGTGAAATTAAGTAATAGCCACCATTGAACTTCCTACCACTAATGGGTAGGCAGACTATTTCCATATTGTATGTCGCAAGCATATGAAAGAACTTGCCACCATATCAATATCACTCGCTTGGTATGAAATAAACAAAACCGCATGTGTGTGCTCGTGTCAGTTTATCTGACAAGTGCAATAACGTAATGATAGCTTGACCTGTCAAATACACTTCCACGATCGCACAGAATTTCATAAACATTCCGGAAGTCCACGCCGCATCTTAACATCTTTGCAATGTGTCTGTTCCTGCATGTGCAATGGAATCGTGAAATTGCCAGTTTGAAACTGAATTTTTTTCGGATTTTAATGCAATTGCTTGTAGCTACAGGTACCTGCTTAAATATAACTGACACCACAAACCGTCAATATTAAATCACAATCATACCAAGTAGAGCTGAGAACACTGCTACCAATTACTGCTATACCACGATGCCAGTCTTATTAAAACTAGACCTAACTTTCATTACTTTCAACTTACGTTGAGAGTTGACTGTAAGGAAACCTTGGTCTAGTTATTACTAGACTGCCACGATGATAAAGCAGTAGTTTTATTTTGGTTATACTGAGTAAATACGTCAATCATTTTCCACAGCACTACTGCATCAATAAAGGATCTTTCAGTCCATATGCCAGGACGTGTTCATCAACGTCACAACCGTGTGGACACAACTCCCAAAATATTGAAACATCGCGAGTCTGGAACACATTGTTAAGAAAAGAAATGACCAAATTAGCAGACTCTTGCCATCGTGCATATCGCAAGCTAGTCCAAGTCTTCTTGTACTAAAACCAGCTAAGATATTGGGATGGCGATGCTGGCGTTTAGTCCAAGACCGCCCTATATGCTCGCTTATGACACGGCTTAAGCGTTAGTGACCCGCTCAAATAAAACCACAATTATATTAAATAAAATATCACAATTGCGACAATAAACGGATATTTTCCGCAGAAGACATGCTATTTTATCTGAAACCCACATCAGTTGTGAATTTAAAACGGTAATTTAATGCGAAAAGAGACATTTACCTCAATGTTTACAATTTTTTTAAAGTACGCGAACTCGGTTGACCTCGCGAACTGTGTTCGGCATTTTCCGTTGAAAATATTCCGTAGATTTTGGACAACAACGCAAATTACGAAGAATTCTCCATTGTAATCGTAATTATGTGTGTCAATAAATAAAATAATAAATAGATTAATTAAACATTGAAGATATAAATGTAATACATTATATAAATTACGGGGAATTACAACCCTCTCAAAGTTTAAAACAGTGTAAACACAACGAGTATTAGAATAAATAATATGGTGCTACATTTCCCACATTTGGTGGACTTCGGCGAAATTAAGATATATACTAAGCGAACAGAGCAATATACTGCTCTTGTTAAGCACACAAAAAATCAAACAAAATTTGTATAAATTTTTAACCTTAAGTTTTAAAAGTCCCACTAAAACGGAAGAACTATATTTCGAAACTGTGTGATTCGGTTCTCCGATTATTTTATCAACACAAAAGTCAAAATGCACATGGATGAAAATCACACGGATGGAAAGTCAGACACAAGAGTTCTAATTTGCTCCAATTTTGACAAGTTGCTTGCGAAAATTGTCAACAAAACTACCGTTCTGATCCTCCATTATGTCATTAAGTTTTTAGTGCGGGAATTGTTCTGAAAGCACATAGAAAACTGGACTTTCGGGCGATCGGGTTTCGCCATTTTTGTTCGGAAAACCCGCGCTATATATAGAAACGGAAAGTAGAATTCCCAGAACAAACAGCGGATTATGCCGAACTTATTCGGACCACTTCGGCTTTCGGTTAAAACGTAAACAAACAGAGAAACAAATCGATGTTTATGGCAATCAACCGGAATATTCTATGTGTAATTTAACATTAAAGTTAGATTATTATACACCATTGTGACCATAAGATGTAAGCCTTTCCGATGTATATAGCATCATGTATTGATTTGCTAGGTAAATCGAGTAAAATACACCACAGATTCCCGCCACAGATCGTGGGCGTAAGTCGTGTGGTAGGATTGGTATGCAAGCGGGCTTGGACTAAACGCCAGCATCGCCATCCCAATATCTTAGCTGGTTTTAGTACAAGAAGACTTGGACTAATCGCAAGCATATGGACGCATGTGCCACTACCGGTATATCAATATGAAACGTTGGTATGCAATATATACACACAACTGATTATGTGTGTTCCTGTCGTCAGTTTACCATATGAGTGCAAATGCGCAAAGATAGCACAATTTTCTGCACGAACAGTGAAATACCTCATGCGTTATTGTTATGGGATCGCAGGAGTTTCATAAACTTGGGGCCATAGCACCGATGTATGTTCTTTCTTTGAGTGTCTAATTGAACATAATAATTGCTGTTTGCAGTCATGTTTCACGAACTTATATAGCTATAGTAGTACATGTACCCTGATGTATGTAAGGCAAAATTATAGTAAATATTTGTATGTAGAGGATCTCACATGAGTTTATATTTTGTACGGAATCTATCAATCGAGATAACTAAATTCGATTTGAGCCGAGGTTCACCGAGACTCAAATAGAATTTAGTGGATGAGGTTGATAAATTACGTATAAAGTAGAATGAGTTTGATATACATTTTATCACATGATCAAATAAACGCGAAGTATTCATCGAAGAAAACTATCAT
The DNA here is from genome assembly GCA_032622095.1 of Siphonodentalium dalli. NCBI lineage: Eukaryota > Metazoa > Mollusca > Scaphopoda > Gadilida > Siphonodentaliidae > Siphonodentalium > Siphonodentalium dalli. The sequence continues at coordinate 115,904,794 of CP136062.1, read as the reverse complement.
AAACGTCAGCAATCACAAGTCGTTTAAATAATGGCGTGACGTCATCGCACGTGCTAATATTACATGTGTGTCTTACCAATATTTATGCACCTGGTTTTGTGAGTTAACTATGTGATAAATTGTGATATTAAACGAACAGGAAATAGTGCCAGGTGACCCTTGACTTCCGGTCTGTCTTCTATTTACACTCCATATATTATGCCTTCCAATATTTTTCCAACCAGCTATAATCATGAAGAGTTTGAAAAGTTATGTCATTATATATACACCATTAAATACATCAAAGTGTCTTTATTTATCTGGGACTATTTCTTTACACGCGCAAACAATGAACAGTTACATGAAAAAGTCATCCCATGTCTTATAGAAGCCGATGTTAGTTTAGCGTCCCATTTGTTGATTTAAGTAGGTTTTGTCGAGGCTTTAGATCATGTAATAAATATAACCTATAACTCGTTCCCAGAGTATAGGCTATAGCGGAATTTACAAAACTCGTCCACTGCATTAGGTCAGGACCTCAACAAAGGCTCGTCCAATTCTAATTTTCTGGACTCGTTTTGTAAATTCCGCTATAAACTGGGGACTCGTTGTAGATCCTCTCTTTATTGCACACCCTGATCCCTGGAACATGACAAATGTGGCAAGAATGAAAAAATACCAACCGGTATGATGGCAGTATCTCATTCTAATAACAATATATTGCTTATTGGTGAATTTGGATTTAGTTAAAAATAATATGATCATACTGTTGGCCCAATATTTTATTAATCAGAAGGCAATCACATCACCCAGGAATCTTCATGTCTTTTCATTACACTTTCTGTTAGACATATATGTACATTGTACAGCCACATTCAAGTGTAAATTATGACACTTTCCAAACGTAATAGAACAAGATTTACATTCTCCAGAATTGAAGCAGTGTATATTTTCCTTAGAACAAGTGGATCAATACCCTGTACTTTCATAAGATGTTTTGCACTGAATAAATAACTACACATCAGCTTCCTGGAGTGAATTCCTTGTTACCTCAGGTCAAGAATCACTATACCGTGTGCACATATAATCATATTACACATGTATGCCTCCACCCCAAAAGTATACATTGCACACATGACTACCTCCAATATAATTTAGAATAGATGATGTATTTTCTGTTATCCTGTTTTCTCATCATTTCCTTTTCTAGTAGTATTATAAGCTGAAGTTGCAAGTTATTAAAAGTTTGTGTCCTTGGTGTTGATATTGTCTTTGTGTGTGAATAACATTCCAAGAAGAGAGCCCACAGAAAATAGTGGATTTGACATTTGTGTCATCATAGTCAGGATACAACAGTTCCGTTTAATCTCTGATTGTGAATTTTAATTTTACACCTGTCCAAAAAAATTGTCTGATGCCTTTTCAAAATGTATTCAGAACCAGTAAATGTCAGATCACAGAGTTGGAACTTCTGATAGTTGATATAGTTATATAGTTATATGTGTGATAAGCAGGATGTAGATCCAAAATATCCCTGAAAATAGAAAATAAAACACCTTAAGTATACAATAATACATACACAATACTAGTACAGACATGATTTTAACAAGTGTGGCTGCACAACTAATCAATTGATCAAGTGTATGCTGTATTGTAAGTAAGTACTCCTTTTCATGGAGCTTGAACAGTTAAATAAAAGGAACGACTAACAGTCCTTTTTTATGCCAAGCAGTTTGAACTACCGAGTACAACCATGTAAATTTTTGCTGACATCTAAAAGCATTGTTGTCAACATTAAAAATAAACAGTAGTAACTACTACTGTAGCTGGGATACCAGGAGTTTGCTTTAATGAGGGTTAAATAGTTATTTTGCTCACAAGTCATCCAAGCTAATTATTAGTGTCTCTTTGATTTGCCGCACCTATTCCATGAGACACCTGAGACAGTTCCCCCTACATATATTCTAAGCTGATGACAAACACTCTTTATTGCTAATTATTAGTGCCACTTTAAAATCATCTGAGAAACACAGCACCTATCCCACGACAATCCATGGGTCACGTTACAGTACCCCTGTGTATTAATTTTCCTACATATATTATTTTCTAAGCTGATACTACTTCATAGCTGATGCTATTTATTAACCCTTTCCTGACTGGAGCTTCCTGAAATTTAGCAAAATCCCCGTGCCAATGCATTCTCTTACATATGCGAGTCGCCAATATGGCACCTCACCTACTAATATAAAAGAGAATGCATTGGCCAAGTCTATCCCAGGAAAAGGGAGCTATTGCTCCCACACCTATAATTACTGGCAATATTTTGTTCGCAGGTGCCAAAATTTGCACTTGTCAAAATGTGCACGGTCACTGTAATAGTTGATTAAGGTATATAGGTTGATCGAAGGTATATTTATAACCTTTCCCATCAGTTAAATTATGGGCATGTGAAAAGTTTAACTGGACATATGTCTATCCCACAATTCCACAGGTATTATTATTTTTTGCCAAATATGCTTGAGGGTTATCAGCGTTGGCTATGTGTTCTGTGATGGGAACCATTACTTAAACAGTTGTTACTATGATGCTAATAAGACATATATCTTTCAAGCTAAGTATGCAGCGGTACAAGTAACTTAAAATGGTTGAGTTTTAACATGTACGTTTCCATGGTACTAGTAACTGCGATGAACAGTGGCTTGTCACTGGGAATCGGTGTCCACTGAGCCACTGACCATGCACATGAGAAGATAAATTTACTTTGAGAAAAGTTCTACTGGTGTCAGCTTGTGTGAAACGAAAGGAGAAGAATGTAATTGTACTTGCTCTCACTGATCGTTAGCTGACTAAACAAGAAAAGAATTGAAAGACAGACCAATTGGGTTTTAACATAACCACAAATCATGTATGGTAGCGATTTCGCATTCAGTAAGTTAATCCATTTTTACATCTCAGCTTACACATGGATAGGCCTACATGTACATGGGGAAAGCGAAAAAATGCATGGTTAACTGATCATGATGGAAGGCTTGCACGATAGTTGTTTCGGTTTAATGTATAGTGTTTTCACAATGGACCTGTGTTAGAAATGTTGTTTTGTATTTAAACATGAAGAGGCAAAAGTGTGTAACGGTAAAGATCGGCAAAAAAATTATCGCTGTCGAGGGAAACAAAATTAGGTTTGAGGTCCTAAACATGGATTTTGGTCAGTCAAAACATGGAATTTTTTTTGGCCTTTGTATATGTACCGGTACTGGTGCATGCAGTACATTTACATGTATGTTGTACATGGCGGTTCTCAAATATATATTCAACATCGATTAAGAACTGTATCTGTAGCTCCGTAAATTTAAAACTGAGCGAAAAATAATAATGTTCATACATGACTCATGAGTGTCAGAGAGAGACTATTATAATATTACAACTATTAGGATGAAAGTTAAAAAAAATAATAACTGGATCCAAGACAATTCCCGCTACGTACGGTATTTCCTTGGTATCATGATTAACTTGAAGATGAAGTGTATAAACATACTAGTGTTGAAGGGGTCACTCTCACCAAAAAAAGTGCTGAAGGGTACACAGGATTTTCAAAATGTGCTGAAGGGTACACATGGTTTGAAATGTCGTTCTAAAGGACATTCAGTTTTCGTATCTGCCATGATATTTCTGTTAGAGAATAATTGTTTACGTTCTAATGAATATTAAAATGTACTGAAAACAAACTGCTAATGGGCGCCAGACTTTCATAAACACAATTTAAGTAGTGGTGTTCGTGCCGATCACAAACCCTGTGTACCCTTCAGCACATTTTCAAACCCTCAGTCCCTGTGTACCCTTTGAACAGCACTTTTTTGTGAGAGTGACCCCTTCAACCATACTAGTAGTGTGAAGGTGAGGCCATTTGGTATTGCAGAATGGTTAATAATAATACCAGTTTTAGTTTACTCTGACAAGTTTCATTTCAAAACTGAAAACAAAGTTACAAACTGTTAGTGTTATAACTTATATTTAATAATAAACGGTACTGTACTGTAGTCAGTGTTGTGTACGGCAGACTTATTGTATTATTCCATACTTTCTCATCAAGATTATCACCGTGAAAACCATTTTACCATCGCCGTACGAGTGTCAGTGTTCTATCATTCGAAAAGTCAACAATGCGAGAATTCGATCGCTTCCGTTCTGTCTAAATAATTTCTGATCGCAAGTAATGACACCTTTGACAAAACTGTGTTCATAAATTAATTTTGTAGCTGTGTACGTAAGTTACGTAACATAGTACTCGCAAGTATAATCACAAATGAAGTAGATGCTTGATTCGTTCAAATTGTAATTTCTAAATTTGTTGCAAGAGTGAATCGTGGAATTATGACTTTGAACCCGAGTCACTAAACTTGGAGTCAACGGTCAAGAGTCAGTCTGCCATCGCCTGGGAATTGGCTGGAATTGGTGAATTTGTTACATTCGCGGCAAAACAAGGCGTACCATGGTACATCCTAATCATTCCTACACCCGATAATGATCATGTACTCACCTTGTATATCATAATGTAAGCAGTTCTTTTTCTCGCCCAACGCGTGTGTTGTAGTTGGTAATAATCCGAGGTGGCGATTTTCAACTTTGTTTGAATAGCATCACTTGCCTACCAACCGTCTGTGAGCAACGTTGATTCTGATTGGTTAAGACAAACGCGATTATCCAATCGCTGCATATGTGGCTTGGGAAGACGAGTTCAAAGTTCAAAGTGTGTGTCGGGGTCATGATATATTTTTAGAAACTTATTTTTCGTTTAACAGTATTGCAGATCCAATGCTCTCCCAGCGTCGACTGCGTACGCCCAGTACCAACTAAAGCCCACCGCTCCGCCCCTGCGGGGCGGAGCGTACGTGGGCTTATAAGGATGTGAGATTTAATGATAACTCCATCTACATAACAATATAAGGATGCGAGGTTTAATGATAACTCCATCCACATAACTAATAAATGTCTGAAAATAAAAAACAAATTAAATTCCATGATGGCGTCCAATATGGACTACCTAATTCTGCTCCAAAAACATGTATTTTTAATATATGTGTTTATGGGGAGAAACAGATTATTTCAATGACATTTTAATTCACTGGGGGCCATAACCCGACCTACGGGAGCGCGCGACTATCTTAAGCATATGTGCATACTTAATATAAAGCCAACAATTGAAATCCCAACAGAAGATTACGCTGGCTCCCTTGCGCGAAGACATCATTGATGATCTCTATGGGAAACCAAATTGACATTTAATCGACAATTTCGATTAACTGCAATAACTTAAGGAATATCTAAATAAGCTCAAGCCCAATGAGAATATTTCTCATGGAGCTTATGTGCAATACGAATATTCCTTATGTTGTGCTTAAGTGTAATTAGAGATATTAGAGATACCTTATTGCGCTTAAGCACAATATGATATTCATGTGCATTAAGGAATATTCTTATTGCGCTTAAGTGCAATAAGACATTCCTTATTACACTTAAGCGCAATTACATCCCTATTGCACTTAAGCACAATTAATATCTCTCATTAGATCACCCTTCTGCAAATAGTAGAATAATCCTATATTTGTTCCACCCATTGTACCATGGAGATGGACTACACCACCTGAATTATCGGGATGTTATGTACTATACATAATATATTCCTTATTAAGAGATTCCTTATTGGGCTTTATTGTATAAGCGCAATTTGAAAATTCCATTATTGCGCTTAAGTGCAGTTAAATATTTCCTTATTGCGTTTAAGCACAACAGATTTCTTATTGTGCTTAAGCGCTATTAGCTCTTCTTGCACTTAATTAAAAAAAATTGTTACAATTGTATTGTAACTATTGTTTTGTCCTTTAATATTTCCCATACATCATGTACACATATATTATGATAGAATAGTACTATTATTACTAATAGTACTCGTAGTAGTTAATACCATCTTATACTGTCAATATTCTATCATGGTTAGTTTCAAAATCATAACATTAATTAATCATAACATTAATTGTTATTACTATTTGTGTGTACTGTACATGTACATCAGTCATCAATTAACACACTTAAGCAGAACCTGGTTGAATATCTACCATATATGGTGGGCTATTCCCATCTTCAAGCTGTTGATGTCATAGAAACATCCAATGTTATTTTGCATGTGAAGTGGTAGACCATCCAATAGCTTATCAGTACCACTCAGGACAGTGGGTGTTATTCCTCAATTAATTGAATTTCTTGTTTGCCGAATGACCCCAAAATTACTTGTTCCCATCTACATGTCAATGTCAAATTTCATAATGATCCGACCTGTAGCCCGTGCCAAAGGATTTAGCATTTTGGCCGAACGACCCCAAAATGTCTCGTTCCCATCTACATGTCAATATTAACATCCGTGACAAATTTCATGACGATCAGACGAACAGTATGACCTGTAGCCTGTGCTAATGGATTCAATTTTGAAATCCAAGATGACCGCTGGCGGCCATGTTTTTTTGCCGAATGACCCCAAAATGACTCGTTCCCATCTGCATGTCAATGTCAACATCCATAACAAATTTCATAATGATCCGGCCAAAGGTACGACCTGTAGTCCGTGCTAAAGGAAATTGTTGACGAGACACACACACACGCACATGGACGACGGATACCAAGCCATGGCAATAGCTCAAACTTTACAAAGTAAAGTTGAGCTAAAAATTACCTAGGTTACAGGTATAGCCAAATTTCTGATTCAAATGAGATGGGTTAAGTCACTGACATAAGTATATATTTTTTATTTTAGGAAGGCAGTTACAATCCCATTGGAATGTCAAGTTAACACTCTTAGCTAACCACAATGGGATATTTGTTCCCACTCCAATAGAAATGAGTTTGCTGCAACGAAATGGATTGGGTAAGAATTGAAATAAATTAAAGATGTATTCATGGTTCCAGGCTAATTTTTAAGGAACTTATTTTACTTTTTATTTAGATTCTAGTGTATAAAATAACATGTTCGGATAAAAAGTGCTAGAACAAAGTCTAAACTGAGAAATGTCATTTGAAGAGACTATTTTGTTAGATGTTAGATATAAAATTTAATATTCATTTTATTTATATTTGATGATTTAATGGAAAAGTAACCCTAATTACTGCATTCATCTAAAGATAAAAATGACTTGAATTCAAAATTACAAGCCTATTTTATATGTCACGGACAGTTGCCACAAGTTTTTAAGTGGGACAAAGCCAATAGTGATTTAAAAACAACATTGTTCTAACTGGAGGTCTGGAAGCCTGAATATATCTATAAGCAGTCTTGATAATTATGTCTGAAATTTTTTAATCTTTCTAAGTTAAAATAAACTTGGACAGTGGAAAATTTATTCAGTTGTTAGTAGATTAGGTAATATAATAGGGCAGTAAAATGTGTTTGCAGAGAAATGAGAGTTCCAATGACATTGTAGCTCAACTTAGGTAGGGGAATCATTTAATGGTTGACAGTAAATGGAGGAATTAGGAAAGGTGCTAATTGAAATATCTGAGTAAGACAAGATGTAAATGTGAAGAGACCAAAAAATAAATATCATGCAGCCCATACTAATGGGTTTTGTAGAAATATTTAGTCATACAAAAATGTCAAAACCAAACTGGCCAAGATGGCCACCAGTGTCCATGTTTTTTGGCCTTAACCCCGTAAACAGGGATCCATTTGACGCCCACCAGAAAGACGACGTCACACATCTCAGGCATCAATAGCATACATTCCAGACTGTCTAATAGAGACTTGTCATTGCTGAACATCATCATCTCCTCCCGCTTTTGACTTCTGGAGGGCGGCGTATCGTTACTGCCGATGGAAAGGCGATCAGCGGAGACATCCGAGCACGAGTCGTAACCGGACGAATCATACTCTGTAAGTTAAAGATCCATTATTAGAATATTTCAATTTACCATCCTAAAATAACTCGTTACCATCTACATGTAAATGTCAACGTTCATGACAAATGTTATGATGATCACAAAAACAATATGGCATGTAGCCCGCACCAATGCATTCAATTTTGAAATGACCCGCTTCCCATCAACCTGTCAATGTCAACATTCATGACAATTAAATTCAACAACTAAGCCGTCATCTTCTGAACACAATATGTATTAAAATGAGACATAGCTAGATGGTTTTTGTTGTCCAATAGAATTTGTCTGCACCCTTAGAAATTTTCAACCAAACACTCCACTCTATAGTCGGAACAATCTCAACCTTTTTCCAGTAAGAAATGTCCAACTGCTGTTGTTTCAGGAACCCTAACTGTTGAAACGTTTGTCCATAATTGGCCAACTCCCCCACCCGGCATAGTCATCCCAAAATCAACATATTTGATTGTTACAAAAATCCTGAATATTCAACAACTTCACCATATATTGTAGGAAAACCAGCATGCAGTCAGGCAGGTCCAGAGGCATTGACAGGTAGTGCTGTCACCATTGTCAGAAAGTGCACAAGGACAGCTCTGGACCTAAGGATGCTCGAGTTATATCCGGGTTGCGAGAAATTGAGGGATGGTTTCGATTTTGCGAAGACAGGACAGAATAGGCGGCTAATACTAATCCCGAATGTAACAAATGTTGCTGACTTGGAGGCATCAGTAGGCCAAGGACGAATATGGATCGTTCCTCGTCACGACATTTTGCCTTCTATTGTGGTAAGTATTACTATTACCATATAAAGGGAGTTTTATGCGGCAAATGCCTGATCTAATTTTAAAATAATACCTGAATTAGTGGAAATTAAAATAAGCATAAGTGGCATGCACAAAAGAACTAATGGTTCAAACATAACATGAGGAACAATTCTGATGTAACACCACATACATTGGAGGCCTCTTGATTGAATTAAACCTATAACAGGTTGCTTTCTTGAGCTAAATTTGAAGGCAATATTAGATTTTTTTCTTCTTTTTAACTTACTACTTTTCCAATGTGAAATATGGTTTAAAGGTACTCAATCCGATCAGGCCCTCATAAATTACTATGGCTTCGGGGCTAAAAAATAATCGATTCAAGTCGAGGAACCTACATATCAACGCAGTTTACCATTGTTTACAGTGACTCTGTTATTTGGAGAAAAGAACTGATGCACTAGTTTCTTATACCATAAATGTACATGTTGAAACATGATAGCGCAGACCCCAAGTAACATGACCAGAGTCATTTTTAATAATAATTTTTCAATTAAATTTTATATATATTTGAAGGACCAACGACAGGAACAAGGTCAAAGACAGATGCAGTTATTATTATCAAACAGACCTATACTCTATGATCTACTAAACCACTCTCTGCTGACAAGCATAATTTGTTTATCTCTACTAGTTTGGTTCCTATTAAATTTTATGTCATCATGCAGATATTTGAAAAATTCATATTCTATGGAAAAAAAAAGGATCATATCTCTAGGGTAAAATAATAGAACCCGACCATATTAAAGATCTGCTACTATATATCTGCAATTGATGAATTAAAAAAGGAATTACAAGCAAATATATACATGCATGTTTGGTGAAATTTTATAAAAATCACAATTTGGATATTGGCAATATTATCCTTCATTCCATGAATTTCTAAGATAGTCTGACCAAAGCTTGATTTTATTAACATTTTCTAAGCAAAAACACCATATTTATGTTACTGGGACCTTATATGGGCCCTACTGGGGATGACATTAAACTATGGCATGTTGCATATGAGATGGTTGGGTGAATTGCAATAAATGAAGTTCGATTGTATTTTCTTGTTCAACTGGATTCACTATTTCATAATTATAGAAAGAGATCAAACAGTAAGCATAAGTAGCATGCCTGGTATGAATCTTTAAAATTTTACTATCACTTTTTCATTTTCTCATATGTTTTCATCTTTGTTCTCACAGAATCAAAGACCACATCAAGACAATAATGATGACCAAATTGTAAACATGTTGCCCGAGTTGTCACCTCAGGTAAGAAATAATCATGCGATACAGAAAATGTGAAATTAAAATAAAGGGTTTTTTTGTCACCCAAAACAGGCAGCACATTTGGCTTCATTTGGGGCATCAGTTTTTCTGAAAAAAATAATAAGGACCCTAAATCAGAAGCAATCGAACAATGAAAGTTTCAATGACACTGTAGCTCAACTTGGAAAGGGAATAATTTCATGTGTTACAGTCAATGGAGTGATTAGGAATGTGGAAAGTTGAAAGGCCTAGTTACGCAAAGAGTAAAATCCAAGATGGCCGCTGGCAGCCATGTTGTTTTGCTGAATGACCTCAAAAAGAGTTGTTCCCATTTACATGTCATTGTTAACATTACAAATTTCATGATGATCTGACAAAAGATACGACCTGTATAACATTTATGACAAATTTCATGATGATCAGACGAACAGTACAACCTGTAGCCCGCGCCAATGGATTTAATTTTGAAATCCAAGATGGCTGCCAGCGGCCTTGTTTTTTGGCCGAATGACCCCAAAATGACTCGTTTCCATCTACATGTCAATGTCAACATTCATGACAAATTTCATAAAGATCAGACCAAAGGTACGACCTGTAACCCGCGCCAAAGGAAATTGTTGACTGACACAGACATACGGACGACGGACGCCAACCCATGGCAATAGCTCAAACTTACAAAGTAAGTTGAGCTAAAAATGGGTGGATAGTACCCATATTCGAACTTGATCTGTATTTCGAGCTAATAATCTCATATACCAAATTTGATTCAGATATTATCACACAAACTAAAGTTGCCATCCGGAAACCAGAAATTGACATGATTCTAAATCGTAAAATGGCCATAACTCACAAAAATGGGCAGAGCAAACCCATATTTGAACCTGACATGTATGTTGGTCTGATAAACTATCATACTAAATTTGATTAAGATATGATCACACAAACTAAAGTTATCTTCCGGAAACCAGAAATTGACAGGATTCTAAGTCGAAAAAGGGCCATAACTCTAGCAAAAATGTAACTCTAGCAAAAATGGACCGATTGTACCCATATTCGAACTTGACCTGTATTTCGTGCTGATAAATGCACATTCCAAATTTGGTTCAGATATGATCACACAAGTGAATTATATCACAAACTAATTAATTATATTGTGAGTACATGTAATTTATAAACATTTTACATTTTCAATTACGTCTCACAAGAAAAAGGGCGCTGCCACCAGAACCAGCTGAGGCAATCATTCTCAAGTTAAGAGGTGGAGAAAAACGAAGATTTCTCATAACTGAAAACATAAAGGTTAATATCAATTTATTTCAAAATGAAACTCAATCATTCACATTGTTCGAATCTTCAAAATTTGAAGGTGAGAACAATATGTCGGGCTTTAATCAAGGAATGATTGAGTTTTCCAGTGAACGTAGAGCCAATTTCATCTGAATTTTCAATAGTTAATCACCAATGATTGCAGTATTTAATTAATTCAGGCATCATTATAAAACATGATATTAGTACATAAATAGTCTGCATGTGGCCCGATCATCTACAATTTGCAACCATCATAGAGTTCTGCTGATTCTAATGTTATCAAATACTCGATTATTTTGAAATTGCCTTATATATAGGACAGTAAACTTCTCCGCCGACGATGTAGTAGTTATCTGCTGTGAGTTGTGTCAGAAAGTATATCGATTGGATTGTGTTTGCATCACTGTAACACCTTTGTGTCATTCATATACGATTTTTCAGCCCCGCCCCATCACCATGCTGATATCTCAACATCACATTTGAGGACAACCAAATGTTATTATCCACAAATTCAGTTACAAGGTGAAATATGTTTGTAGACAGAATCATTATTTTCTATGCACAAGGCCCATAACTCTGGTAAGAAATTGTGGTCATAACCTGGCTTGATGTGTTATGAGCGATGCAGCCTGTCAATGGTGTAATAACAAGGTTGTTATATGGAAAATGTTTAACTTGTCATTTTTCTAATATTACAGACAGTAATGGATTTCATTGGAAGCCAACCAATGGCGACAAAATACTTTGTCATCAAGATATCTGGGACAGGGATATCTACATCTTCATGGAGAGCGAGAGGCTCCCTTTCCAGTTATGGAGCTATGGAATCATCTGTTGTTGAGGTTGAATGGGATGCTGGTCAACCAACGGACGACACCATCTTCACTAAGTTAGTAATATATTTTATGATTCAATCTAATTCACCCAGACTTAAATTCAACTGCTCTGATGAACATAGTAGCAATCGAGTATCAACTGCCTGTTCCCTTAGCAGGAATAGTTCAGGGGATTGCTGATATTAAATTCAGTCACTTGTCAGATATTTTAGATCAAACTTGAAACAGAAAAAAACAATTAACCAGATTTTTTATTTATCCGAATGATTTGGGAGTGGCTACACATTAGAAATGTTTGAAGCTACTAAATCCATTCTTTACTAAATAGATTCCCACATTCAGTTCTAAGTCTACACATTGACATGTTCTATTGTATATTTGTAGGGATGTTCAGATAATTTTAGCAGCAGACAACCCCCCATCCAAGTTTTCTACATGAGATTCCACAGGGATATTCAGATAAGTTCAACAAATAGTATGTTTGTTGAACTTATTATCTGGACTCCAATCTATGGGATACTCATCAGTGAATCTCCAGTTATCGAAGGGTTAAAAAGTCATTTAGCATCATACAAATTTTTTTTAATATTGTTTTATTTACAGCCCATATGAACAACTTGCTCGGCTTGGAAATGAAAGTTAAAAATGGCCATAACTCGGTAAAACAAATCTTGGATCAAACCCATATTCGACTTGGAACTGTATTTTGGGATGTGAAACCTATATACAAAATTTGGTTTTGATCAAATAGAAAATGTTAGAGTTATCGCATTATGCATAAAGTGTCGACGGACAGACAGACGGATATACAGATGGACGGATCAACGACGAGTGGTTAATCTGGACATTGACACTATGCGTACCATACTATGGTATAGGTACACATAACAAGTTTTATCTCATGACGAGTACAAGAAAAAATATCAAACCTGGTGTGCCCCTTTAATATTTCTATTCACATTTGTAATCAATTGAAATCAATGTCGAAAAAGCTTTCCATTAATATATAAATAAAACAAACTAGACCTACAGTTCTAAAAGTGTTATGAACAATTATTTTGTTCTCATAGACTGATACAGAGCTCTCAAGTTTAAAACAAATTGAAAACCAAAGTTGTCTTCACATGCAGCCAACAAAATTCCAACAAATCTACTAAACACAATCACATTATTAACCTTCAATAGTAATGCTATTAAACAATAAAACCAGATTACATGTATGCCTTTAAGTTGAAATTTAAATAACCATGCATATAACATATAATAGCATAAACATTCTATCTATGGTATCTCATCATATGGCCGAAGCATCTGGTAGCAGTTAATTAAATTCAATGCAAGAGAGAGTCAGTGTAACTGGATACTATCCATGTTGCTCTATGTGAAAAGACCTGATTTATGAGATTCTACCTGGACAATGCAAACTGTATCTTTGATATATTTTAGAGATGATTAAAATAATCAAAGGGCCATATCTCCATTAAAAAATATCGGATCAAACCCATATTCGAACTCGATCTGTATTTTGAGTTGAGAAACTCACATACAAAATTTGGTTCCTATCAATTGAGAAATGGTTTATTTATGGAAGCATGCATGAATTATATGTCAAAGGGCCACAACTCGATTACAAAATATCGGATCAAACCCATATTCGAACTCGATATGTATGTTTGGCTGAGAAACTCCCATACCAGATTTGGTGCCGGTCAGATAAACGTTTTTTGAGTTATGGCAGCATACATGAATTATAAGTAAAAAAGGGCCATAACTCCGTAAAAAAAAAATCGGATCAAACCCATATTCGAACTCGATCTGGTAAAGACTATCATATTCCATTATATACTCAATTTCAGGTTGAATGATACAAAGCTGTCAGAAGTTCTAGAGGAACTCCAAACGAACTTTCTGATGTCGGAAGAACAAAGACTTACAATAACAAGACGGCCAGAATCGTTCTGGCAGCATTCACTGCGATGCTTCAAAAGATGCAGTTTCAACTTCAGGAAAGTGCTAAAAGTAAGCTACCATTCATAACGAAAATGTCAAAGTTATGATCTGGACATGAGATATGTATGGATGCCACATGCATGGATGGACCTGTTGATTATAATGGTCCTAAAAAAATTGGGGGTGGGGGGGGGGGACAAAAAGGGCACTAACTGAGCATAAATCATATTTGAACATGATCTGCACCATCTCATGATATTTTAATTGATCTTGAGAAGAAGTCAATTTAAGAAATACTATGGTGGAAAAGAGTTATGGTCCTACCATCGCAACTATTTGACCCGGTGACCTCTATGGATATGAACCCATTCCGTCTGTTGGTTCTAGATAAGATGATTTAATATTATTAAATTTTTCAACCAGACAACCAAGTGTGTAGAAGGACGGCCGAACTGATGCACACCGCTCATGTCTGTAGTCCCCCAAAATATTGTTTCTTCACTATATATGATATTGAGCAGATTAAGCTGTTTTAAATGCGTAGTAGGAGCATGATTCAAGATGATGGCAAGTTTCCCTGTTCCCGTCATCTATTAATGATCCTGGCCATTAATGTAACCTCGTGTTTGTAAATTGTCTGCAGACCCTATTCTCTATAAGAGAAAACTATGATTGATATTGTTTTTCAGGTTGAATTTTTAAACGAGCCCGGAATCGATGAGGGAGGGCTGAGGAGGGAATTCCTGGAATTGCTTATGGAGAACATCACAAATTCATCTCTCCTGGAGGCTGGAAGGTGAGTAAGTCTGCTCTGCGTTAACCCAAACGTTAACAGCAATCTAAAAACTGAATATATAAAGGTTTGCTGGAGTAAAAACCAGAATCTAATCATTTGTGCAAAGCATCAATATACATTAGATACAGAGACAGTGTTAATGTTAACCCTTTGAGTGGAGAAATACTTGATTTAGTCAGATTTAGTAGTTATTAAAATGGATAGGAAGATCATTGTGCATCAATATGGTGGATGATCAATAATGGTGTCTTATTGCTATCAAATGATATATTCATGTCCATTTCTCGAATATATATTTTAGTCATATCATTTTGTGGATTTAAACAAAATTCTATGGTCAATTCATTATTTTAAGGAACGACAAACATGGGCTAATCTGTGTTTTTAGTTTGGGTAAAACTCAGCTGTTTACTTCAAGAATGAACATGAGCGATGCACAAAATTTTCGATCAGTGAAATAAAATGAAAGTGTCAATGACACTCTAGCTCAACTTGGGTAGGTGTTAATAATTGTATGCTGAGCAGTCAATAGTTGAAGGATTTAGTAAAGTTAAAAATTGATCGCTACCATTTAGAGGTTACCCCGAAGGTCCATATGAAGTTTCGTGATGATCGCATGAGCCCTGTTGGGTGAGCCAAAGGAAATTGCTGACAGACGGAAGAACGACGACTCCAACTCATGGTAATAGCTCAAACTTTACAAAGTAAAGTTGAGCTAAAAATATATATCAGATCGATCCACTGTGGAACAATTTGAAGGAATCATCATATCATAAGCACAGACTATTAAAGGTCAATGGTAATTTTACTTTCATTTGGTGGTAGAAATTGGTAGATTTATCATAATTCAAATGATTCATATCATGTTGAATAACAGTTTTCAATTTTTCCAGAAACTGAAGTTGGATACGTCCTAAGAGAGGACGCCCTCAGTGTGCAGAAGGGAATTTCATGATCCTTGGCAGGATGATAGCCTGCATCATCCTGCAAGGTGGGGCTATGGAGCCAGTTATCTGCCACGATATGTTGCAGTTTGCAATGAAAGGCACAGAAGCCATTACAATCCTTGACGAGTAGCTACGGAATATGATTGTGCAAGTGTGGAACTAGTATTGGCTTAGTATATATATATATATATATATATATATATATATATATATATTTATAAAATAATGAAGAAACTCTCTGAGGTAGGTGACTGCTGACGTGAAGAATGGAATAATTTGAAAATTAGGAAAGGTATCCGTTCATTGTTGAATATTTATTACATGTATGTACAAACAGCTATACCGAATACAATTACACTAAAGATCAATTTGATATTCGTGATGTAAGTGCAAAGAATGCCATATATATATATATATGTATGTATAACCCGTCGTGTGTGTATATGTGCGTGTATCTGTGTGTGAATAACCCAGTCACGCTTATGGCGCGTTTATAACTTTGTGTTGGGAATTGGTGCTAATATGGTATTTTAATTTGCCAATTCGGTGTTAACATAAGTAAAGAACGAGTACTGTCTTTGATATGAAAGTTGTGCAATCTAAGGAACTACGTTAGAAAAACCACATTCCCGGGCCAAGACTAACAATACAGTGTAAACAATACTGCCGACGATAACTAATGCTCTTTTAATCTTTCAGTTGAGTGCAAATCATGGAAGTATTTTTCAGTCCAATTCAGATTATACAATGTTAAAATGTCAAATGAAACCGACCATATGTGAACACCAAACATAAGTAAAATTGGACTGATGGTTTCGGAGAAGATGTTTTTTTTGGTTCTTTTTAAAAATATTTTATTGTAATATAATATAACAAGAAGGATCAGGGCCCGACTCACTCCCAATTTCAACTGAGTTTGAATGAATTCTTAGGCAGAAAAGAGTTAAGTCATCTGTCAAGTTACCCCTATTCATCCACGTGTCCATGTTTGAACAAATCAAATTCCCAGTCCTATATTAAAGGACCATTATTAAACACCGAATATTAGCCCATTATTCAAGTTATATCATGTAAACTACAAGGAAAGGCTGGAGCTGATTTTAAGCTATCTGCTTTCAGCTTAAAAACAACTCCAATATCCAAGACGTGGAAGGAATAGAAAATGCTATGGAAGCAGCCGGTGTTTCAATTGGGCTGAATAATAATAATCGAGAAAGAATCGTGAAGGCACTAACATTACTTGGGTCATGGCTCATGGGACGGCACCTCATGATTGCCCAATTCTGGGAGGGAGCGGAGGAAGGGTGTCTTCTAACATGTTTAAAAGACAATCAAGGTTAGTATAGTGGGTGAAAATAAGAATACAATTACACTAAAGATCAATTTGATATTCGTGATGTAAGTGCAAAGAATGCCAATTAGTTGGTGAAATACAATAAATTCCACCTGACTCTAAACAGCTGAGCAAAGTGTTTACATTGTTTACAATAGTAAGTCTGAGCCAAGAACTATTTTCCCAGATTAGAAGACTTTACGAAATCGCTCAAGATTCTTTATTGGTTAAATATTTACTCAATTTCATCTCTATAAGCTTAGTTTAAGTGTCACATGTGTGTGTGGCATTCGTCATTAGTGATGTGAGTACTACTACTAGTATAGATTCTATTTTATGAAAAATAAAATTGTCTCTAATCTGTCTGGTAATCAGTTTCAAATTTACCATTTATAATTTTCAGTATCAATGGAAAGGATGCTTTGCAGCAGATGTGGCTCTGGCAGAGCACTTATAGCAGACAAGATTCGTGGCTTCTGCAAGGTTGTTCCCTTTGGACCTGCTGGGAGCAATATATATATATATATATATATATATATAGAGAGAGAGAGAGAGAGAGTAAGCATTAGGCGGACCATTGACCATCATTAGGCAGACCGCGAATTTATGCAGACGAAATCGGGTCTGCCTAATTTTTGCATGCCAGTCACAACTAGTTATCTAGCGATTTAACTGTTAACACCTCTCCTTGTTCGACGGATTTAGGTTGTCTTTTGTTTACAAAATGATGGGATTGAAAACAATGTTGAAAAGGGCATTTCCGCCCCGATAATTTTGAGACATGTATATTCGATCGATATACAGTTTCATCATTGTGCGGTCTATTTTCAATCCAGAAATTTGTACTCAATTTCGATGTATACACCAGATTTTTCGATGTTTTAATGACATTTGACCTGTTATCTTTTTTGCTGCATCCTATACATAAAAATGCAAAAACCAGAAAATATTATTTTTTCAAGACCGATGTGAATGTTTCGACCGCACAATGATGAAATTATATATCGACAGAATATACATGTCTCAAAACTAACGGGACTGAAATGCCTTTAACAATTTTTTTTTCTTCAATCCCATCATTTTATAGACAAAAGACAACCTAAATCGGTTGAACAAGGAGAGGTGTTAACAATTAAAGCCCCGGATAACTAGTTGTGACTGACATGCAAAAAGTAGGCAGACCGGATTTGGTCTGCATAATGTCACAGTCTGCCTAATGATGGGCAATGGTCCTCTTAGAATTAGGCAGACCTGAGAATTTGTATATTTCATATTACTTGAGGAATCACAAATTCCCATTGATCACACCTTGGTGGTCACATTTAGAACAAAACTAGAGAAAGAGTGTTTAAAATTGAGCGGTTTTAAAGTTTTTTGTATATGTCTGCCTAATGATGGTAATAGGGTCATGGCCTAATGCTGAAAACAGCCTTATATATATTATATATATATATAGCTATATATATATATATATATCTTTATGTATTTCTGTATGATTGTGAAGGTAAGATGGTCTGTAGTTCAATCAATCAGATAATTATGTGACAAAGCCACTTTTTATCTGCATTTCATCATGTACTCATCAAAAGAGGCCAATGAGGGTCATGGTACAAGCTCATGTAAAAGCAATTTGATTTAGCCAGTAGTCGAAAGATACAGATCAATTAAGGATCTTTGTCAACCCATTTTTCCAAAGTACTTAAATAAAAGGATTATGTTCATTTATATTAGTGATCATTGAACTTTGTAAAAATATTTTTTTCGAACCCAAATCCAACAAACACAAAGTCCATATCTAAGAAAATAAAAGGTCAGCATACCCCAGAAAATGTGACAAGTCGATGCCGCTTTGTTAAAGAAATTAAAAAAAAATGTTGAAATTACACCATGAAGGTACCCTCATACAGAAAATCATAAAAAATGAAATTTTCTAAGTCTAAAGAGGTTAATAACTCCGTAAAAAAAAAATCCTCCATCTATATACATGTTGCACATCTCCAATATGTGGGTAACAATACTCTGAAGTTTCAAATATCTACGATCAAAACTGTAGGAGTTGCACCATGAAGGTACCCTCATACAGAAAATTATAAAAAAAAAAGTGACGGACGGACGGACGGAGCCTATTTCTATTGTCCCCCGAAAATTAAAATGGGAATGTGTACTGAACACTGAAGAATGATGAACAATAAATATATATTCATATTTACCGAGTGTTCTTTGAAAAGTTTACTCAAAACCACTTGTTTACAAATGGTAGATTTACTTTCTCAGTATTGCTGTCCAGAATATGACACTTGGTGGGTAGTTTATGGGTCAGCACGTGTCCAGTGTTGCTGGGATTGTTATCAGCCTGTGTGGTCTGGACCATAAGGGATTACTCAATTTAGTGGTTACATGGTTGATTGGTTGGTAAATCTGAATATAATTGTATTGTTCATCGTTCTTCACAGTATTCAGTACATATTTCCATATTTTGTTCTTGGACTCCATCAAATTATTATTTCAACTTTATGGTTGAAAACTTGATTTTGAAATGAGGACTGGTCTAAAATTATCTCCATGCAGCACAAATTGAGATATCAATCATTGTTTCTCATTGCAGATGGAAAGTGCAAATGTGATGGCATTACAATAAACTTGAGTGACATCATGAGGTTCCTCACAGGGGCGAATGACTTTGTTCGTGAAGTGGACAAATTAAAGGTACGGTTGGCCTTGGCGGTGGGTATCCTGTCAAAATATTTCCACCCGTCAAAAACCGCCACAAACAGAAATAACATCAAAATGTAGACAGACTTTGTCCGTATACAAATAAGAAATATCGCATAAACAGTATGTTATTGTCATATTTTTTACTATTGTTATGTAAACAAGAGCATAACAAGTTACTTTTCTGGTGTTTGTTTATATTATGATGGTAAACATAAAGAGCGTTCTTTGTTGGTGAATTCCTTATATGGAACTAATAAAGAGCGTTTATGCCATTTGTGTGTGGTTAGCCAGTAGCACTGTGCTGTCTTCTGTAACACAATCAGGCTCTTGCTTTGGTAAAATATAGTAGGTCTTTATGATAACATGCTTTTTACGCGATGGTCATGGTATATATGAACGAAACTGTATGCGTTTTTCTGTTTTTCTGTTTGCGGTGTTTGGAACAAATATGAATATTTTCGACAATTAAGGCCTCGCGTGCCTGTAACCATTAATTTTGAGGATACAGAACTCTATCCTCACGTTTCCACGTGTGCCCTGGAACTTTACCTCCCTCTTCATTTCAAGAATTACCAAGATTTCAAACATGCTATGGAAAGATCAGTTTTCTATGGCCAGGGGTTTTGGAGAGTTTAAAATGACAGTGCCCAGTCCTTCCCAGTAGAAAGGAATGATTGCTTTCGCACCCGTACGCACTCGTAATTTTCAATTCATGGGTGCTATAATTCGCACCCGTCCCTAATTCGCAAAATACTAATGGAGACTAATTGTTGGTTCAATATTGAACTATTTAAGGTTTATTTGGATCCTTTACCATCTCAGTTCAACTATGGCAAATTAAAGTGTAACTAGACTTAGGTCGATTCCACAATCACTTTTTGTTTGAGAAAAAAAAACCCAACTTTTAATTATAGTATGGATGCAATATTACACCCGTCTTCTGAATAACGGGAGCAAATAAATGATCTCGCTGTGTTTTCCTCGTGGGAAGGACTGAATGTCTGTCATTAGGCTGTATGTTGGTCTAAGACAAGATTCATTTCACTGCTCTCTCATCCAATGGCTTTCAGGAACATTCCAGATCTAAGTCAGTATTGAATACCTTACTCATATTTAAATTCGTGTAGTACTATTTTTCGCTCAGTTTTGAATTTGCGCGCTTTGAATTTGCACACCGTGTATAATTTAACATAACTGCATCATCAAGGTCTTGTGAAGACAGGTGTTTATACCCTTCAAATAATTATTTTGATATTGACATAGCGTTGTAAACGCTAAATGGGGAAGGGGCGTGCTTTCGTGCATCTTCAGTCTGCAATATGTATTTCTTACGAGTATTTCAACATCAATGATGTTGCCATGATTTGTTGGTATATAATTATGTCATTATACATATCAGTAATGGTTTTGATGCTGGTTGCCCGCATGTAAATTATAGTCATAGTAGGCTAGTAGCCTAACAGTTGGTCCAACCTTCTATAATGTGTATACATGTATTACGTAACTCATCAACATAACATAATAAACGGGTGCGCAAAACATTGTACTGCTCGAATATAAATAAGAGTAAGGTATATTAACGTCATGATTCAGACCTGGCATGTCTCGGAATGCCATTGCAGTGCCTGTCATCAGATCATGTTCATCCAAGACAGGTAGATTATGCCATGAATCTCTACTATGGCTAATGCCCGTAGTGATAATTTTTCACAGGTACGGAACCTGGGAACTGTTTGAAGTTTTGACAGGGAACCTTATAAAATCGAGAAAATAACACAGGCTATATATTTCTTTATTATCTATTTCTTAATAATGTACTTCACTGTAGCTGAAGGTCCCAACTCCAAATTTCATGATTTAAGCGACTTTGTGAGCAATTTTACTTTATGATTCTAACAATTATGGAATTTTTCCTGGTTAATTAATTGAATGTTTATTGAAATATCGGCTATTAACACTCACAGAACAGCATGCAATTTTGAGTTGGGACCTTCACATATTGTGAAGTACACTATTAAGGAACAGATAATCATTAAGAAATATATTCCCTGTCTTATTTTTTCGACTTTATAAGGTTCCCTGTCAAAACTTCAGAAAGTTCCCAGGTTTTGTACAGGTGAAACATGATCTCCACGGGCGTTAGCCACAGTAGTGATTTGTGGCATGATCTACAAGACTGCCACTTATCCAGTATTTGAATTCTTTATAATCAATATTAAATAAATTATGCATTATATACTCTTAAGATTGACAGGGTACAAATGTAACATTTTCAAGACTGCAATTACAAATCTGTCTTATCTATAGTTATCAGACAGCAGAGACTTTCACAAAATGTCCTTAAAAATGTTAAATTGTGCATTAAGTCTCAAATTCCGATGAAAATGCATTTCTGTATTATGGTCATTCCCATCTAGCGATTGGTCATGTAGACTAAGCAGTATTTTATTGGTCACTGATGTAACAGCTTATTTCCAGACGTAATAAAGACATGCTAGTACCCATACAAAAATGTACCAAGGTATTTACCAAGGTAAATTTTACCGTGGTATTTGTACCACGGTCGATTGATCACGTTGGTAAATTTTACCAAGGTGAATTTTAGTACTTTACCAAGGTAAATATTGACCAAGGTAAAAATTTACCGAGGTAAATTGTACCATGGTTTTTGACCCCGGTCAATTGATCACGTCGGTAAATTTTACCAAGGTGAAAAAATCACGGTAAAACTTTACCATGGTAAAAGAACCTCAGTAAACTGTTGAAATACTACTGTATTTTTACCACGGTGAATTTAGCATGGTAAATTTTATTTTACCAAGATGTTCTACCAAGGTATTTGACCTTGGTAGAACACCTTAGTAAAATTTACCACGCTATATTCACTGTGGCAAAATACTGAGGTATTTCAACAGTTTACCCAGGTCCTTTAACCGTGGTATTTTCTAGAGTACCTAGTAAAAAAGTTGAATATATCAAGGTATATTCCCAGAGTGTACATGTATATGTGAATCTAGAATGGTAAAAATCCACCAAGGAAATTTGACGCAGTATCGATCTACCAATGAATAAGTACTAGGGTATGTCAGTTAAAAGTACCATGATAATTAATAGGTAAATAAATATTGGAATCTACCCTGGTAAAAGAACCAAGTGACACTTTGACATCTGTGATGTAATATTGCACGTCAGTTTTGGGGGAATTGATCAATGATATAAATTAGTTTAATTGAGAATTTTTTGTTTAATATTCTAATTCCACTTCCTTCAGGCGTTTGCTGGTTCGCAATTTTTTCGCGATGTATTTCCGAACTTCTCCGTTTGTCCTCATCGGATGCTTTGCCACGACACGATCTGGAAAATAACATAATTTTTATTTATTTTTTATTACGTCCAAATCTGTAGCAATTAGCAAACAGGTTAATTTATACTAGTTTACGGTCATTCAAGTCATGTCGGTACTGAAATTACATATGTCCCATCAATAATAACGATGCAGTTCATGGAAGTTTTAACATGATACATGTATAACTAACTATAAGAGATTTTCAGAACAAAGAAGCAATATTTTCCGTAAATGAACTAACTATATCTGTAGATTCAAGAAAAACTAGTTATAGCGTAACATCAGTTATCATGGAATTGCCCATCTATCAGCCATCTCGGCTTCATAAACAGTTAAAAACCTGTCTTAACTCGATATTTTGGTGTTTGAATTTACATCACAGATTTTTCTACCCTTTTTAGGAACTGGGCCCGTACCCTTCTATTCCAATTGGGAAAATTAGCGTCAAAGCTTGAAATTGGGATTTTTTTACGAGTCGAAAGGAACATGTCGGTGACCATATTGTGAAAAACACCTCATAACAAGAACTATTACTAATAGTAGGCCAACAAACAATGTTATAGGATCATATGATCCATTATGAAAATCTGAATAGTTATGCGAACTTTATTATACCCACATGGCGGGTTGTGCTCTATAATGCATATATTAATATCTGATTTTTTATTTTTGACAGTATTGAACTAGATCGATACATACTTTAAAGCAACATGGCGGTTTGCGCTCCAAAATACACATAGTATTTGCTTTTGAATGTTTCTCAGTATCGAAATAGGTCGATACATATCTGAACTACCTTTCTACGAGCATTATGTAACCCAAAAAGGCGCATTGAAGTAATGAAAAATACAACTATGAATACGGTGCTTTGGTCCCAAACCAGCCATTTGTGCGGCAAGTTTTTTTTCACAGCATATGAAGCCAGTATATCAATAGTTCGTTTATTTACCGACCTATCGCATCCGTCGCTCCAAATTGCGTAGAACAAAAAATTAGAGGCTCGAATGAGTCATGTCCGTTTAATTACCGTTTTACGACCATTATTTGTCCCACTAGAGTATTGAAGTCATACAAAAATTATAACTTGAACACGATATTGGTAAATTGGAATCCAAACAAAAACAGACACATGCGCGGCATGGAACAGAGAAGAGCGTTCAATATTAGTCTAGTCCTGATATGGTAGATATAAAGAGCATTTGTTTTAGTTATATGCGAACAATGACTGTGACCATGCTTGGTAACTCTTTTTTTTTCAGAGCACATGAACCAGGTATATCGATATTTCGTGTATTTGTCAACGTATCTTGTACAGCTTTCTAAATTACGTACAAAACACTTGGAAGCTCGAATGAACCCTATCTGTTTAATATAACAGAATAAATTAGGACTAAATACCAAACCCAATCAAACAAATACAATATTATATATCTTTAATTATCCTCCATTACTGAAGATTGTATATATGAACACAATTATAATAAAGTATATAAAGAACATAATACAAACGGTCATACATGTATCAACAATCAAATTTGCACAACCGCCTTCGTTTGTGTATTCGCATACGCACGTGCATCTGGACGCGCATTATAATCGGTCACGACATCCTGTCGGCTTATTCTCACTTTGAGGACGAGCCTGCAAAAAGATCGCCGGCAAGGTGTGATCGTCACGCCTATAGTCTGTATTAATTAAATAACAGTTTTCCCGGCTCCCGTTTGCAATGTTGTTTTAGCATGCCGCGAAACGAATTTCACATGAGTCGTCATCAGATGAGCGATTTTCATGTTCACTCAGTGAAATAGTAGTAAACTGTTATTCGTATTGAGCGATCGTATTGGGCTATAAAAACCCTATGTCTCTCCAAAGTTGATCATATTCAATGTTCTATCTTCATCATGGCAAGTTCTCAAGTAAATGTATTCTTCATCGCCAACGATCGAGGAGGCAAACACCTGGTCTTCAACGACTTCAAATTCCGCATCAAATCACGTCGATCCGAGAATGTCCACTGGGTGTGTTGTAAGAATGGCTGTGGTGCCACCATAAACACAAAGAACGAGATAGTTAGTTCTTCAATGAGTCAACACAACCATCTAGCCGATTCTGACCAGGTACGACACATGCATTTTCTTATTTCAAATTCTTATAAAGAGCATCCATTCTTCTCTAAACAAAACGCCAGACAATAGAGAGCGTTCTAATTTATAATAATATTTAACTGATATATCTATATACAAAAAATATACATCAAATCTAATTTTATTTCTTTTTAACAGGTTATGGTTGATGCCTTCGTCGCAGATCTCAAGCAGTCTGTCCGCAGTGGCTCTAGACCCGTGCCGTCTATATACCAAGAGGAAATCGGCAGCATCAGAACAGATGAAGTAGACCCGGTAGTCGAGTTCCGACCTTTTACAGCATGCGATATGCATTATACCGCCCCGCTCCAAAACGAAGCCAAAGTTGCCAAAAGCGAGAACCGAGATATAGATACCAGAACGATACTCAACAACAACCGCCGGCGAAGTATTCCTGCTATCGCCAGAAAGAGACAACGACATCATGATATTCGCGACAGCCAGCAATCTACAATTTCTTCAAGACGCCGACACCTGGTTCTGCGACGGTACCTTCGACAAGAGTCAGAAAACTTCAAGGTTATATAGCGGTGTGACTAATTAGTGCCCGGGCACGCCCGGGCAAGCCCGGGCACGCCCGGGCAGGTCCGGGTGATCTCATGGGCCCGCAGACAGTCTAATATGATGCCACATGGTAGTAGGATACAGAATAAGCATATATTGTGAAAATTGACTTGCTGTGTCGTCCACCGGCGGGTTTATTAACCATTTAAATGCCGATATTGACTAAAAGAACCCGGGAGACCCCAGACGGACGCATAGACCCGACCATATTATATATTGATGACTAATGGTAGCGAGGCACTTACTAAAGGTATATATTGCAAATATTGACTCGCTATCTCGCTCGCGGCCGGCTTCATTAACCCCTTAAATGACGATATGCGCCAGAAGAACATGGCGCAAGCCCGGGCACGCCCGGGCAGGCCCTGGTGATCTCATGGACCCGCAGACAGTCTAATATGATGTCATATGGTAGTAGGATACAGAATAAGCATACATTAGGTAAATTGACTTGCTGTGTCGTCCACCTGCGGGTTTATTAACCATTTAAATGCCGATATTGACTAAAAGAACCCGGGAGAGCCCAGACGGACGCATAGACCCGACCATATTATATATTGATGACTAATGGTAGCGAGGCACTTACTAAAGGTATATATTGCAAATATTGACTCGCTATCTCGTTCGCGGCCGGCTTCATTAACCCCTTAAATGACGATATGCGCCAGAAGAACATGGCGCAAGCCCGGGCACGCCCGGGCAGGTCTTGGTGGTCTCATGGGCCAACAGACAGTCTAATATGATGCCACATGGTAGTAGGATACAGAATAAGCATATATTAGGTAAATTGACTTGCTGTGTCGTCCACCGGCGGGTTTATTAACCATTTAAATGCCGATATTGACTAAAAGAACCCGGGAGAGCCCAGACGGACGCATAGACCCGACCATATTATATATTGATGACTAATGGTAGCGAGGCACTTACTAAAGGTATATATTGCAAATTTTGACTCGCTATCTCGTTCGCGGCCGGCTTCATTAACCCCTTAAATGACGATATGCGCCAGAAGAACATGGCGCAAGCCCGGGCACGCCCGGGCAGGTCTTGGTGGTCTCATGGGCCAACAGACAGTCTAATATGATGCCATATGGTAGTAGGATACATAATAAGCATATATTAGGTAAATTGACTTGCTGTGTCGTCCACCGGCGGGTTTATTAACCATTTAAATGCCGATATTGACTAAAAGAACCCGGGAGAGCCCAGACGGACGCATAGACCCGACCATATTATATATTGATGACTAATGGTAGCGAGGCACTTACTAAAGGTATATATTGCAAATATTGACTCGCTATCTCGTTCGCGGCCGGCTTCATTAACCCCTTAAATGACGATATGCGCCAGAAGAACATGGCGCAAGCCCGGGCAGGTCTTGGTGGTCTCATGGGCCCGCGATACCATTATTATACAATATTGCAAACATCTGGCACATCATGGGTCACCCACTAAGACAGGGGCCGTGTAGTAGATGCACATCTAGTTAGATCTGTTCAATAACATAGCTTTCGGCATCAGGCCTTCATCGGTGATGATATATCATCACTGACGAAGACCTTGTGCAGAAAGCTATGTTATTGGGTAGAACTATGCAAACAGTTTGAAAATGTTTTGAATTATATATCTATTCACGTGTATGTATATATTATACTTTCAATTGTGCTAATAGTAGGTATGATTGTTATATATCTTGTGGTTCTCATATTTGTTTTGCTTGTTATATATTATTCATAAATTGTTTCATGAACATTCCTGTAAATCATATATGCACGAACTGTGAGAAACAAATTAGTTAGAAATCAATCACTCTTGAAGTTTAACATATGAACATTCCGCCAATCACCCAATTGTTACTAACTAGTTTTAGCATCCTTTGTTAACTGTAAACATTTGAAAATGTCCGATAAATCTTTCGAAAATACACATATATATGGAAGTTCGAGTGATTAGATTTCCGGGAAATGTTCTAAACAATTTGACAAAATTATATGCATTTGCCCTATATTGCAAACACGTGTATATATGTGTGGCTTATATTGTACTGTTGGTGGACATTTTTCGTTTCAGCTGTTGTGAGTTTTCCCCATAAATGCTTTTATACTATCATGTACATATTGTTTCCCGAACATTCCTGGAAATTATACGCGTATACACAAATATTCTGTTTATTTGAAAATTTAGAAATTTTAACTGATCTATACACAGAACAACTTATTTGAAGATAGCTATTCTGTTTTTCTCGGACAAAATGTCCTGCAATTTTAAGTTCTATAACTTACCAAAAGGGAAAATATAGAGATTAATGGAATATAAATTATGCATGACGCATAGTTTCATTTCTGAAATTGAAATGACAATTATTTGGATGGAGTTTTGTTATCGTACTTCTGTCTCCATTATAGTAATATCATTCAAGCGATTCTATTTCCGGGAAATGTTGTGCACAGTATGATTTTTACTTGCAAATATATTTATGTATAAAATGTTTCAAGGTGATGTGATATATATATATATATATATATATTTTATTTACTGATAGTGCCGTTTAGATGAAATAAAGTTTATAAGTTCTCTAAAACCTTATTATTTATTCCCGTAGTTCACCCCGTGTACGTGGTATATCGCCAAACCCGAAGGTATCACCGAACCCGAGAAGTCTCCAGGGTTCTTCTAGTTAATATCGACATTTAAATGGTTAATTAACCCGCCGGTGGACGACACAGCAAGTCAATTTTCATATTATATGCTTATTCTGTATATATCCTACTACCATACGACATCATATTAGACTGTCCGCGGGCCCATGAGGCCATCAGGGCCTGCCCGGACTTGCCCGGGCTTTCACGTGCTCTCTTGGTGCAGATCGTCATTTAAGGGATTAATAAAGCCGGCCGCGAACGAAATAGCGAGTCAATATTTGCATGCAATATACCTTTAGTAAGTGCCTCGATCCCATTATTCATCAATATATAATATGATCGGGTCACTGTGTCAGTCGAGGCTCTCCCGGGTTCTTTAAGTTAATATCGGCATTTAAATGGTTAATAAACCCGCCGGTGGACGACACAGCAAGTCAATTTTCATAATATATGCTTATTCTGTATCCTACTACCATATGACATCATATTAGACTGTCTGCGGGTCCATGAGATCACCAGGGCCTGCCCGGGCGTGCGCCGGAATCATATTATAGTACAGGCGAATTAGGGTTTAACCCAAAACTAATTGCAACACAAATGGCAAAGGTGCCGTCATATAGAGTAAGTCAATATGTGCAACACACTCAAATCTTAGAGAACAATATTTGGGACAAATAGCGAAATTCCTGTTTCCATGGCAACGAGGGGTGATTTTAACTGAGTTTGGAAACTAGGTGTTAAATTGCATGTATGGCGAGAATTAGTTCCATTATCTCAAATATTATGTTGGTTTGTATGAACACCCATTGTTGTCTAACTTTTGAAATGGTGTTCTCCTCTTGGGAAGGTCAAGGTCATATGTAAAGGTCAAGGTCATTGCAAAAAAAATGTGTGCTTTTTCCGATACTATCATATAACTTTGACCCACTTGATTGAAATTTAAGATATGTGAGTTTTGTCTCAACAATCGACTATATACATATCACATGTTATGTCTTGTTGTGCATACAAATATTTCATATTTCAAACTGCTATCGTTTCCAAATCAGTTATCGATATCTTTTTAAATGAACCTTCCCATGGAGCCTGAATTCCGGAGTTTACAAAATAGTGTTGGTGATCGTTATTTGTAATAAATCATAACCAGGACGGTCGAAAATATGACTACAATAACTGACAAAAAAATCCTTATTTTAACAATGACCTTGACCTTTACGTGTGACCTTGACATTTCAAGGTCACCATGTATATGTGGAAATGTCGGCCACTACAAGTTTGTCCATAAACCAATGTAAACTTTTAGGTAGTTTTTAAATTATTCACGATAGGCACTATTTAATGTAAAATTTCCAAATACCCGATTATTAGCCATCGTTGCCATGGAAACTCAAATTTACCAAATTTATCCCAGTTGGATTTTCCAAAATAAAAGATATTATAACAAGGTAGACATTCAACTATCCAGTGTACCAAAAGACGTCTGTGTTGCAACCAGTTCACAATAACTGACATGTTGCATATGACAAGTGATGCTGTGATGTTTTGTCTCAACAATCGACAACATAAATATGACAAGTGTATGTGTCTTGTTGTACATAAAAATGTTGTCGCCACATATTTCAAACTGCTATAGTTTCTAACGCAGATATCTATATCCATTCAAATGAACCTTCCCATGGAGCCTGCAGTCCGGAGTTAACAAATAGTGTTGGGTATCGCTATTCGTAATAAATCCTAACCAGGACGGTCGAAAATATGACAGCTATATGATAAAAATCCAGATTTTTAACAATGACCTTGATCTTTATACATGGCCTTGACATATCAAGGTCACCATGGATATATGGGAATGTTGGCCATTACAAGTGTTTCCATAAACCAATGTAAACTTTTAGGTAGTTGTTAAATTATTCACTATAAGCACTATTTAATGTAAAATTTCAAATACCCGATTATTAGCCATCGTTGCCATGGAAACACAAATTTATCAAATTTGTCCCAATTAGATTTTTCTAAAAAAATTATATTCTAATGAAGTACATATTCAGCTATCCAGTAAACTAAAAGTGATTAGTGTTGCAATTAGTTTGGGGTTGAACCCATTTTTCGGCTAGATCGCCTGTACTATTAGACTGTCCGCGGGTTCAGGAGGTAGCCAGGGCCTGTCCGGGCTTGCCCGGGCTTGCCGCGTTCTTCTGGCGCATATCGTTATTTAAGGGGTTAATGAAGCCGGCGGCGAACGAGATAGCGAGTCAATATTTGCAATATACCTTTAGTAAGTGCCTCGCTACCATTAGTCATCAATATATAATATTATCAGGTTCCTGTGTCCGTCCGGTCTCTCCCGGGTTCTTTTAGTTAATATCCATATTTAGAGGGTTAATAAACCCGCCGGTGGACGACACAGCAAGTCAATTTTCAAAATATATGCTTATTCTGTATCCTACTACCATATGACATCATATTAGACTGTCTGCGGGCCCATGAGACCACCATGCAGGGCCTGCCCGGGCGTGCCCGGGCTTGCGCCATGTTCTTCTGGCACATATCGTCATTTAAGGGGTTAATGAAGCTTGCCGCGAACGAGATAGCGAGTCAATATTTGCAATATACCTTTAGTAAGTGCCTCGCAACCATTAGTCATCAATATATAATATGGTCGGGTCTATGCGTCCGTCTGGGCTCTCCCGGGTTCTTTTAGTCAATATCGGCATTTAAATGGTTAATAAACCCGCCGGTGGACGACACAGCAAGTCAATTTTCATAATATATGCTTATTCTGTATCCTACTACCATATTACATCATATTAGACTGTCTGCGGGTCCATGAGATCACCAGGGCCTGCCCGGGCGTGCCCGGGCTTGGGCCATGTTCTTCTGGCGCATATCGTCATTTAAGGGGTTAATGAAGCCGGCCGCGAGCGAGATAGCGAGTCAATATTTGCAATATATACCTTTAGTAAGTGCCTCGCTACCATTAGTCATCAATATATAATATGGTCGGGTCTATGCGTCCGTCTGGGCTCTCCCTGGTTCTTTTAGTCAATATCGGCATTTAAATGGTTAATAAACCCGCCGGTGGACGACACAGCAAGTCAATTTTCACAATATATGCTTATTCTGTATCCTACTACCATGTGGCATCATATTAGACTGTCTGCGGGCCCATGAGATCACCCGGACCTGCCCGGGCGTGCCCGGGCACTAATTAGTCACACCCTTATATAGCAGCTTCAAAACCAAATATATTCGACATGATCGACAACATTAAAAAAGAACAAGCCTATACAGAATCGACGATACTTCAACTGACTGGTGGCGGCAGAGTTCAACCACAGAGAAGAAAATATCGCGTCTCTTAGACATTTCAAGAGAATATTCAGGGAAAATGAGATCGACGTTGTAGAATACTTAGATTAGTTCGCCATTGAGCTTTTTGTTAAAGTATTGTCGTGTATTTGTTATATGTTTGTTATCTCCTTGTATGTATTTTATTAATTATTTTGCATCAATAAATAAATAATACATGACATAGATTATTTCCTGACATCAACATTGAATCAGCACCAAAGGTTCCAAAACACTAGTTGACAAATCATTAAAAACCTACAAAAAAGAGAGGACAAACCATTAAAACACCAGCAAATGATTGAATTAAGGGATTATTGCCACCTCGTGCAGGTACCCCCGGAAACAATAGCCGTCGGCAAAGTGAGATGCTCCCATCCTGTCATCTCCCAATGACCAGAAGAATGACAAACGACTTGCATTGTCATTCCACTGGCCACTGAATCCGACAGAATGGGACGCGCCGCACGCGCGCATCCACATACATGTATATACACAGACGCACGTATACGCAACTCACGCCATATATGATTGTATATTGAATGGCGTGTGTGATTACTATATAATATAAATCATGTGGTTGTCAAAATTGGTTACATAAAGAGAATATCAGGTTTCTCTCTCACACACACACACACATATATATATGTACCCGACGAAGGCTGTATAGCCGAACGCTAGTACGACATTAAAGATTTGATGGGTCTTTAATTGGTGTTATCATATATTGATAAGAACTTCCTATTAGACCAGACCCATACGGCTAAAGATATCAACACTATATATATATATATATATATATATATATATATATATATATATATATATATATATATATATATATATATATATATAGCTATATATATATATATATATATATATGTATGAATAACGAGAATGTCGAGCGTGCACTATATTAAGTAATACCGGTCATACCAGCATACATATAATAAGCCTGTCACATTTTGACAACATGTTTGAAAATTTGAATTGGAATGTCATCATCTGTAATCAATTGATCGCCCTCAATTTCTGATAAGTTCCCAATGAGCACACTTAATTTGGCTTCTCTTGATAACGTATCGTATTTGATGTAGGCGTTAATCCCAAGTGCATCCATAATAAAATATTCCATCTCATTTCTAAATGAATACATGGGTGTGCACTCAATGAATATGTGAGATAAAATATCGGTCGTGGTAGAACCACAATTCGTACAGGATATTTCTCTGTTAATTCCTATTTGGCTTATCAATTTGCCAATTGTTAGATAAATGGTCTTGTCTTCTGGATGCGATTTACATAGGCGCCAAACATAAGATATACATAAGTCTGTGTGTCTTCTATTGAAGAGTGAGAGACTTGGGTCAGAATTTGTTCTTGACTTCCACGCATCATCGTGTGATGTTACCATTCCCGTGTTAAAACAAAATTTCCATGATTTTTTGTCCGGAAAACAAGACTGTGGCAAATTTGTTAAGGTAATACGAAACATCATATCGTTCAAGTATTTGCATTATGTCACAAAAATAGTTATGGAAACACGATGAACTAGCGGTAGGCAAAAGCATGTATTCATACATTCTATGGAGGAAAACTTGTTTAACAGTTTTATGATTGTTACATTCGACATTACACAGTGATGATAATAGTGACAATTTATTTTTATGTATGTAGAATTCTAGTGAATGAATTCCAAGTAAGCCAAGAGCAATGTCGGTCCTGGTCCTGGGTTCAAATCCCTGTATCCTTTTGATGCAAAATATATGAGTCCTCTCTAGTTTCATAATTTCATTTTGGGATAGATTCCATAAAAGTTCCGTACCGAACAATGCTCTTGGCAAGACGACTGATTTATAAATGAGTGAGGAACTCAGGGGAGTTAGACCTCCGGCATACAAACCAGAATTCGATAGCATAAGAAAAGTGCTTCTCAGTTTATCACATACATGTTCAATAAAATTATTTGTTTGTTTATACTTATCAATTGGGATTCGCAGATAAACTGTACTGTCCACTCCATTAAGGTGTTCAGACCGCATGATCCACTTGCGTTTATACTTATTGGCTTGCTTCCTTGTCTCATTAAGCACCATTGCTACATATTTAGACGAATTTTTATTCTTATACCGCCATGTATAGCTATACCTCACACACATATCAATAAGTGAATTCAAACAACATTCAGTTAGTGATAGAAGTCGCATGTCGTCTGCGTGGGTTGGACAAGTGCAATTAATTGATTCCATGTGAAAGCCATATATTGACTCTGATAGTAATTTTATTAGTTCGTCAATGTAGACCATGTAAAATTTCGGTGAGCAGATTCCCCCCTGCCTTGTTCCTTGATCTATTTTGATTAATCTTGATGTAGCATCATTATATCTCACATTACAATAAACATCGGATAGCAATTGGTGCACACATTTGAAGGAAATTCCAGCTAGGCCTCTCTCATTCAGTTTGTACATGAGTCCGTCTATCCAAACTGTATCAAAGGCTTTCCATACATCTAGAAAGCAACAGTACAATTTTTGATTTCTTTCAGCATTGAAATGTATACATTCCTGGGTTAGATAAGAAGTCATGTTAGAACTAATGTGTTTTTGAAAACCGTGCTGAAGAGGATTAACTGATAAGATATGCGGTGTATGTATCTCAATACGATTCAGTAAAACTTTCTCCAGCAATTTGTATAAAGCAGGCATTAGAGTTATGGCCCTGTAGCTGTCAAACGAGTGTTTTGGCTTGGATCCCCCTTTATGTAATGAGATAATGGCACCTCGTTTGGCAGCAACAGGTATATAACCATGCCGCAATACAGCCGAGAATAATTGACAGAGGCTTTCGATTAGACTATCGCCACCATATTTAATATTCTCATTGTAAATATTATCATAACCGGGAGATTTATTGCGACTGAGAGTATTCACCACTGGCAATTCATTTCGACTAACTGGAAATAATAAAACATCAGTTATATTATGACCATTATGTGCAGAGCATAGCTTTTCTTGTACAGATTTGGTGACCATTTCAAAGTGATCCGAGTCAAAATTTTCACTGGTCAGTGGTGAATATAGATTCTCAAAATAGCTAGACCATGCATTGACAATATCTGGAGTTGATCGGAAGGTTTGGCCATTTTCCTTGAAAAATGTAGTGGATGTTTGATTGGTTGCAGAACGTTTTGAGTTGTGTAATTTGAAGAAAGAGTCTTGATCTAATTGTGCGCTTCTATCAATTTCGTCGTCACGCTGCTTAATGAATTGTTCTGAACCTCTTCTATACTAGCGATGGAATTGTGCTTTTGCGTGTTTATAGTTAACGTAACTAATGTCATTTACTTCACGCGGTCTACGATTGTTTATCCATTCATTTCTGTACTCTTGCATTTCAATGTGAAGTTTGCTCAGATTTGGAGTCCAAAATGGTTTCAAATGTCTCTGAAATTTCTTACGCGGCAAAACGTTTTCTGATGCATTATTCATAGCCGACACTATACATTGATATGATTCAGATACATCATTTTCTGTGCGAAAGTTGAGTGTTGGTATAAAATTTGCTAATGATGTTTGATTATTTGAAAGAATACTTACGTCAGACTTGAGCGTTTTCCAATTATAACGCGGCGATATGCGCTTGTTAATGTTCGGTCTATCTTGAGTTATCGGTATCTCTAAAGCAATTGTCAATGTCCTGTGGTTCGAAACATCAAGAGAATCATCGTCGATAACATCACATGAGCGAATAAAATGCTTATCATTAATATGAAGTAGGAAATGATCAATTGTTGACTGACCTGTGCCATTATAAGATACACACGTCGGGAGTCTCTTGGTCGGAGAATTCTCGTGGTTAGCAGAGAAGACTTGTTTTGTTTGAGCACACATTTTGAACAGTTGATTTCTTTTGTCATTTTTATCAAAGTTTCCATTAAAGTCCCCCATGAGTATTACCAGACCAAGGGATCCGTACATGTCAATGAGGTCACTAATTTTTTGAATGTACATCTCATATGTGTCTATACTTTCATTTGTAGATGGTAGATACACTTGGAAAATATATGTAAAATTATTAGTGGCCAGTTGAACTTGTATTCCAATTGTCCTGTCATCATTCAATTCAATCTGCGACACAAGATCCGCATGATTTTTGTGATAGAAAATGGCGACCCCGCCTTTATTTCGCCCTCTTTGGAATGGGAGTCTTTGAGTATAGTCGCAAACTGCGTAACAATCGTAATGTGGGCTTATTCTATTAAGAAACCATGCGTTGTGTTGGGACAAACACTGTTCACTTACTCCAACAAAATCGAACTTTTGATTCGGCAGCATTGAAGACAAGTTGCCTCCGCTGCTTTTCACCCCCGAAACGTTCCAGGTAGCGATACGTAGCATTGTGTTGTGAGCTATGGGGCACTTCTCAATCTGTAGTGCCATATGAATGTGAACAATTAATAAGCATGATAAGCATAATACAATCAACATGGCGCACTTGTATATGAATTATATAACCACACTTATTATGCCCCCGATCTCCGATGGAGATTTGGGGGTATATAGTGGAGCCCTCCGTCCGTCCGTCCGTCCGTCCGTCCTTCCGTCCGTACGAACGTTTCAACTCATAACTTTGATTTCGCTAACTCAATTCACTTGATCTTTGGTATGCTAATAGACCAGCCGGGCTATATGCGTAAAAACTACATCATTCGCTGGCCAAATTTTATCCTATATTTAGATTATGTAATGACGTCAGGAAATTCCCGGCTCAAGGTGATCTTTTCAAGTTTTTGACGCGCCGTGAGTAATTTGTTTTCAGATGAATGGGGAATTATCCCGTTCAATCTATTTAATATCCAAAGTATAAAGTAAATGTTATAGCAAAGTATGCCTCTATTTAACTCTCCACTGAATAGTATAACAATATATGTTTCATTCATGAAAACAATGTATTTTGGGGAATTTTGACAGAAACAATTATCACTTTTATTTTTAAATTTAAATTAGATTCAGATTCAATAGTTTATTCAACACATGTAAATGAAAATATACAGTTAGAAAATCAACATATAAAATACATATCAATCTAATTTTGTTTTTAAGTTTTGAATTGTATAGTACAATGATATTTAGGATTTATAAATTATATTATAATGTTAGTTAAAATGTGATTTCATTGAATTATCCACTGGTGTTGTGTTGAAGAGAGATACCCGAAGTACAAGTACTTATTCGAGAGATATCTCTCAACGTATTATATAGATAACTAATTTAATATATCGAAAATAATTGAGGGCAATTCAAATTTGTAAAAGTAATTCCCATTCATTTGAAAATCTACCATCTGATATGGTTGAAAGTAAGTTTCTAAATATAAATATAACAATACTATACATTGATATCGCAATTTATAAATCCCCATCATCTCATATATTCAAATATGCAAAATAGTTGCAATCTGGTCGGTAAAAATTGAAACATGGGGATAAATTGGTCCCGTACTAGAATGTCATGAGATAAATGCCGTTGACATCAGACCACTTAAAGGGGAAAATATGAGCAATAGAGAGCATTTCTTATCAGCCTGAGATTAGACGATATGTATGAACATTAGTACAGATGGGTTATACCTGACCAGGGGATTGTCATGTGATATGCACCTTTGACTTCAGATGACTTACAGTAAAGGGGGACTAATAAATTATACGATCAATAAAGATTGTTTATTATTAGCCCAGATGTTATGTGGGAACATTGGTGTACAAAAGCAAAATGTCTCCGGGGGGGGGGGGGGGGTATCACGGGATAGCCTCACTAGGTGCTGTTGATCTCATTCTTCACTGAAATGAAATCGATAAATGTATTAATATATATATAATGGTAATATTTTTGGGTCGACACAAAACAATGATCAGAATAAGATGTTAAATTTCTTTACTTTCATGTTTTAGGAACAAAATGGCTGATTCCGTTGCCAAGAATTTGAAGAAAGATGGTGGTAGCCAGAATGTCTCTTTCAATCCAGAGAATATTCATACATTGTCCTTGAACGAGTACTCATGTATATATGTGCCAAAAACCAGAGCATCTGAGAAGGTGCTATATCATCACTTGTCAAGTTTTGACACTTCTGATCTGGCAGTTCATTCCCAGAATATGCCTCCTATCAATCAGTTGCAATATATCATCTCAAGTATGGCAACTATGAAGGACACATGCGTTGTCTTGGATTATGGGAAATTTGATATAGATCAAATAAACATATTTCTTAAACTACATGAATTCAAGAAACTTAAATCAAAATACACTGGATATTTGCAGTGGTTAGCAAAAACAGACTACATTACACCAAAATCTAAGAAAGAATTGAATTTAAAAAATGTCAATGAATTTGGATCATTATTATTCAAAAAGAGGATGGACGAATTAATTGAATTCCCAAATTGCCATTTTTATGTCTCTTCTTCTATAACCTTATTAAATGACTGGCTTGACTCTTCAGTGATTGAGTCCTTCGCCAGTATGATCAATAAGCAGGCAACCAAAGCTCATGTGCGACACATTCTAGCCAATTTTGATTCAGAGCAATATGTTGAGGATTTAAGGAAGCAATTTGGCTGTGAACCATTTTCAGATTCACAAACACTGATATTCCTTCTTCATGTAGGGAAAAACTCAGAGCAATGTCACTCTACCTTCTTGAATGTCCTCCAGACAACAAATGACGGCATTGTGCATGAGAAATATGGCAACCATTATTCACTGGCTGTATACAGTACTGCGAATAATGTATTGATGTATGCAGACACAAAAGGATGGTCATGTCCTCCTGAAGTTATAAGAAATGTCAAGACTGTATTGGAAAAATTCAATATGCCTCCTCCAGTTTTAGCATACTGTCATGACCCAACACAGACAACAACAATTGGTAGTCATACATGTGGATCCCAATGCTCACCTTGTTATCCAAAACAAGAATGTTCCTACATCTGCGGACCAGCTGCTCTGATATGTGCATGTGTAGCAGCCTTGGACACACCACAGTTCATTTCACTTTGTAGCAAAGAGGAAAGATGCAGTTTGTCATATATGAAACTGGTGAGCCAATATGCACAATTTTTCAGGCTTCTCCTCATTAATTGGCTGATGCAGGGATCTATTGATTTAGAACAGATGTATGTGAAGGTTGAGAATGGGCCACAGAGAAACCCCCTATTCGAAGAGGAGAAATGCACAAAAGAAGAAAATAGTGAGACACAACATACAGCAGAATTGACAGTGACCGACCCATTGAGGATGCAAAAACCAATAACTTCTGATAAGAGTAAGGGCACAACAAATAAAAAGGATAATGGAATAATATTGCCAAATAGAATTAACACATATTTGGCATCAAAACCAGTGTTGAGGTTTAGAAATAAGAAACTCACACTGTCATTTCAAATACAATTTTGTGAATCTACAGTTTCAAAGAATTTCCCATGTACAGATAGTGGGATAAAGGATATCGAAGCAATCTCTGCAATAAATACTTACTTAGAATCTGCCACATGTGAAGAAGAGATTATTGCGGCTCAAAGTACTGTTCATGAAAGTAATTTTAACGCTGCTATGTCAGCTGAAAGCTGTACTCTTCAAGATTTAATTTTCAGGAAACCAGTTATTTCTTACAGAAAAAAGATGAAATATCTTCAAATGGAAGTCACACTTAAAGGCACGTGAGGCCTTAGTTGTCGAAAATATTCATATTTGTTCCAATCACCGTAAACAGAAAAACATTAAAATGCATACAGTTTCGTTCATATATACCATGACCATCGCATAAACAGCATGTTATCATAAAGACCTACTATATTTTAACTAAGCAAGAGCCTGATTGTGTTACAGAAAACAGCACAATGCTATTGGCCAATCACACACAAATGGCATAAACGCTCTTTATTAGTTCCATATCAGGAATTCACCAACAAAGAACGCTCTTTATGTTTACCATCATAATATAAACAAACACCAGAAAAAGTAACTTTTTATGCGTGTGTTTACATAACAATGGTCAAACATATGACAATAACATACTGTTTATGCGATATTTATTATTTGCATACGGACAAAGTATGTATACATTTTGATGTTCTTTCTGTTTGTGGCGGTTTTTGACGGGTGGAAATATTTTCACAGGATACCCACCGCCAAGGCCAAGCGTACCTTTAAGAATGGGAAGAGGATGAGTAAGTTTTTTAAATGTTCTGAAGGACAGAAAGATCAAATGGCAATGGATGAAGTAAACACATTCATAAATATGAATGCAGTTTCTTGTATAAGAGAAGAATTTGGTGAATGGTTACCTTCTCAATCATTAAATGTTGGACTGGATACAAAAAAGTTTCTTCAACAAATTATGCTTTGATTTTAACAGAAAATACAGACTGGCTGAACACATCAAAACAAATTATCATGAAGAATGTGAGGCAACCAAAATAGCTGTGACAGAAAGAGATGGTTGGGGCAAAACACATAGACTGGATGAGACATACAGTATAGACGAAACGCATACAACAGAAGATGTATGTCCAAGTGTACCTGTTGTAACTCTAGAAATTGATTGTGCATCAAAATCATCTGCGTGCTGAACTAAATGTTTTGCTCTTTTAGAGGAATTAAAATTGGATGAAAATACAAGGGAATGTCCATCTTGCCACGAAGAAGGTTCCGAGGAACACAAAGTGTGTGACCATTGTCAGGTTAATTTTTCCCATAAATGGGTAAAACAAAATTCTGGACTAACTCTATGTTTTGCATGTTATACCTACAAGATACGAACATATACTGATAGACCTGTTGAATTATTTGGCAGTGGTAGAAATACAGAAATTGCACACAGCAAACACATGCGATGTGGTTGGAAACTGAAATTGGTTTTGTATGATGATAATCTCACAAAATGGAAGGTTTTTGCAGGAAGCGATAATGACAGACATCACAGTGATATACCATTGCAGGAAAAGTAGAGACCAAATCTGTCAACTCGAGACAGTTGGGACAAAGATCGCCTTTCGTTGAAAGCAACTGCGAAGAAACTTATCTCGTCCACCAATTACATGAACGACATTCTACGGAAGGAGTCTGATTCTAAAGGAGAACAACAAGTTATTTCACAAGCAAGCAATAGAGTTAGGTATGTTGACAAGAGGATTATGCAAGTCAGTTTGAAATCTCAAGATGATATTCCACTGGTTATGTCAGATTGGAGAGATACAGAGAAACTTTTAGAGTCAGATGTTGATTCAGTATTGCTATTCCAACGAGGAATGAAGTCTAAGAACATGGATTATCATTATGTGGTAGCCAAAGAGCAGTCACTTTGCCATGTCAGGGAATGCGGGAAATCAGTTCTAGGTTTAGATGTAAAGCATGATTTCAATGCTGTTCGATTCAAAACGGCCTTCATTACATTTTGTGACAACAGGAATGCGGGGCATGTTGCTGCGGCTTCTGTTTCCAACTCAGACGAACAGGCAATTCATGCATGCACCATTCAACTGGTTTTGGCAAATATCCCATGCAGCGATACAACATGCACACACCCAACTGAACTTTTCATATTCAATGATGGGAATGGATTCTTTAGAGTAAAGCCATGCGCATTCAATGATCCAATTTCTCCTTTCATACAAACTGACAAGGATGGTGCACTACAAAATGGAGCATTCCATAATAACCTCAAATCCATTTTATGTCATTTTCATGCTGTCCAAGCCTTCCGACGACACCTTAATGAAGATGCAAACTTACGGATACTCACAAGACCACTTCAAACTGGGCTCAAAAGTGTCATGCTATGCTGGAATGTGGAATCCAGGACATTTGTTGCCAACCGTCTAATCAGTTTCATTGAGAAAGAAATACCTGCATATTTGCTACCACAAGCTGCAAAAGCAAATCTTACTGAATATTTGGACAAATACTGGTTCTCCTCTTCGTGGTCAGAAGCAATGACTGCCAACTGCATATACCAAGTGGATGAATCGGAGCAAACCAACCCATTGCTTCTCACTGACAATATAACCGAGCGGAAATTTAAAGACGTTGATGAGACGTACTTTGGTAGTCATTTGAACCGCCTAATTTCTAGCTTTACGCTCACACTGCTCACAAGAATAATTAATGATGACATAATTTTGAATAAGCAGAATAACAAAAACACAAAGGAAAGGGTGAGAAACATCAGGAAGAAGACTAGAGAAATTGCAGCCTGTCAGAGAGCTCTTGGTATCATCAATAAGAAGTTAATGGTGGCATATGATGAAGGAAGTGGGTGGTGTGTCATAAAAAGCGAAGAACTATTCCAACAACTGGAGACAGGGAAGACCTACCAGATTGATGGTACTGATGGCGCGGATGCCGTAGAAGATCAGATGCTAGAGAATAGAATTGCCGATTCTATGTATCCGGATACACCCATACTGGCTGATGGGAATGATCACAACTACAATGTCATATCCAAATCTAAAAGAAACATTTTCAACCTCGATATTGCCGCATCAAGAGGCTATTTTGAGTATGTTGCCAGCATTCTTCCAGATAAAATGACTAAACATGTGAGTAATTCAGTCCATATAATAAACCTGCGACTTGGAATCTGTACATGCAGTCTGTTTATAGTAAGAGGACAACCATATTTCTGCAAGCATTTGTATGCATGTTTGGCAGAAGACAAGAAGATAACAGTTGCAGGCAAATTACTTAAGGCTTACAAGTCATTCAGAATCATCAAACAGAATGAAAAGCATACTGAGCTAAGTGGAGCAAAATCACTATGTGATGACATCATTAACAACTTGAAGAGAATATCCCATCTAGCAACATCTGACGAAATTGAAGCGTCAACAAAAGGTAACATCCTGAAAGTTTTGCATGACCACACTCATTTGAAGATGAAGCATAAACCAACAGGGAGGCTTGCAAAGCGACAGCCACACAACTTGGGGGCTCGTCGACAACTTGGTCCAATTGTCGATGCAAAATATGCTTTAGTCAACAGAGATGAGGATGATGACTCTCCCATTGACCCCTATTGACCAGACATAGAATTTCCTGATAAATCTAAAGAAAGACATGGTGGCAGAAAAAGGATAAGAGTAACGAATAGGGGCATTAGCTTCGCAACATTAATTACAAATGCTGAAATATTAGAGGATAAAATTAATAAGATAAATGATAATAGTGCAAGTGCTCAAGATGAACCAGATTTAGATGATGTTATTGAGCCTCCCAAGAAAAAAAGAAGAGTTGTAAAATCTCAACCTGAAACAGGAGTGGAAACCCCTGTCGAAAGTAAACCATTTATGTGTGCTCTCTGTGCAACAAATGGGGAAAATCCTCCATATGCATGCAGTTCCAAGATACTACTCTTCAAGCATATCTCAGTTAAACACAATATGATATTATTTTTATGCTCAATTTGTTGGTCAAATGGAGTGACAGGTGCATATTTTATAAACGATGCACTGTTTGAACGGCATATCAGGAAATATCGCTCCAAAAAAATAAAGGGAGAACAAATTAACCATGGACCATCAAAAGTCTCTGAAGCCAAGTCGCCACAGTGTGAGAATGGATTTCATATTTCACAACATGTGTCTGTTAATCACACTTATACTTATCCCACTGGTGACAGTCCTGATGAGAAGTTGAAATTACCGGTACCTATACCTCACTATACGGTAAGTGACACTGTATCAACAGCATTGGTATCCCATAAAACGAGACAAGACTTGGCTGATGTTAAAGGGGCCGAGACGGAACATGGCTTAGCCGATCTTTACTCAATTAAAGGGCACCCGGGATTGCAGAACTTGGCAAAACGCAAATACAACAAGCTCACACTGAAGAAAAATAAGATTGAGCCTGCACTGTTGCTGAAAAGCACCTGCCCAGTGTGTAAACAAACGTGCAGTGGAAAACCAATAAAAGACGCTTTACAATCAGTAGGATGTGATGCATGTCAGAGATGGTACCATTGGAAATGTGTGTCAATAACAGAAGTGCCACCTTCAGATCGATGGCTGTGCATGGAATGTTTTATTGAGTAATCGAGGACCAGACTACATCTATTCAGTTGCATGTCACTCTTGTAACCAACGGAGGGTGACTAGGATAGGTGATAGGTC
This sequence comes from Siphonodentalium dalli, assembly GCA_032622095.1. Lineage (NCBI taxonomy): Eukaryota > Metazoa > Mollusca > Scaphopoda > Gadilida > Siphonodentaliidae > Siphonodentalium > Siphonodentalium dalli. The sequence continues at coordinate 115,860,714 of CP136062.1, read as the reverse complement.
AGCTGTTAGCTCGTGTAACCAGAGAAAGATAATATTATATTAGGTCTAGGGTAATTTTAGGTAACCACCCACTCGTGTAACCAGAGAAGGGTGGTATTAAAATAGGTCTAGGGTAGATTATGTAACCACCAACTCGTGTAACCAGAGAAGGGTGGTATTAAAGTAGGTCTAGGGTAGATTATGTAACCACCAACTCGTGTAACCAGGTCTAGGGTAGATTATGTAACCACCAACTCGTGCAACCAGAGAAGGATGGTGTTAAAGTAGGTCTAGGGTACCACCAACTCGTGTAACCAGAGACAGGTGGTATTAAAATAGGTCTAGTGTAGATTATGTAACCACCAACTCGTGTAACCAGAGAAGGATGGTATTAAAGTAGGTCTAGGGTAGATTAGGGTACCACCAACTCGTGTAACCAGAGATAGGTGGTATTAAAATAGGTCTAGGGTAGATTATGTAACCACCAACTCGTGTAACCAGAGAAGGGTGGTATTAAAATAGGTCTAGTGTAGATTATGTAACCACCAACTCGTGTAACCAGAGAAGGATGGTGTTAAAGTAGGTCTAGGGTACCACCAACTCGTGTAACCAGAGACAGGTGGTATTAAAATAGGTCTAGTGTAGATTATGTAACCACCAACTCGTGTAACCAGAGAAGGATGGTATTAAAGTAGGTCTAGGGTAGATTAGGGTACCACCAACTCGTGTAACCAGAGATAGGTGGTATTAAAATAGGTCTAGGGTAGATTATGTAACCACCAACTCGTGTAACCAGAGAAGGATGGTATTAAAATAGGTCTAGGGTACCACCAACTCGTGTAACCAGAGACAGGTGGTATTAAAATAGGTCTAGGGAAGATTATGTAACCACCAACTCGTGTAACCAGAGAAGGGTGGTATTAAAGTAGGTCTAGGGTAGATTAGGGTACCACCAACTCGTGTAACCAGAGACAGGTGGTACTAAAGTAGGTCTAGGGTAGATTATGTAACCACCAACTCGTGTAACCAGAGAAGGGTGGTATTAAAATAGGTCTAGGGTAGATTAGGGTACCACCAACTCGTGTAACCAGAGAAGGATGGTATTAAAATAGGTCTAGGGTAGATTATGTAACTACCAACTCGTGTAACCAGAGAAGGGTGGTATTAAAATAGGTCTAGGGTAGATTATGTAACCACCAACTCTTGTAACCAGAGAAGGGTGGTATTAAAGTAGGTCTAGGGTAGATTAGGGTACCACCAACTCGTGTAACCAGGTCTTGGGTAGATTATGTAACCACCAACTCGTGTAACCAGGTCTAGGGTAGATTATGTAGCCACCAACTCGTGTAACCAGAGAAGGATGGTATTAAAGTAGGTCTAGGGTAGATTATGTAACCACCAACTCTTGTAACCAGAGAAGGATGGTATTAAAGTAGGTATAGTATAGATTAGGGTACCACCAACTCGTGTAACCAGAGAAGGGTGGTATTAAAATAGGTCTAGGTTAGATTAGGGTACCACCAACTCGTGTAACCAGAGAAGGATGGTATTAAAGTAGGTCTAGGGTAGATTATGTAACCACCAACTCGTGTAACCAGAGAAGGATGGTATTAAAATAGGTCTAGGGTAGATTATGTAACCACCAACTCGTGTAACCAGAGAAGGGTGGTATTAAAGTAGGTCTATGGTAGATTAGGGTACCACCAACTCGTGTAACCAGAGACAGGTAGTATTAAAATAGGTCTAGGGTAGATTATGTAACCACCAACTCGTGTAACCAGAGAAGGGTGGTATTAAAATAGGTCTAGTGTAGATTATGTAACCACCAACTCGTGTAACCAGAGAAGGATGGTATTAAAGTAGGTATAGGGTAGATTATGTAACCACCAACTCGTGTAACCAGAGAAGGATGGCATTAAAGTAGGTATAGGGTAGATTATGTAACCACCAACTCGTGTAACCAGAGAAGGGTGGTATTAAAGTAGGTCTAGGGTAGATTATGTAACCACCAACTCGTGTAACCAGAGAAGGATGGTATTAAAGTAGGTCTAGGGTAGATTATGTAACCACCAACTCGTGTAACCAGAGAAGGATGGCATTAAAGTAGGTATAGGGTAGATTAGGGTACCACCAACTCGTGTAACCAGAGACAGGTGGTATTAAAATAGGTCTAGGGTAGATTATGTAACCACCAACTCGTGTAACCAGAGAAGGATGGTATTAAAGTAGGTCTAGGGTAGATTAGGGTACCACCAACTCGTGTAACCAGAGACAGGTGGTATTACAATAGGTCTAGGGTAGATTATGTAACCACCAACTCGTGTAACCAGAGAAGGATGGCATTAAAGTAGGTCTAGGGTAGATTATGTAACCACCAACTTGTGTAACCAGAGAAGGGTGGTATTAAAGTAGGTCTAGGGTAGATTGTGTAACCACCAGCTCGTGTAACCAGAGAAGGATGGTATTAAAGTAGGTCTAGGGTAGATTATGTAACCACCAACTCGTGTAACCAGAGAAGGATGGCATTAAAGTAGGTCTAGGGTAGATTAGGGCACCAACAACTCGTGTAACCAGAGACAGGTGGTATTAAAATAGGTCTACGGTAGATTATGTAACCACCAACTCGTGTAACCAGAGAAGGATGGTATTAAAGTAGGTCTAGGGTAGATTAGGGTACCACCAACTCGTGTAACCAGAGACAGGTGGTATTAAAATAGGTCTAGGGTAGATTATGTAACCACCAACTCGTGTAACCAGGTCTAAGGTAGATTATGTAACCACCAACTCGTGTAACCAGAGAAGGGTGGTATTAAAGTAGGTTTAGGGTAGATTAGGGTACCACCAACTCGTGTAACCAGAGACAGGTGGTATTAAAATAGGTCTAGGGTAGATTATGTAACCACCAACTCGTGTAACCAGGTCTAGGGTAGATTATGTAACCACCAACTCGTGTAACCAGAGAAGGGTGGTATTAAAGTAGGTCTATGGTAGATTAGGGTACCACCAACTCGTGTAACCAGAGACAGGTGGTATTAAAATAGGTCTAGGGTAGATTATGTAACCACCAACTCGTGTAACCAGAGAAGGATGGTATTAAAGTAGGTCTAGGGTAGATTAGGGTGCCACCAACTCGTGTAACCAGACACAGGTGGTATTAAAATAGGTCTAGGGTAGATTATGTAACCACCAACTCGTGTAACCAGAGAAGGGTGGTATTAAAAATCCAACGCATTGAGAGCTAATCTCGGGCTCTCGGAGTCAGTATTTTGAATTTTACTGAGAGGTCACTTTGATAAAGTTTCTCAAGTGTAACTTTGGAATTTTTTTATATATGCATTGATTGGAAATGCTTATAAGTTATTGTCAGGTATCTTTTGGTTCAATCGATTATGCTTATCCTGCTTGAAATCAGACCGTTATCACTCTAATTCATAAAATAGGCTATTTTCTAAAATTCAAGTGAGAGACACATACATAATATACCTACATCTAGGGTACACAGTTTAATTTATTACCCCAATTGAACAGTACCATACTTTTGCGGTTATTTGGTCTTCAAGTCGACTCAGTTTATTGCGAAATTCCAGTACATAACATCTGCACCTTGCCTATATGGACGATTCAGACCTAATTTGCTGAACTCCTTTTGTAAATTTCGCTGTAAGTCAGTTGACTTGTTTGGTGTCCTCTATTTATTCAATCAATTCTGAACACGTTCGTGGTAACTCATCACTTAATTGTGGTGCGTGTACACTCATCACTAATTAAAAAGCTACGATTCACAAGGAAAAATAATATTTTTAAAGCAGGGTTCAATATATTGTCGACTACATATGCTTTCTTTCAATAACCATAACATTAGTAACAATAGTTTTGGTCCAAGCAGAGTAAAAGCATGAAAATAGAAAAAGTTCGTGGAATACACTAGTAAACACATCGTGGAAAATCCTCAGACTGACGACTTTTGGTCAGAATGTTAGAGCAAACAAATGTGAGTTTGGGCACAAATGAGGTATCAGCATGTTTGAATAATAATGTAGCATATGCTCGTAGCTGCTAAAATACTACGAAATATGTCATATCCTAGTTTATTAACTTTTTCTTCGTTTCTCATTATGTTTTCTGTCGCCTCCGCCATTTTGAATGCGTGGTATACTCATCAACTCAAAACCACGTGATTCCCCACCATGATAATTAAGGACTTTGCCTACCCATTTCTCCCAAAATAAAAGATTCTGTTCACTTATATTAGTAATCACAGCAACCAAGCCATTTTAAAATTAGAATCCATGATAGATTATCGTAGTAATACAATGTGAACTTTTATATAGAGGTTTTTAAAAATAGATTTTCGACCCCAAATCCAACAAACAGACAGTTCATATCTATGAAAAACATATGGGAATATTTACTGAACACTGTGAAGAATAATCTACAATGCATATCTTTTTCATATTTATCAAGCGTTTTTTTTAAATTTACTTAGAACTACTGGTTTACAAATGGTAGATTTACCTGCACATTAATGCTGGCAGTTTATGGGTTATCTGTTGACAAAATAATTTCTCAAGCCTCAATCTAGCCTACCCCCACCCACCATGTTGCAAGTAAATAGGTGGCACTTATGGGATAATATCTCATGGGCCAGTGAACACACCAGTTTATAACCATCACAGCTATACTGGACATAAGGTGACCCAATAAATATCAGCTTCCATTTTGCATTATTACGCAAGTAAACAAGTGGTTCTAAGTAAATTTTTCAAAGAACACTCGATAAATATAAATATTTTTTTATTGTTCATCATTCTTCACAGAGTTCAGTAGACATCCTCATATTTTGTTCTTAGATAATGGACTTTGTGTTTGTTCGATTTGGGTTCGAAAATTTATTTTTAAAAACCTTTATAAAGTTCACATTGGCATTACTGAGATATTCCATTATGGATTATACTCTAACAATGGTGCATCAAAGGCTTGGTTGCTGGGATTACTGATACAAGTGAACAGAATCCTTTATTTTGACTCCCATCAAATATTGGGGAAATGGGTTGGCAAAGTCCTTAAGAAAATTGTGGAAAAATAATTATTAAAGAGACACTAAAACTTTAGCATAATGCAAAGAACATAAAGGGTGCCTAAGATAACACAATCACTTCACATAGCCTTGAAACAGTGTGTCTGTCATTTGTCATATACCCTCCATAACAATGTTCTAAAAAATACAAAAATTGGGAAATTGGAGAATTTGATGAAACAAATTTAGGAAAATTTTGTCAAATCATCAATTTATGGATTTTCAGGATGTATATACAAAATTCTAAATCACAGGTCCTTCCAATTTCAAGTTTATTTTGTCGATCTTACTTTCATGATTCCAGAACAGAAAACCATTCCCAGATATGTTTTTCGAGTTGTGTGCCTTCAAAAATGGGATTTTACCTGATTTTTGAACCACAATTTCTAAGAATGAGCCAAATTCCATATTTTTAGGTCAATTAATTAAAAAGAACAGAATAATGAAGGGCTTTTGCACGGTTTTATTAATTTCCTCACTAGATTATATACAAAAAATGATTAATTTAATATGCAACTATGATTAAGAACAAAAAATTATTCTCAAACAAAATGTGTTCAATTTGTTTCAACTTATACTTAAAATGTTATGAGAAAAGCAGAGTATATACCGTAGATAGCAATTTATTGAGTAATATTGCATTTCGTCACACAAGTTCTGATTTTAGACAAATTTGGCTATATCCATACAATGGCACACACATTTAGTTTGAGAATATTTTTTTCTTCATTTTTTTGTGTATAATCTGGTGAGTAAATTAATAAAACAGTGAAAAAGCCCTTCATTTCTCTCTAGTTTTTTAAATAATTGGCCATAAACTACGGAATTTGATAAATTGAGGCTCTGAAATCATGTAAACTCCCATTTTTTAAGGCACACAACTCGGAAAATACTTAACAAATCTGGGAAGGGTTTTCTGTTCTGGAATCAAGAAAGTAAGGTCGACAAAATAGACATGAAATTGGAAAGACAGATGGATAAATCTGCAAACTTCATTTGGCAAGGGATAAAAAATAACTCTTTTGGTGTCATGTGGTAGCAATCATGAGAAAGGTTGAAGTTTTAGTGTCTCTTTAAACGTATGTCATGTATAGCTACAATATATTGTGGAGGGATGCATCCACTTGCATCTCCCCTGGAAATTAACGTATTTTGTTCTGTTTTCCAGAATTTGATACCATCTGAAAGTAAAAAAAATACGGAAATGAGTGAATTTGTCATAAATGATAGTTGCTACATTAATACTTAGTGATGTGGACCGGACAGGACTAGGTCCATTCCGGTCTAGTACCCTTGCCTGGTCCGGTCCACTTACATGTGAATAAATTACCCTTTTAGCAAAGGGGTGGTCCAGTACTGATTCGGTCCGCATCACTATTACTTAGTTACTAGTGCTTAGGAATTTGATTCTAACATTTAATGGCAACCTACAACAAGTGATAGTGATTTGACATTTCTTAGAGCGCCGATGTAACCTGTTTTTCATTGCCTTGAAATTCCTTCCTGCCCCAATTATAGAATTGTGGCCACATCTTGACATAGAAAATTAAACAGAGATATTTACTCTTTATTAAATCTGCTTTACTAGGAAATTCGTATATGGTCTTACCTTTTATACAGCTGTTTGCATCAACAAACACCAGTCTGTCCCATTTTTGGTTTCTTACTGCAATAAAACAACAAATTATGACATACACATTTAAGCAAATAAAAAATGTTCTGAACACTAGTCCTTAATGAAAAGAAATATGAAATTATGAAGTTATGAAACCTATCAATAAATTATATTTGTGTACTTGGGTGGTGAAATTCATGGTTTATTTTCGAGTAAGTTTGGGGAATATATACACCAATATAAATGACATGACTGATCTAAACCATGCCATGTGATGATCGAACTACAGAAAACCACCCATAAGTAAACAGGGCTGTGGAACTGGATGCAAAATAAGACAATAATGACTTTATGTTGAAGTGACGTACATCCCAGTATTTTTGTGTGAATGCAAAAGGTACCATTTAATATATGACTTGTATAATTGTATTATAAACTGGAGTCCCTGAAAATGGTTCACTGTAATCTGAATTATTATGGGCCAAAGAGGCCCTATAAAAGAAATCTTTAATACCTTGACTATCTTTCCACATGTGGAAGTGGATATGCTGCCGTCCCATTGCCTTAATGCCCTGCAATATATTAATATTTTCATTACATAACAATTAAATTAAAGGTGGATTATCTCTTTGTAAACATGTATTATAGTTACCGGGGTATAAAATATTAGATTTGAATCGAAGACTCCTGTCCGGAAATGCTTCTATCGATTAATATTAATTATATTTCGAATATTTTCTGGTCTAAAAATGTGTGTTTGTTCAGCTAACGAACAATAATGGTTACTGTTAACAGAGACCAGAAATTATATTGTGCAATTTTGTCACAAATAAACGTTAATTATACTCATTATCGCTTATATCTGTGGAACAAAACTATACAAACAACCAATCTGTGACATTTGACATTCGTTGCGTAGCCGTAGGAACAGCCCAGTGCTCTATATCGCAATACGGTCTCATCCGAATGGTCGGTTCTAAAAATAGTAACATAAACGGGCCCGATTTAATATTCGAAATAAAATCAATATTAATTGATAGAAGCTTTTCCGGACATAGCTCTTCGGTTCATATCTATTATTTTATACCCACGCAACTATTTAAAATTTGTTATTTAAAGAGATAAACCATCTTTAAACAATTAAAACAAGTGGATAAGTTTGCCTCTGAAATATTATCGGATCCACTATTCCTTACATACGGTGTAAAATATCTCGAATCGATCAAGTGTACAATCATATACCATTTTGGTGTGTCATAACGGCTTGGATAAATTTAGCATTCAATTGAAAAACAGGAATGGAAGCGAAAAGGCCTGATATTTGTGAGTGACCTTATTTCAGACAACAGTGATCTTCCAACTGTAGCTAGGATGAAAGAAATTTATGATATATCAACAAACTTCATCACATTCCACAGTGTCAATAAACAGCCTATAGTTATGCATGAGTGTGTAAATATAATTACATATCATCTTGGCAAAAACTAAAGCCCAAAGATGGGGTACATATGAACTTACACAAACTTCTGAGTTTGGTGGCATATGGTTCATGGAGAGGGGTGCAGTTGAAATTCCATGATAATCTCTATTAACAGCAAAAAATTATGTTCCAACTTACCTCGCGTTGGATTCTACCAATGATGGTGGAGTAAGTACCATGAAATATAGTACCAGTGGTACTATATTCGTTAATCTCCTCAATTTCTTGAGCCTTTTCGTCAACCTGTAAAACACAATTGAGAAGTCCTTGAAAATTAGGATTTATGGAACTATTGCATATATATTTCCCCCTGGTATCTGTTTGTCCAAATTTCTGAAAGCATCTGAACTGATTTGGATTAAATTTGTGGTGAATGTTCCTTCGGATAATGCTTTTTAGGGGCCCGAGTTGAAAATATATCTGCTCTTTCCACCAGCTTTGATTAATCAGAATTTATGACAATGTTAAGAATCTAAGAGTACTTAATAGAACCTTTAAATAAGACCTTTTTGTTTCCTCAGATCAGGCGAGCACTCAAGTCAATTAATAGTCATTGGACTATCTTGTTCTACTTAGTCTAACTCTGTCTTGATATATTGGGCTGTGCTGGGTTACATATTAATCATATTGTGCACCAAGATGCTGAGCTCAAAGACAAAGAGACAAAGCATTTAATTAGACTAACATCTGAACACATATAATTAATTACCTTTCGAGTATGGCCCTGGTGGGCCCTGATCAGCCACACAGATCGAACCCTTTTACATTTAAGGCGATCATTTGTCTTGATAATCCTCACTGCGTTATTGATTTTAACCATCCCAAATTGCTTCATAAATGTTTTGTTTCTCAAAATAAGATGAAGCTTGACAAAACCACCTGAAAAAACATAAGGTACCAAATGAAAGAGCTACTTATATACCACCATCTTGTATTGTTTGCGAGAGATGATTTATAAGAAACAATCCAGATAATTGAAACGATTCTATTATATTGTTTGTGATGAAGGGCATGGCATTATTGCAAAATTAAAAAAGTCCTATTATTACTTAGTCCGATTTTGCCTCTGACGTTAAAACTATTACCGCTGTCAACTCAAAAACAGCAGATTTTATTTTTATAATATAATACAACTTGACTTGAATCGTGGAAATGTTTAAAATTCAGAAGAATGCATGATCGGACACAAAATATATAGACAGAACACAACGCGCATCTTAATCTTGTATTTCTCTTGTACTATACAACAATATCTATTCATTGGCTGGTATTCCATGTTCCGTGTGTCCCACGCCAATGGTGTGGAATAAAATACGAACACTAACAATCCATGTACCACGAATGTTATAACTTTACAAATATAGTTTATGGATGCATATATGCATATGTATATACATGAGAAGATGCTGCAAAATATAAAAATAGGTCAATAGGGCTAAAAACAATGTTAGTAGTGACTTTCAAATAAGTGAAACATACCTTGGTCAAAAGTCAGGGACTCGTAGCCCCTGACATCATGATGTCTAGCCACCTGCACGAGCTTTCTGGGGGATCGAGTTGAAGAACCCACCCATCAAAGCTCAGAGTGATCAGATATCAATTTTTTAAGTTTGTTAATTTCTCGAGATGTGGCTCGGAAAACACATGGTCAATCGAACAAATTGCGGATGAAGATGGATAACTCTAAAATGAAGTTGTTATTATTATCGAATCAAATATTATTTACACCCGAAGCCAAAGAAATAGTAATTCAGGAGCGTCTGATCGGATTGAGTACCTTTAAGATTTATTCTGCCACTATTACCAACATTTGTTCTTGAACTTCATCATATCTGTTATTTAGTAATATACTATACATCCCGGTGGTCCAGTCAGTATAGAGACTAGTGCTCTGACAGTACAGTCATAGGCCGTCCAAAGCTGGCTTCGAACACAGATAAGCACTGATTCGTGAAACCACTAAAAGGGAGTGTAATCAGATTTGTGAATCTGGGCAAGTTTGTCTAGGGGTCGATTCATGCAGTGAAGTGATTTCGCAGTGAAATTTACACTCTGCATGGTCTTTCCTCCTATCGTAAAAATGACAACATCGTGATATGGTCTAGTACCTGATACGACGATAAACCCCAACTAACCAACTACTATACATCTCTGTTATTACTAGTTACATTTGTTGTGCGATTGTAAATCATCTATCTACATTGAAAACAAGTATTGCATAATATGGAATTATATAATAACTTGCTTGGCATGATGTTCAGGTATCAGAACAAACAAAGTATGATCTCAGTTCTTATTTCTGATCATGATTATAGGAGTTCTGTAGTCTTGCTGATATGTCACTGTCTTCTCAATTGGTTTTGATGGAAACTGTTTCAGTTGCAGTATTAGTCAATTATAAAAAATATTAATTCATATGTAAAAAATGCTCATTTATAACTAGGCATTATCAGTAATGACAGTAAGTTAATATCTGAAATAAGCGGTGAATCATTGCAAACCTAGTTATGTTACAGGAAATTTTCAGTTTGGATGGATGACCAAAAATATTGAAGTCCCATTTAAATGAGAAATTTAGAATTGAGAATTTAAGACAGAAAACAGATAGGCATGTCCAGCGAATACTGCTTGCGCCTGGCTGGGAGATATACTGAACAGATCTGGATTGGGCCAAATCGATAGTAAATTAGTAATCTTGAAAGAATTATTTCATTCCACATTGTCTTGAATGTGTGGATGATATAACAGAAAGAACATCAAAATGTAGATAGACTTTGTCCGTATACAAATAAGAAATATCGCATAAACAGTATGTTATTGTAATATGTTTGACCATTGTTATGTAAACAAAGGCATAAAAAGTTACTTTTCTGGTGTTTGTTTATATTATGATGGTAAACATAAAGAGCGTTCTTTGTTGGTGAATACCTGATATGGAACTAATAAAGAGCGTTTATGCCATTTGTGTGTGATTAGCCAGTAGCATTGTGCTGTCTTCTGTAACACAACCAGACTCTTGCTTAGGTAAAATATAGTAGGTCTTTAAGATAACATGCTGTTTACGCGATGGTCATGGTATATATGAACGGAACTGTATGCGTTTTAATGTTTTTCTGTTTACGGTGTTTGGAACAAATATGAATATTTTCGACAATTAAGGCCGCACGTGCCTTTAAACCCAGCTACTCGAAAGTTTCTGAGTTCTAATTGATACATGACAGTTACCAGTAGTTGGATCTTTATACTGATTTGTACTGGTAATTAGATTTAAATGAGGGTCACAAGCATGTTTTGCCAAAATTATCTTGGTATGTCAAAATGGATTTTCTTAAAATCTGTCAGGAATTTCTTTGTGAAATTTAGTACATGCGTTTTATTGTGACACAATATTTAAAAGCCATGCATCAAACGTTTGGAAATTATAATCTCATTTACTTTACTTTTATGGCATGAAAAACATTGAAAATTTCAGTTTTCAGGTTCCTTAAATCATAAAATAAAGTTAGCCATAATATCTTTTTTCCATTCAATTCCTGTTGTTGGACCAAGGAAGTATTCAGTAATTCTCTCAGGGTGGAACCAAAGTCTCCAAAACATAGGAAATATTAAAATACAAACTCGGTCTCATATCTTGTAAAAAGATCATTGGCAAGTATCTCCCGAATCACCCTTTGATTGATGGATAGATACCCATCTGGATATTGAATACAGAAGTCCTCAACATATTACTAGTACATGTGTTCTCCAATAGGCATGACAAAATTATTTTGAAATATCTTTTAAAAAAACTCAGTTTTAGTTTGTAAACCAGATGCACATTTACAGTAATGCCCTAATTAATCGACTCCATAACCACAGCAGAATTATGGGTAATTTTTTAGGATTTAGTCGGAAATAAAGGAGAGCTTTCCAATGAATGGCAATAAGCCATATTTCCGAGTAAATCCTGAAAAATTACTCATAATTCTGCTGTGGTTATAGAGTCGATTAATTAGGGCATTACTGTATATCTGTAAATTAGAATTCACCAGTTTGACCATAAAAAAGCTACAAGTTTTGGAGACAGTGGTACATTTATAAAATTGACACTGCACCACCCAGGCGCCCATGATACCGTGTCAGTTGGTTGAGATTTGTTTCATTGGTTACTCATTTAGATGTGTTAATATAATACTGGCCTGTAACTATGGCTTAATATGCACTGTGTATTGGTTTACACTGGTTATTCATGTAAAATAAAGTCCACCTACGGCCAATATAAACAAATTGATAGATTTATATCCCAAATTTTTAGTACCTCCTCAATTTGTTTTTGATAATTTTCATGTAAATCTTTTCTCTTGCCTTAACTGTCAAATTACCTTTCGATTACCCATTAATTAGTCTATTTTTTATCACATTGGACAATCTAACTTGTATTATATAAGATGCTGCTTTGATACCTAGAACTGCATGCCCATGATATGTATTTATGTCAGGAAGATTGAAATTTTAAAAAAAGTTAAAGATGGCTGTAAATCTAGCAATTTATTTATATTGGCCTTATCAAAAACTACTCTAGCTGTGTTGAGATAATGTGCTTGTCTATTTATATCTATGGACTGTGCCTTAGTTACACTGGTTACACGTGTAAACTAAGATCCATCTAATAAAAACTACTCTATTACGATCTCCTATAACTACGCACTGTGCCTTAGTTACACTGGTTACACGTATAAACTAAGATCCATCTAATAAAAACTACTCTATTACAATATCCTATAACTACGCACTGTGCCTTAGTTACACTGGTTACACGTGTAAACTAAGATCCACCTGATAAAAACTACTCTATTACGATCTCCTATAACTACGCACTGTGCCTTATTTACACTGGTTACACGTGTAAACTAAGATCCATCTAATAAAAACTACTCTATTACGATCTCCTATAACTAAACACTGTGCCTTAGTTACACTGGTTACACGTGTAAACTAAGATCCACCTAACAAAAATTACTCTAATACGATCTCATATAACTACGCACTGTGCCTCAGTTACACTGGTTACACGTGTAAACTAAGATCCACCTAATAATATCTTTACCACTGATTGCCTATAACTATTCAGTACTAAGTTCTAAAGTCTTATTTCCAGTGCCTACGAAAGTAAACTATGAGGGTTACCTAATTTAATCAATTGTCATGATTAGTGAAGAGAGAGAAAATAATTTCTCAAGTATTTCAGTGGTTCTCAGTCGGTCTCAGGTATTGGGGAAAAATGACAGGTCATTTATTAATATACGGAAATTATTTATTCAAATTATTTTTCAAGTATGGAAGATTTATACATCACCAGGCAGTTCTGACAAACATCCCATTTAAGGACCAACCCTCTGATTTTAGCTCTTGTGCATTGCATCTGGAAGGATATCATTGGGGCCAGTTGATTTCAGTAAAAGCTGGAATGAAAAGCTTGAAATTAGCTGCTGTCATGAGCCATGCATGTTATTTATTTGAAAAGATTAAAAAAATTTATACCAAAATTAGTGTCAAATTTCAAGTTGCCTATCTCTGAGCTGGTAAACATATGCTCAAGTTAAGAGAAGTTTGTTTGCATGATATGATGTAAATTAATAAGATAAAATAGCCTGTATAATTATCTTCATGCACATAAGCAACTAAGTGACAGTCATAATTTAAAGATTAATTGCTGTTTATTGTTAGATAAACATATTTTGGTGTTCCAATCTTTCTCCCCGCTTCAATGCAGTGTAATTTTAATTCTTGTCATAGCCAAAACTTAGATTTTTTTTTGACGTAACCAGGCATAGTCTTAAGTGTCTGTTTAAACGGACATGGTTCATTCAAAACTTTTTGTGTTACATAATGCTCCTAGAAAGGTAGTTTAAACAGATATTTATCGACCTATTTCGATACTGAGAAGAATTCAAAAGCGAATAATATTATGTGTATTTTGAAGCGCAAACCGGCATGTGGCTTTAACATTATGCTACTTTTCGTATTCTGATTATCTACTTGTACTGTACTGTCTATACATGTAACGGTTGTACAAGCCTTGAAATAGTTTGTCTGTCATTTGCAGAATGAGGTCCCCAGGGGGCAAATTTAGTGATGCTATCCGCATGGCGTGCTAGCATCATCAAATTCACCCTCCCGGAACCTCATTATTCTTTGGCCTTAACTGCTATGCAATTGGAGACCAGGATCAGATTGAATTTCGCTAGTTGAAGTTGGTGATGTACATTACCCCATAATTAGTCACATTGATTATGCATTATGGAATATAGAAACTGCATCAGAACATACGGGGAAACATTAACTAAAAACAAATGTCAATTTTAGACTATATAGATATACTTCCCAGAAGATTATCTCCTATAAGCAGAATGAGGTTTCCAGAGGAAGATTTGATGATGCTAGCAAACTGTGGGATATCACCACTAAATTCACCCTCTAGGGACCTCATTCTGCAAATGACAGACACACTATTTCAAGGCTAGCGGTTATCAGTTTCAAGTTAGTTTAAATTTAAAATAAGTTCAAGTTAATTTAAATTTAAAATTGCCTCCCTGATGCCATAAAAAAGAATGCAGTTCCCTTCTACAGAGAGATGTGTGGTGTCACTGTATAGTACAGAGTACTCTCTGCTTATAGCTCCATGTTCCAGGAACTGGATACGGCCCTGATTAGAGAAGCGGCAAATTGTGGATACAACCTCGCGATTAAAGCGTTTCCGCTTTCTCACAATTGCCGCTTCTGAATCAGCACCGTCCCAGTTCCTGCGATCAAGAACTGCAGAAAAGAGCACTTTCGCATCTGGCAGCTTTCCTGACACAAAACGGAGCAACTTATCTGACTTTTCAGCAAGCTCCTGCCCTTTCGTTTCTATCATGTTGTTGGACCCCACATGCAAAACAATGACATCTGGGGCCTTCTCTGTTACCAACCAGGTCTCCAGCAGGCCTTCAACATCTTCTATACGTCGACCGCCGTCCCCCCGCCATACCACTGTCGTTGATGGAATGTCCATGTCGACTTTCCCCACATCAGCCAGATAGTTTGCAAGATTACGAATGTAGGAGTCCCCTACTACCCATACTATGGTGTTCCCTACAAAAATGGTTCACATATAATATACTACTAATTGTAACATTGGTTTACTCGTGTAAAATAAGATCGACCTAATAAAAACAACTCAGGTTGTGTTGAGATAAAAATGCTTGCCTATTTATATAACTATGCACTGTGTCTGAGTTATGCTGGACATTGCTGGTTTCTCGTGTAAAATAAGATCCACCTGATTAAAATTAGTCTAATAATATGATCTCCTATAATTATGCACTGTTTCTTAGTTACACTGGTTACTCTTGTAAAGTAAGTAAGACACACCTGATCATAACTACTCTAATATGATATATAACTATGTATAGTGTCTTAGTTACAATGGTTACTCATGTAAATTAAGATCAACCTAATAAAAATGACTATAATAATATGATCACCTATAACTATGCATTGTATCTTATTTACACTGTGTGTGCATGCTAAATACACCTTACAGTTGATGTGGTATGACAGGACTGAGGTGATACATAATCACTGAATACTCTTTATTATTTAAAGTATATATAAATCAGAAGGAAAATTGGGCAAGAGATCGGTGTTGAATTTCTATTTAAATCCTCACCTGTGGCAGCTTGCATTTTGACAGCTTGTCTCCTGAAACTAAAATTTCAACCAGATTTGAAAACATGCACGGATGTCACAACATATATTTCTGACAAACACTTGCTGAATTTGAAGATGGGTGCATAATATTTTTTGTGAAAAAACTCCTACAATCCCTTTAAATACTAATTTGTTATTTATTATATTTCCTAAATGCTAGAAAATTTTGTTGTTTTCTTCATTAATTCACGAGGACACACCTGTGAATCATTTTCTATTTCAATAAGAACTTAATTTCACATTTTCCATATCATTCTTGCATTTTTATAGAGACTTTTTATTAGAGAGTGGTGTTGTTAAAATGACTCAAAATAACAATCAACTTTTTCCTTTGGATATCTTAAAGACATATTATGGACTTGTTTGGGTGAGTGAAACTGATAAGTTAGTAAGCAGGCACTACGCCAAATGGGGGAATATATCATTATACTAACATCGGCGACAATCTCAAAGAAATCGTCCATACTACTACATAGAAAACATCGTCTGAACAATGAACAGAAGTTTTAGGTATATCGAATTCAAATTATAGGATTTGTTTTCACAGGTTATGGTCCGGACAGAAGGATGGAGATCAATTCTATAGTCCCCCAAACTTCAAAATAGTCCGGGGACAATAATATAATATCAACTTACAGATAAAAGAGATACTAAATCTGAAGATTTTCCTGTAAAGAAAATATGTAAAGATGCAATGATATCCTGTTAAAATTCATTTAAACACCTCAGTTATACCATTTAAAGGTGCTCAATCTGATTTGATGGTCCCCATATAATCAGATTCAAACAACAACCATATTTTTTTTGACATGCTGCTTCAGTTATCAGAATCGATTAATTGTCCAAAAATAATGCTAAGTCAATTGCTAACAACAGTCGACTATAGTATCAATTTGCCCAAAACGTGTTATCTATGGGAGGCCAAATTCACATTTAATAATTTTGCGCTTAAAACGCAATTTATGGTTATATGTAACTAAACACCCCTGGTGAATAAATATTTTTATCCATAACTTAACCTTAACTCCTATTGACATATCACCTCTTGTTTTCATTGATTTGGATGGGTAGGGAGCTAGCCCAACTTCTTTATCAAAATGGCTGACTCGCAATAGTATCACCTTCTGTTTTAGTTGGAGCGACTCGTGATAGCATTATATTATCTTCGGTATATATATTAGTTGGGGCTACTCGCAATAGCATTACTTTCTGTAATAGTCAAGGCGACTTTGATTTTCTTCAAGTTTCGAGAATACAGGCACACCATATGAGGGAAGCAAGCCCTCGGTGACACCACATTCACACTATATGACCATAGAAATACTATAGATTTGTGCAAGAGATGCTGATTTAATAACAAAAACTAGAGCTCGAGGACTGAGACACCAAAGCTCCAGGAATGAGACACCAATTTTTTGGGACAGGGATGCTGATGCATGTAATATGAAAATATGTTTTTTTTTCCCTGATAATGTGATTTAAGTCAATAAGTAAACCATATGAGGTACTAGTAAGCAAACCCTCATGCAGTGACATCACATGCATGTTATAGTATATGACCATAGTATTGGTCCAAATTGTCAAATATCTGACATGACATACAAAGCCACTTGATTTTAGAGTTATCCATCTTCATCTACAATTTGGTCCAAGACTGTCGGTTTGATGACTTTTTGCCAGGTCATAAAAAATTACTCGAGAAATAACATATTTCAACAATAGATATCTGATTACTCTGAGCTGTGATGGGTGGAATGACAGCTAACTGGGACCTTGGCTAACTGGGACCTTCGGCTAACTGGGACATTGACCAACTGGGACCTTGAATAACTGGGACCTTTGGCTAACTGGGACCTTGGTTATATTTATTACATATATTAGTAGAATAGAACATTAAATAACTAAAACATTCACATTCACAGTTAAGATGCAATACAGTGATTGTTACTCAGGGCATTCACAGTGAAGGTGTTAGTTTCTTTTGAAAGCGATGAATGTGTGATAACTGATGGTGTTTTAAATCAGTTGGTCCATTTGATCTTGTGATCTAATCGTTGGCAGCTTGTTTAACAAGTTTGTTTAACAGTATACCCAAAGACAGTGTGTTTAACAGTATACCCAAAGACAAATTATGGTCAGCTATATATAGAGGCCTATTTACTGGCAGCATCGCAAATGTAAGACTGGCATCACCAGACATGCGGTCCGTGACAGCGTAGACATTCAGTGGTCCTGCCAGTAGTGTGCCAGCCAACAGGTATGTACTAATTATGTCAGATCCACATCAGCTTCCAACCAAAACAGTAAAATTGTTCATGTCATTACATAAAAAATAGTACCCTTTTTGATTTTTTACATAAAAATAGTACCGGTACTCTTTAGATCTTCACCCATTTTTCACAAGTAAATCCTAAAATCATATTATAAATTAAATTATCCAAAGTAAATGTTGAATTTAAATGGTATGTTCTCATTGACTCATGTGTTTCATTATCATGTTTTTTCTTTCTTGCAGAATGCTACTAGTCAACAACCAGAGATACGTTCTATTCAACATACTGAAGATATCAGCCAACATCCTCACAGAGAACCCCTGGAGAGCACACGACAATCTATTGATGGGTTCCATGTTGCTAACAGTCTTTTAATGAAATGATTAATAATACATCTGAAGGTCCCAGTTAGCCAAGGTCCCAGTTAGCCAAAAGGTCCCAGTTAGCCAAGGTCCCAGTTAGCCAGACTTGAGGTCCCAGTTAGCCAAGGTCCCTGAGTTAGCTGGATACCGATGGGTGGGTTCCTTGACTCGAATTAAATATTTTTTACCCCGACACCAAAGAAATAGTAATTTGGGAGAGTTAATCAGATTATGCACCTTTAATCATTTGCAAAGGTACCGGTATTGGCGGTAATTAATCAGTGTATATATATAACTAGCAGGTGGACTGCTTTTGAAGGTCAGGGTCACGACTTGACCCATCCAAAATACTCAGTTGACAAAAGTAACCCCACGTATCAAATTTCGTTGAAATCCCATACAAATTTGACCGATTTGACCTTGAATTGACCCGATTTCAAGGTCAAGGTCACATCGCACTGGCAAATTAATAGGCCCATGCCACTCCACGGTCAAAAGTACCCCCACATAGCAAGTTTCATCGAAATCGGCTAGGCCGTTTTCGAGTCCATCGCGAACACACAGACAGACAGACACACAGATTTCACAAAATATATAATAGATCAGTGATATCAATATATGATAGCAGCTTATATTATTTACAATCACTATGTCAATTCATTTTGGGAGGGTGTAATTTAAATATTCTGATCAATGATCATCCTTATTTTTTATGATCGGTCGGAATTCGAAACAGATAATATATTTTCTCATGGCATTGACAATGACAATAAAATCATTTGAACTTGAACTTGGAAACTTTAATTTCATGAATAAAAATGTTGAATATTCCTAGTATATTCAAATGCCTACGGTAAAAATCCCAGTCATGTCTGATCAAGTCAACATTAAATGATGCTATTCACAAATTACAACTTCGTATATAGCCGTATGCCCGTAGCCTCGTATGCTACTTACATTACAAGCAAACTTTTAATTTAAAAATGATAAATTTTTCGTCAAAATTCCCAAAATACATTATTTTCATGAATGAAACATATATGTTTTATACTATTTAGTGGATAGTTAAATAGAACTGAGCTTTGCTATGAAATAAAACAGTTTTTATCTTTTGTATACAATAGATTAAACGAGATAATTCCTCAACACATATGAAATCAGTTTACTCACGGTGCGCCAAAAACTTTAAGAGATCACCTTGAGCTGGGAATTTCCTGACGTAATACATAATCTAAATATAGGTTACAATTTGGCCAGCGAATGATGTCGGTTTTACGCATATAGCACCAGCCGGGGGGACAAGAACGTTTCAACTCATAACTTTGATTTCGCTAACTCAATTCAGTTCATCTTTGGTATGCTAATAGACCAGCCGGGGGGGACAAGATTTCCCCATAGCCGTGGTTTCGACCGCCCATTTTTTCCAGAGTTACGCCCCTTTTTGGACTTAGAAAATTCAGTTTTCTGTGGCATACGAACGTTTCAACTCATAACTTTGCTTTCGCTAATTCAATTCAGTTGATATTTGGTATGACAATAGACCAGCCGGGGGGACAAGATTTCCCCATAGCCGTGGTTTCGTCCGCCCATTTTTTCCAGAGTTACGCCCCTTTTTGGACTTAGAAATTCAGGTTTTCTGCTACTTTTTTTGGTTTCCAGATGATAACTTGATTTTGGATTGTTTACTCATGAATAACATAACTTTACAAAGTGCCATTTAATAAGCATTTGCACAAAAATAAGAATAATCCTCTCTGATTGTACAGTCGGGGGGCGTTACCTCCGCCCAGCGGTGCACTTGTATAATATATGCTATTCACACACAAAAACGAAGATTGTTCAATACTCCTTGCTTTCTTGAGGAGGATTCCAGTCAGCCGTGTAGATACTTCGCGATGGCCAGAAATTACCTCCCTTAACATCTTCCACTTGCTTTTCATCCACATTGACTCTTGCTGAATATCCTCCATATTTTCTATTGCGGTATAATGACATGTTGATCACAGTGAATTTAAAAAATTTAGAATACAAATGATCAGCAATTGTTTCTGCATCCACCCACTCTGCAAGATTACTTACAAATAATCTCTTGGTATATACTGGCTGCTTATGCTTGTGCATGAAATAGTACTTATCCGAGTCTAATGACTTCTGATGTGGGGCTTTTTGAGTCTCAGCTTTATTTTCGTGATCATTATATCTGTACCGAGTGTCATATTTATCGGGCATTGTGTCTCTAGAAGATCTATCTCTGCATTCATGTCTGTTGTCCTCGGTTTTACACTCATCAACAGTAATATAGCTATCATTATAGTTGGTTTTGTAGTCATGTTTCAAGGTTTTAATGTCTGCATTTTCGTGTTGTTTTTTCTTCTCAATCGCGGACTCCTTAATAGAAAGAACTACGTTATCCATCTGTTTACAGATCAACTCTCCGAACTGGTTTAAGGCTTTTTTAACACCATCGAAACCTGAGACAATTCTGGTTTCCACCTTTTGCAGACCAGTATCAGCATATATATGTTTTTGCATGTACAGGCAACCTAATCCACATGTGAAAATGTGTATATATGTTTTTGCATGTACAGGAAACCTAATCCACATTTGTAAATGTGTATATATGTGTTTGCATGTATATGCAACCTAATCCACATTTGTAAATGTGTATATATGTGTTTGCATGTACAGGCAACCTAATCCACATTTGTAAATGTGTATGTGTTTACATGTACAGGCAACCTAATCCACATTTGTAAATGTGTATATATGTGTTTGTATGTATATTCAACCTAATCCACATTTGTAAATGTGTATATATGTTTTTGCATGTACATGCAACCTAATCCACATTTGTAAATGTGTCTATATGTGTTTGCATGTACAGGCAACCTAATCCACATTTGTAAATGTGTATATATGTTTGCATGTAATATGTTAAATTGTGTCTTGCAATAAAGTGTCTCATCCCTTGGTTTACGCCTGTGTCGTTGTGCTTCTTGTTTTCTGTTCTCTCATTCCACTTTAACGTTGAACTTGGGACTTCCAGTATAATTATGCGGCGATTTCGGTGGTGCCTCGTTTCTCTAATGATATCGCTGAAGCCTGTCGTGATGTTTTTTTTACTGATCTCCCTCCTCTGAGACTGGTCCACCCGTGTCTGCTGCATTCCCCGCACACATATATGAGGCCAACACCCCCCTTTTCGTACGCCGTATTCCATGCCCTGTTATGAGGTACGCCGTATTCCCTCTGCTAGGAGGTATACGGTATTCCAAAAATAACAGTATTCGTACGCCGACCTTCGACACCTTCCAAAAAATGATCATAATAATAATATAAATGCGATTTTTGTCACAATAAATTCACGGTTTGATATACAGATCGTCGATCATCGTCATTTTAGATCATTTTAGACGTGGACACTGCGGGATGACCGGCGTTCGTACGGCAATAGAAAATTTATCCGGAAAATTCCATATGGCTGTTAACTGGTATTCCGTATTCCACCCTCTGTTTTAAGTGGTATTCCGTATTCCAGGGGTGGGGTGGGGGCCTCATATGTGTGTATTGGTCCGTAACTGCATGTGATGTGCTTCAGGTTCCTGATGTACAGTGACCGATCACTTATTTTGGCTCTTCCAGTGGACTCATGTGATCTTGTCCTCTATTTTGTCGTTTTTGTTGACTTCTTTCAGATAGCCACATTTGTTTCTCTTTCCTCTGGTATCGCTGAAATACAAGGACACGCATGGAACTCTGTAACCAGACCAGGCACATCCTGAAATGGATGTGACCATTACTTTGCAATTTAATGCAATACCACTGCCATTACTTGATAGTTTTGCATTACAATTACCATTTCTTCTAACACGAAACGTAATGCAGTATCATTACAATAATTAAAAAAGTAATGCATTATATTCCCGATTCTTCTAGTTGAGTTGGATACTATGATCCATTATGAAAATCTGAATAGTTATGCGAACTTTATTAAACCCACATGGCGGTTTGTGCTCTATAATGCACCTATTAATATCTGATTTAGAATTTTTCCCAGTATTGAACTAGATCGATACATACTTTAAAGCAACACGGCGGTTTGCGCTCCAAAATACACATAGTATTTGCTTTTGAATGTTTCTCATTATCGAAATAGGTCGATACATATCTGAACTACCTTTCTACGAGCATTATGTAACCCAAAAAGGCGCATTGAAGTAATGACAATGCAAACTATGAATACGCTGCTTTGGTCCCAAACACAAACCAGCCATTTCCGCCATAGAAATCGGATATATCAAGACTAGAATGGCAGTCACGGACTCCAAGTGTGCTTTCGTCCGCCTTTGCTGATCAGGGCAAAACATCGTCTGTGAAGTTATTGGGAAAGTAAATTGATATTTTGTTCAGATTTCTCGGCAAAATTGGATTTAATCCTGCTCATCGAAACGAGAACAAGTTGGAGAACATTGAAACGGAGTACATAGGTTTTATTTTACAAATATATTTCGTCAAAATGACATTTTTGAAGCGGATTTCCGAAGGTGTTTTGCAACTTTTTGACAAGAGTGCTGCGAGTGTTGAGTCAATATCATTGTAATTTTTAATTTGAATAGGCATAAAGTCCTACTAAACAAGGTCTCAGGTGATAGTAAGTTTAAAACATGGCTGCAGTTAGCTAAACTAGTATTTGATTGTAAACTGTTCACTTTCAGTTTCACGTGACCTGACCTGTCCACTGACTCGCTGGCTTCACTTGACAACTTTTGAACAACTTAATTGTCAATGTCATCAGGTCATTAATTTGTCAATTTGAATTTATTATATGAGCAGAACCTGGTTGAAATGCTACTGTGTGACGGGTCATACTCGTCTTCGAGCTACTGATGGACAGTGATACTGAACAAACCATTAATACGTAAAATTTAAATAACACCATTCTGTAATTTCTGAATTTCTGTGACATGGTCACATGATGGTGTTGTTTATTTATTTAGTTATTATGGTTTGTATTATGCAAGGAGTGAACTATGCTCGATACCCCCATGGCACCATTCCACACCAGATTCTAGACTATTCATATACAAATTCAAATAATTTCCATAAAAAATTAAATTAAAGATGACGATGTGTCAGCAGATGTGTGTAAAATAACCCCGCTTGGGCGAACAGCGAATAAATTTACTCAAAGCAGGTATTTTAATGGATTTTGTATCAAGATTGCCATCAATCAACGTCATATACATGCAGTGACTCTTAGCGAAATCATTCATTAATCAGGTAGCTCGTCAAGCCCATTTACTGGTTCACAAATCCATGCCATGGATGTAGATGGCTTATGACCTGCAATCCATTATGCACCTTTAGTTAGTATAAACTTCGGCCCCCTATATTTCTTCATTGGTATTTGGAGCTGATGGGGCATTCATTATTTTACACTGTTAAACGTTTATGGTACATGTACAATGTTACTAGTATTGGGTTACCTCGACTATACTACAGAACTTGTGTGTTGTACTGTACTTGTAGTCAGTTCGAGGCATGTACATCCAATGTACTATATTCTCATGACCAGCGGTGATTCACTACCATATAGGCAAAATATGCAGCTATCCATATCAACACAAGAAAGGGTATGTGTCTTGCCCATTCATGTCCATTTACACGCACCGGGTATGGCAAACTCAATGTATTAAACATTAATGATAATAATTTCGGGGTTTAAGATGAATATATAAATATCAGTTGAAGACGCCTGCCTGGAAACCCTTCTATCAATAATAATTATAATATTGATTTTATGTCGATATTTTTTTTTATCACATAATAATTAGCCCCTAAACCCACCATTAACCTGGCCTCGTATTTTTTTTAGTAAGACAAACATGTACGTGTATTATCGGCACGCGCAGTGATATAAGAGCTTAGTGCAATAATGCCGCAATGATATCAATCAATGTTTAATAGGCTATGACTATGCTAATTAGAACATAAATATGATATTTAAATTGTGATGGGTTATTTAGTGTTGATTTTGTCACTCTGTGATAAACATGGTGGTTGAACAATTCTCTCAACAAGAAAAGACACATTTAAATTGAAACTATATTTTTTATTGAAGGTTTCTTTACTTCATCTTTTGTTGTGATAAATAAATTAGCATTAATTTGTTTTAACCCCAGCCGTTTCGAGATTATTACCTTGCTAAAATGTGATAAAAAGGATCTCAAATTCGTCGCAATTCTATACAAAAGGTATTAACCTTGTCCACTAAATTCAATTAGAGCCTCGCTAAAGCTCGACTCTTTCGAATTCAGTTCACTCGGTTAATAAATTGTGTATAGAATTGCAACTGTCACTCATTAGATATCCCATATATAAATTAATATAATGCGATAATCAAATGGGACATTTTCTGTTACTATTTTTAGAACAAACCATAATGAAACTTTAAGGCAAACTCAGATAGAGTTCTCCCACTTGCTCTGCACCGAATATTTCCGCGAACTTTAAAATCTCACAAATAGATTGTACTGGTATGTATTATACCAGAAAATTCTAAATAAAATCAATAATAATTGATAGAAGGGTTTTCAATTCATATTTATTATTTTATACCCAGGACCAATATAAAACATGTTATACATGTTATGATGTAGGAAGAGATAGGCCATCCTTGGATATACGCATGCAGCCATAGAAATTAGGCAAATGTCCCACGACAAATTAAATATGCGGAATGTTAGATGCCACATGTTGCCATAGCATTTCCCACAGCATTGCTTATTGCCATTTCAAGGACTGCGCATGTATATAATAAATTTAGATTTTAAAGGTACTCAATCCGACCAGACGCTCCTAAATTACTATTTCTTTGGCTTCGGGGGTTAAAAAATATTTGATTCGATTCGAGGAACATACCCATCAACGCTCAGTGATCAGATATCGATTTTTGAAGTTATTATTACCACTTGATTTTAGAGTTATCCATCTTTGTCCGTTTGTCCTCGTGTTTCTGTGCGAATTTTTAGAACACATCTCGAGAAATAGCAAACTTCAAAAATCAATATCTGATAATATTCTGAGCTTTGATGAGTGGGTTCCTCGACTCGATTCAAATATTTTTTACCCCCGAAGCCAAAGAAATAGTAATTTAGGAGCATCTGATCGGATTGAGTACCTTTAAAGTTCCCAGGCCTGTGTGTTTACAACCTATTTTGGTGTGAAATTTCCAACACAGGGGACCATTCGTGTTCTCCGCTGTACACTTTTTCACCGGTATATATCGTATTTCAGTGAGTCACTAATCCATGGAGAAACCAGGCATTGCTTCAACTTTTGCCCAAGAGGCGGTGATGACATACGTTTGCCTCACCAAAAACATTGGTCAAAATGTTCAACAGTTGGAAATTTCATACAATATCAGTTGTGGATTCAACAGTTCACAATAAAATAGGTTGAAATGTAACAGGAATCGACCTCGTGGTTGGGCATATGTAACGCTGACTTTCTCATTAAGGTTTAGGACCAGAATCCAGATTCTTTAATCAGCATAATTATCTATAGTATACACAATGAATTCTGCAAGTTCTCCCATACTCAATAATCCAATGAATCATAATAATATTAATAACACAAGTACTTGAAGTAGGCCTATCTCGTGAGCCCCAATTAACTTTCAGCCTAAGCCCTAACTTGCTAAATCACATTTAACCACTTCTCCACCAATCTATATATCTGCTCCCTGCACTCACCATAGTGAAGGTAAAGTTAATCGGATTTGAGATTTATTTGATAAGAAACTCGGAAAGTTATCGACAATACTGATTGTAATGATAACGACCAACTGAGACACTGGCGACAGCATCCCTTTTATATAAGAGGCGCGGGCCGGACTTGACGCTAATTGACCAATGAAAAGGCCAGAAAATGACAAGTCCCCAAGTTTAGAGAAAAGTAAAACTTTAAGAGGATTTGAAAGTTTTAGAAAATATAGGATAACTTTAATATTAAGCTAAGCTCAGATTAACTAAAGGGAGCGTTTTCGATGGGAGGATATAAGCTTTAAAATGATATGTCTGAAGACGAAATTGATCCTCGCATGAAAAATCGCTCCTTTAGTCTATCGGAGATTAGCAGGAATTTGCATAAGAAAAAGTGAGTTGAATATTTGCAAGTATTTAGTTTGCACCTGAAATGTGCAAAATGAGTGTTGTGCGGTGAAAATTCCACGAGAGCGTTCTTTAGAACAATTTCTATTTTATTGCTAGATGTTAAAAGGTCAGCAGAAACTTAAGTAACCAAAAATCGCTCCCGAGGTATTTGAAACGCACAACTGAGATAATTTGTAATTTACGGCGTATAACGCAGTAAACAAATACCCTACGCACGTGCGACGAAATAGTTCCCTAACAACAATTATGATTAAAAATACAAATCAAATACGAATGCAAATGCACAATTATCAATAATGATAAACACAATCTCATGAAATCATTAATATGATGAATGAACAAAGTTTATTGATATTTGTTAGCCGCCTGCTATTTTACCAAGCAAGTTAGTACGCCGCTGCAAAATAGTGATTACGTGACCTTGCTTTCTGATTTGTGTGAATAGAATTGACAAAATAAATGTTGACAAAATACGTGAAAATGTGATGTTGTCATGAGATGAGACCTTACTGTTTAGTTGAAGCGTGATATGAGGCATAAAAATGGTAAGTGTGAGCATATGAACTTTCGTATTATTTATGCAATATGGGAATGAAAAATGATGAAATTGAATGTGTAACGAGCGAGCCGCGAGCTCGATTTCCGGTGAAATCGAATTGTGAAAAGTGCGTAAATGCATTTTATGATATTTGAGAAGAATGACTGTATGTGGCGAGGTGAGATTTTACAGACGTATGAATTGAAGGTTACGGAATATGTAATAAATGAAAGTATGACATTTGATGGAGTTTAAATGAAGCTACGGGTGACTGAATTTTTACTGTTTCCTAACTTCGTGATATAACATTACTACGCACATTTGAACGAGCAAATAGTTAAGAATTATGGGCCCGAAGGTCATTACACATCCCCCACCCAAATTATAAATTTCTCCTGGAATTTGTCATCTTCTAAGATCATCTTCTTCTGAGATTATCTTCTTCTGAGATCATCTTCTTCTTCACTCGGCATCTGGCGTCAGCCGCAACGGGATGTCACGCACCGCTCTCAGCACATCCGCCGGCTCACTGTCCCGGTACCTAGCGACCGCTTCCATTTGTCGCACGAATGTGTCTACCTGTCCACCTGAAAGTTCCCCGTTTGCTACTGCCCTTAACATGGAATAATTGTAGTACCGCAGTTTATTGAATGATTTTTGTATTTTGGCCTCTCCCTCCAATGAAAACAATTTTGTGCCCGGCAGCGCCAACATATTGTAACGATCGAGCAGCTCAGTTTCTTCTGGGTCAATTTCTTTACCGCTGTTTATTTCCAAGTGTCCCGCCATTACCTTGAATACATGCAGCTTCTGTTTGCTCGTATAACCCCTCCAACCCTTGGGTGGCCACTCCATCCCTCCGGGGAGCGTAATCTTCCTATCACCCCATTCACGCCGAGCTGGTTGAAATGTTGGCATAGCCCCGGTTGACAGTAATTTCTGCGCCCGTTGAGCTGTGTCACTAACCTTGTTGTTGGCTTCTGTTCTCTTTCTATCTTTTCGTTCCTCTACCTCTTCCACAGCTTCCCTCTTTCTCTTCTTCTCCCCCTCTATAACGTGAACCTCTGACCGAACTTTCTTCTCTGAAACCTCGCTCGCACTTTCCTCTATCACCTTCACCGATCTAACCTTCTCCACGATGTTACCTTCCTCCACCACTTTCTCGGTTTCCCATATATCCCGAATGCAGCCTATCGGAACGTTCAGCGCCACACTTAACCCTTTGAACCCTGACGCCCAACCACGACCGACACCCTGACCCTGGGCTCCTCGTGGGATTTTCCTTTAAATTGTATAGTGTCTTGTTGGATGATGTTGGTTATGTTTAATTTGTGACACAGGTATGAAACTTTACAGGCCCCCCCCATTGATCACTGATCATTATAAAATCGGAAGGCTTTGCCACGCGGCAGCGTCTTGGTAACGGTTGCTAGGCAACTACCCCGAATTGACTGGAAAATGCAATTATAGCATGGTATGTCATAACTCAATGCCAGTGATTGTGTTTTTGATGACGATAATACCCTAATGTGAAATTTGAGATATATCCGACAAGAATTTAAGAGAGATCGAATGAAATTAATTATTTAAGGTAGCAACGGTTGCTAATCAAGTACCACAAATAAACGGATGACACCACTGCACTAACCATTAAGTGGTAGTGTTCCCTTAATTTATACAATATCTAGTCGCATAATGCTGTATATGTTCAATGGTGGCACCTGTTTGAAACTGTGGATACATATGTATGTTATGCATGGACCATTCTATGATCATTAAAATATAAGGACACTTTGCCACCCAATCTCTCCTTAGTAACGGTTACCAGACAACTACCCGGCATTAGCAAGAAACTGCAATTATGATGCAGCTATATGTCCTATATATAACACCACATTTCGCTTAAAACGTATGTTTTTGTCATTTACAACCTATGTTGTGCGCATGCGCATATATTCCTACCCGATACTATAGCGGGTAGACATTCCATATACACACCCTGACCACCATATATTAGTGGGTATGTCGTGCATAAGTACGCTATAAACCATTTATTTCGCATTTCGCTGCTCTGCGCATGCGCCAAGAAATCAACTTGATATGCGATCGAGGCCCTTCACCATATAAATATAATTTGAACAGGCTTTTTATATTTGATATGCTATTATATAACTAGAGTTTAGACGTCGATTTGTTATTGAATCGCATAGCTATAAACTATAAACACGTGGCGGTCGTTACAATGGCCGGTTCAGCGGCCGGTATACCGGCCGCTAGGGTATATGGAGGTTCACGCAGCGGCCAGTATTCCGGCCGCTGGGGTTCAAAGGGTTAACAGGTGTTTCTTCCTCGGCTGCAAACCCCTTGGATATGTCCTCTTCCTTTCAGGTAATTCTCCGGCGCCGCCCTTGTAGATATTGGCTTTACGGGATAGTGTTTCTGTGGCTTTGCCGTCGTAGTCGCAATTTGTGTCCTCTAACCGCGCGTACTGGATCTCCCCATCCTGGCGGAAGTAAACCTCGTATTTTGGCAGGTCGATCTTCAAGAGGGCGATTTTCCTGTCAGTTATCCCAGGCTGGGCAGGGTCATAGTTGTCGGTCATATTGATGATGGCGTCCAGTTCACTCTTCTCAACTGTACACGATAGCTCTGATTCACTTTGAGTCCTCTCCGGGTGCGGCGATTCTTTAATAACTTCTTTCTCAGGTAATTCTGTGGCTTTCTTCTCAGGCAATTCTTTAACGTTACTCTCCGTCTTCATTTCCGATAAGGTCATCCAGCCCTGCACCCACGTCTCTCTCGATCTTTGGCGTTCATCTGGCCTAGCGGCGATCTTCGATAACATAAGCATCCTCGCTTCCACTGCTGCTTTGGATACTCTGTCGGTGGGGGTTGTGAATTTGGCGTAATTTATGGAATCGGTGGCCAGCCAGAATCCATTTGCTTCATTGAAGAAATCATCTTGGACGCTGATTGTCTCTGGCACGTGTTCCGCCTTAGCGTGTTTCTTCAAGTCAGCCGTTCTACGGAACAGGGACTTCTCCTCGCTGCACCACGGGCACTCTACCTGAAACACCTTATGTAGGGCTGAAGCGAGATGATTCCTCAGCTCTTTCCGGGTGGGCATCACATCAGCACACAGCCAGCATTCTAGTTCACTTGTTGCCGCCTGCAAAAATTCAAAGATTTGTCTCAGTCATGAGGCATTTCGATGGGGATGTAGCTGTAACTGCCAAAGAGACTGGGAGAAAATAAATGCCACATATATCACACCCTATTCATTTCTTTGTAACGGTGTTTCATGATCGCCTAATGTGCGCTCTCTCCCATGGCCTCGGGTACCTATGACGTTGAGTAGTTCACCCCTTGTGAAAAATCTCCTTTTCCTGTGATTTGCTCATACTCCTATCTTCTGTGGTAATGACTGTTCCAGGAACTACTTCCCCATATCACGCCCTTGATCTTGATGTCCCCCCCCCCTTATTGTTACTGACGTTCAGTTCCGAGTTTTCTCTGTGCCTTCACTTTCCATCCGGGTAGCGTCCTCCCATTATAAGCCTTTAATCTGTCGATATGGACAACCTTACCGCTTTTACTGTTGCTCTTGCTAACTTCATACAACGAATCTGAGATCTTGCGTCTAATGATATAGGGCCCCTTCCATTTGATAGCTAATTTCGGACTGACCCCTTTTCGGCGACTTGGGTCGAACAACCAAACTGCCTGCCCCGGAACTAATGTTCGTTTATTGGCTTTTGCATCGTACATTCTGCGATTATGTTAAAATGCTGTTTTCAGATGTTTTCGGGCCACGGCATGTGCATTTTCTAGTTTTTCTCCCAATCGTGTGTTCGCTAAATGAAATCTCCTCGCGTCTGTTGGGGACTGGTATGAATGCTTGCATTGGCATCGTTGCTTCGCGCCCTAACATCATGTTGGGAGTTTTGCCTGTGGTCGCATGTATCGAAGCGCGATATGCCGCCATAACTTGGGGTAGGTATTGGTCCCATTCGTCCTGTTTGTCATGACAGAAAGCAGATAACATGGCTTCTACTGTCTGGTTTGCGCGTTCTATCATGCCATTGCTGCACGGTCTATAGCCTGACGTACACGTCTTCTCTATGTGCAGTAATTTGCACACTTCTGCAAGCAATTTGGACTCAAAATCGGCCCCCTGATCGGTGTGTACCTGCATGGGTGTTCCCCATCTTGCGACAAACTCGTTGACAAATACCTCAGCGATTGTGGCAGCTTGGTGGTTTGGCAGGGCATACGCCTCTACCCATTTTGTGAAATAACACCCTATCACTATGATGTATCGGTTACCTCTGTCAGTAAGTGGCAGAGGGCCCATGATATCCATAGCAACCCTTTCTATGGGTTCTCCCACTATGTATTTCCCAAGGGGTGCTTTCTTGGCTTTGAGTTGCTTTCGAGCGCCGCACTGATGGCAGGAAGCACAGTATTCTTTGACAGCTCTCTTCACATTTGGCCAATAGAAAGCCTGTTTTACCCTGCTCAGCATTTTGTCTTCCCCCAGGTGACCTGCCGTTGGTACGTCGTGATAGTTTCTGAGTACTTCATGCCTTTTCTGGTCTGGGACCACAATTTGCAACGTCGGTCTGTCATCACCGGCCCGATGCCAATTTCGGCAAAGTATTCCATTTTCCACGGTCAGATTCTCCCATTGGCCCCACAGTGTCTTCATCTCAGCTGAGTTACTGCATATTTCTGACCATTCCGGCTTAGTTTCTTCGTCTTCTAATTTTGTCAGTATTTCTGACATATTGTCGTCTCGCAACTGGGTTTCTCTAATGGCAGATAGGTCCCATCCCTCCAGGATCATTTCATTCGGCACGTCTGTGCAGCCTTTTCCAATCTGCTGCCTTGTGATTGCTCTCACTTGCTCTGAATTGCCAACCTCGTTTTCTTGGTTCAATTCTTCCTGTCGTTTGCATACGTTGCACGGTCTCCTGCTCATAGCATCGGCATTTCGGTGTTGTATACCGCTCTGGTGGGTGATCTTTAAATGGTACGTCTCTACCTCTTGAAGCCATCTCGCTACCTGCCCTGTGGGGTTTTTCAGTCGCTTTATCCAGCTCACTGCCGCATTGTCAGTTCTGACGAGTACTTCTTGACCGTATATGTATGAGTGGAAGTGACGTAGCGATTTGACTAGAGCTAACAGCTCCTTTCTTGTTACACAGTACCGCATTTCGTGTTTGTTCATCGTTTTGCTCATGAACGCGATAGGACGCTCTTTCCCATCCTGCACCTTGGATAGGACAGATCCGGAGCACCAATCTGAGGCATCGCAGTCCAGTATGAATGGTACCCCTGGCTTTGGGTAAGCTAGTACATCTGTCGTTGTCATGGCTTTCTTTAATTCATTAAAGGCATCTTCGCATTCCTGCGTCCATTTAAATTTCGCCCCCTTCTCTCCGAGTTTGTTCAGTGGTTTCGCTATCTGGGAAAATCCCTTGATGAATTTCCTATAGTACCCACATAGTCCGAGAAATGCTTTGACTTGTTTCGCCCGGGTCGGGACAGGCCATTCTGTGACTGCTTTAATTTTGTCTGGATCTGTCGCGATCCCATCTTCCGATACTATGTGCCCCAAGAACTTGGCTGACTTCTGGAAAAATGTACATTTTTCTGGCTTTAGTTTAAGGTTTGCGTCCCGCAGTCTGTCAAATACTCGCGACAAGCGCTCAAGTCCCTGGTCTACCGTCTTGCTCGGGATCATCAGATCGTCTACGTATAAAATAACCTCGTCCCACAGCAGTCCTCGCATAATATCTTCCATCAGGCGTACAAATGTCCGGCCGGAATTAACCCATCCATATGGCATAACAGTCATCTCATATAGACCTGATGATGATGACACGAAAGCAGTTTTTTCTTGGTCATTCGGATGCATGCCGATCTGCCAATATCCGCTGGCTAGGTCTCCAGAGCTCAGCCATTTCGCTCCTGAGAGCGATTCTAGCACATCGTCCATTCGCGGGATGGGGTATGAATCTTTAACTGTTACATCGTTCAGCAACCGGTAGTCTAAGCAAAATCGTGGTGAATTATTTTCGCGGAAAACTAGGACTACGGGTGAGGCCCACGCTGATTTTGATTCTTTTATAATCCCTCTATCTAACATTTTCTGTATTTCTTCCTTCTCTACCTCTCTTTTTCCTATCGGAAGTCTCCTCGGGCGCTGCATGATGGGTTTGGCGTCGCCGGTATCAATTTGGTGCAACACTCGGTTACATCGCCCCAAGTCCTCGGGTGATTTGGCAAATACGTCGGGGTAGGCTGTCAACAGGGCTGCCAGATTATGTTTCTCTCCGTCTTTGAGGTGTTTAGAACTTCTTTCGTACAGATCCTGTAGGTGCTCTGGTATCCCTTCGCTCTTGTTTGGCATTATTTCGTCTATTTCTAATGGCTCTGATTGCACCTCCATATCTGGATCTTTGACGAGCTCACACGTACCTATTGTCATCTTTGGTAATAAATCAATGGGATCTTGTTCCATGTTAATTACTCTGACAGCCTTGTTCTCAGCCTGTGCGTTGATGACGCCTCTTACTAGGCATACTCTTTTATTATTTGGGCCTTTGGCTTCTACGTATGCATTCATTTCGCTGGATTCTATATTTTCCATCTCTGGCACGGATATCATCACAGTGCTGATAGAGCGGGCGGGTAAGGTGATGCGTTCCTTTACTTCGACTCTGCATATCATATTTTCTATTGCTCCTGTGTGGCACTTAATTTCGCCTTCCTGGGTATGTAAGGTTCTGGTTTGATAGTCCAGCTTGGATGCATACCTCGTTAAGAAATCTTGTCCCAGAATTCCATCTGGCGTTACATCACAGATTCTCATCCGATGCTTGAATTTCATGTCACCTATTTCCATATCGGCCTCTACAGTACCTCGTAAGTCTATCAAGGTTCCATTTACGTTATGGATGTTCTCTTCACATCTTTCTATATTCACGGGCCCTTTAATTTCTCGCATCTTTTTCTGTGATAAAATTGATGTCGTAGCTCCGCTATCGACTAATAAATCAAATACTGCCTCTAATATATGGCACCTAATATAGAAGCCATTGTCGCCTTTTCCAATATGTCCAAGTCTATTTGATGTCACATGAGGCCTTGTCTCAGTATCCGGCAAATCTTGGCCTATCGACTTGCCGGTTTGAAGTTTCCCGGACCGGTCATATTTGTCCTTGGATTATTCTGTCCCATCATTATGGGTGATTGCTTAAATGTGCCTGGGCCTGTATCTACCCTTCGCCTATTGGTGCAGTCTTTATATCTATGCTGGAGCGATCCGCAGTTGAAACAACCCCTATTGTCATCCCTCTGGAACCTAGGCTTGCCTCTCTCTTCCATATATGTTTTTCCATTTTCCAGTCTCTCTAATCTTTTAATGATATCTCTCATCATTGCTTGATTTTCCGCCTCTATTGGTTTTGTCGGTGGAGCGGGCACATGATCAGCCATCCTGGCCATGTGTCGTTTGTACATGGTTTCTCCAAATATGGCCTCATACCTCTCTATCACTGGGACTGCCTCCATTACATTTTTACAGCCTCTATTCATACACTCATATATGGCTTCGGCTGACACTGATTTGTATAATTGGTTCAGTGCGAATGCTTCCTGTGCATCTAGCCCTAAGTTGCTATATGCCCTGCTAGCCAGGAGTTGTAATTCATCTGCAAAAGCTGCGATAGGTTCTCCTGGTTGTCTCTTTCTGGCTTCCACTTTGGCTAACCAGCTTGCATGCTGATGCATGCTGCCAAATATCTGCCCCAATTTCAGGGTTAGGTACTCAAAATCTTGTCTGTACTGTCCTGGTATACTGACATAAAATGTCCGAGCAGCCCCTCGGAGGCTCGCTGTTAAAGCTAGGCCTTTGTCGCTCGCGTTCCATCGCCCAAGCCTGGCACAATCTTCAAATAATGATATATATTCTGGCCAATCACCAGTTCCATCGTATATTTCTGGTTTGACTGGGAATGGAGCAGATCTATGGTTTCCGTTATGTCTTTCGGGTGATCTTACCCTATTATGCCTGGGCCCCTCATAGTCATGATCTCTTATATGCCCCTGTGCATACCCGAGTGGTGTAGACTCAAATCCCCTACTTGTAGTTCCATAGGTGTTGGTGGGTCTGGATTCGTGCATTTCTTGTGCGCCGTATTGATCCCTATCATACAGGATTCTATTCTGGTGGCGTTCAGGATATAAACTGCTACCCGTACTAGTGTTCCCCTTCTCGATGAGTTCTGGGATGGTCATTTGTATTTCCCCTAGGGCCATATTCCGCATTACAACCTTTGATTTCACTGTATTGGGGTCTCTGTAACTAATTGTGCTATCCATTCCGTTTAATTTATCATTGGGTGCATCTCCACCACCAAGCGTTATCTCGGGATCTGGTGACTCTGCCATTATGAATGCTCCTTATAAATGTATATATATAGGCTGTGTATTATCTGTACTATGGGCTGTGTGTTGGTACTGGTAGCTAGGCCTAAGCTATGCTTTGGTTTCTCTGGATCTGGAGTTATTATTATAGTTCAGCTGTGGGTTCTTGGATTTATCAGTATAACAAATCCCTAGCTTCTGACACCATTGTAACAGGAATCTACCTCGTGGTTGGGCATATGTAACGCTGACTTTCTCATTAAGGTTTAGGACCAGAATCCAGATTCTTTAATCAGCATAATTATCTACAGTATACACAATGAATTCTGCAAGTTCTCCCATACTCAATAATCCAATGATTCATAATAATATTAATAACACAAGTACTTGAAGTAGGCCTATCTCGTGAGCCCCAACTAACTTTCAGCCTAAGCCCTAACTTGCTAAATCACATTTAACCACTTATCCACCAATCTATATATCTGCTCCCTGCACTCACCATAGTGAAGGTAAAGTTAATCGGATTTGAGATTTATTTGATAAGAAACTCGGAAAGTTATCGACAATACTGATTGTAATGATAACGGCCAACGGAGACACTGGCGACAGCATCCCTTTTATATAAGAGGCGCGGGCCGGACTTGACGCTAATTGACCAATGAAAAGGCCAGAAAATGACAAGTCCCCAAGTTTAGAGAAAAGTAAAACTTTAAGAGGATTTGAAAGTTTTAGAAAATATAGGATAACTTTAATATTAAGCTAAGCTCAGATTAACTAAAGGGAGCGTTTTCGATGGGAGGATATAAGCTTTAAAATGATATGTCTGAAGACGAAATTGATCCTCGCATGAAAAATCGCTCCTTTAGTCTATCGGAGATTAGCAGGAATTTGCATAAGAAAAAGTGAGTTGAATATTTGCAAGTATTTAGTTTGCACCTGAAATGTGCAAAATGAGTGTTGTGCGGTGAAAATTCCACGAGAGCGTTCTTTAGAACAATTTCTATTTTATTGCTAGATGTTAAAAGGTCAGCAGAAACTTAAGTAACCAAAAATCGCTCCCGAGGTATTTGAAACGCACAACTGAGATAATTTGTAATTTACGGCGTATAACGCAGTAAACAAATACCCTACGCACGTGCGACGAAATAGTTCCCTAACAACAATTATGATTAAAAATACAAATCAAATACGAATGCAAATGCACAATTATCAATAATGATAAACACAATCTCATGAAATCATTAATATGATGAATGAACAAAGTTTATTGATATTTGTTAGCCGCCTGCTATTTGTTAAAGTGGCACCCTCATTTTTAATTCCAATTTTTTTTATTTTACTCGTTTTCTTTACGAAAAACCTCTGTGACTATACAATTAGTTCAAGATTCAACTTAATACTACAAGTAATACGCTGCTTAGTTAGTATTACCCTTATTTTGAAATAATGTACAAAGGAATGAATAACCAATAGTGTGCTGGACATTTTGTCGTGGAAGTTTCCCATAGAGATGTTTTGCACCAGGGTTGTGGACTTTTCATACCGGTATCATTTGGACCATTCATACCATTGAGTATACCGGTATTACCATGTACCTTCTGGATTAACGTACTTGGTATTACTTTTTAAAAAATATCATGAAATTTTGCCACAATAACAGTTTGGTTTTTTTTCGCAAAAAAAAAGAAATATGTTTAATTGGCGGGTTGCCGTCAAGTATTGCAATTTTATTAAACATTAAATCAAATGTTCTCTTGTCATTAAGTTAAGAAATCAAAAACAATTTTCACATGGTATGCATGAGCCATCAACATTTGTGGAAACATGTAGGTGAAATGACCACATATACGGTGCGAAACAACCAAAACGTACTGGCAAAGTGTGGTGCGAAAGGTATGAAACGACCATGTTGAGTGACTGATAGAGTCATCAAATTGATTTTTGGAGAATAAATACAAGCAAAAAGTGAAATTAATAAATAGCTATTTATTAAATAATCATCAAATTCGAATATCTCAGCAATAACCCATTGCTAGCAGTGTTGAAACGCCCCACGCTGGATCACCATCGGGGAAAACCAACGAAAATGGGTGATTTACCCAATTTGCATCGTAATTTTAGAATCTTTTTCCAAAAAGAATGTTTGTATAAACTGCAGACAATTGTTCTAGACATATTACAGCCGAATAAGTTTGACTCGTGGTAGATGAACATTCTTCTAAAACATAAATCTGAATTTCCAAAGTGACCTGTCCATTGCGAAACGACAGCGTCCAGAATCGACAATCAAATCCCTATATTCATCGAATATTCTCAAAACAGCGTCCAAAGTATGGTCCTAGCACAACTCCATCATATTATATGAATATTCAGTTCATTGCAACAATACCGTTTTTGTATTTCTAAATTGTCGAAAAAAGTAGATCTGTAAAGTAACTTGAATTCGCCATTAACAAAACACATGCGAAACACGTGGACTTGTTTACGTCTTTTGCCCTGATCAGCAATGGCGTCCTGTTGCCTCAAACGACATGGGCCAATCAGATCGCGACTGCCATTCTAGTCTTTATATGTCCGATTTCTATGATTTGCGCGACATGGAACAGAAAAGTGCGTTCCGTGGTAGTCTATTCCTGATATGGTAGCAATAAAGAGCGTTTATCTGACATCCGGCGAAAAGTTGAATACTGCTGAAAATGGCAAGTTTTTTTCACAGCATATGAAGCCAGTATATCAATAGTTCGTTTATTTACCGACCTATCGTATCCGTCGCTCCAAATTGCGTAGAAAAAAAATTAGAACCATGTCCGTTTAATTACAAAATACTTTCATTTGATATGCAACATGATTCAATAGTTCACCAAATGCGAATGCTACAATGTTGAAGGTGGTTTTTCTCTGAGTCGTCACGAAAACAAATGTGTGAAACGTTAACTGAGATATGCCCAAATTAGGCTTAGAATCTAACATAAACTAGGCGTGTTTCAACATTGGAAGAGAAGTTTGATTCAAACCCGAGAACGTTGTGATAATATGGTTTAGCGGCTGAAATGACCAAAGATATTGCATGGCCCTTATACATATGATATCGGAAACAACTATTATTAAAATTTAAAAAAAATTGGGGCCAGTCTCGTCATCAATAACCACATAATTATATTTATTCCCATCCACCCCTCACTCCTTATTAAGGATAATCTACACATGTTGAACTCCTTCCAAATATGACCCGAGTCAGTTGCACCCTACATTGCTATATCTAAGTTGTCACCATGATTTTATCGAGATGGATGTTCTCCTTCTTGTTATGACAAGGTCAACTGATCAAAATAGGCGAGGTACTCATCTGGATCGGCCAAAATCGTATGCCATTTAAGTATGTAAATATAAATATTGCATTTTTACTGCAATAAAAAATCAATAAATACAATTTGTGGAGTTTGATGATCTCCTCTCTCGGCAAAAATTACATTACCACATTAAAATCATCGTTAATTTCTTATATAACACGTGTATGTCTTTCAGATATAGATGAATGTGATCCCAATCCAGTGTACTATATATGTATATATATATATATATATACTAGAGGATGGACCCGGCGATGCTCGGGAAAAATAGAGATAAGCTACTTCATGTAAGAACACACAAATTATTTTGGGCGTTACATTTTATAACGGCACATTATAAGAGGGTGTCCATAACCTCCCTCGTACTTATCCACCCTGCGTGTTTATTTTAAAATACATTTGACAGAAGGTGAACTCCTGTGGTGTATTTAAAACACATGTTATTCAGTTGAGTAACGATAATTCGAATAAAAGTTGCCGAAAAAAAAAAAAAAAACACTATTACGCTGCTGCTCTGGGGTTTCCCGCTGTCTGGTCGCCCGATTCCGCCTCTGTTTTTGTGGACCCGGCGATGCTCGGGAAAAATAGAGATTTTAACAAATAAACATAGGCTACTTCATGTAAGAACACACAAATCCACCCGCGTATTTATTTTAATATACATTTGACAGAAGGTGAACTCCTGTGGTGTATATTAAAACACATGTTATTCAGTTGAGTAACGACAATTCGAATAAAAGTTGCCGAAAATGTAAAAAAAAACACTATTACGCTGCTGCTCTGGGGTTTCATGATGTTTCCGCCTCGGTTTTTGTGAAATGCGAGCCAAGTTTTTTTTCTTTTTCCGGCGGCATTACTAAATAGACGAAAAAGTGCAAGAGCAATTAATTATGTCCGCTAATGTGTTGCTGAACGAATTGACCGCTAATGTGTTGCTGAACGAATTTACCGCGGAAGCGGCGTAATTGCCCTCTGTACTGAAAGTTTAACTATGACGTCACGATAATAATGAATACATGGTTACGGATTAAAATGATCCCGTAACATGAAAACGCGACGTCTGGCGCAAACAGTAGCCAGCCCATGTCCTTCCCCGGGTCAAGTTACGCCTAGATACCAAATTTCGAGGCGATCGGTCGAGAAACCACAAAGTGTATAGGGAACACACACACACACACACACAGACATTCGCATTTATATATTAAGATATATATATATACTAGAGGTGGACCCGGCGATGATCGGGAAAAATAGAGATTTTAACAAATAAACATAGGCTACTTCATGTAAGAACACACAAATCTACCCGCGTGTTTATTTTAAAATACATTTGACAGAAGGTGAACTCCTGTGGTGTATTTAAAACACATGTTATTCAGTTGAGTAACGACAATTAGAATAAAAGTTGCCGAAAATGTAAAAAAAAAAACACTATTACGCTGCTGCTTTGGGGTTTCCCTCTGTCTGGTCGCCCGATTCCGCCTCGGTTTTTGTGAAATGCGAGCCAAGTTTTTTTTTCCCGGCGGCATTACTAAATAGACGAAAAAGTGCACGAGCAATTAATTATGTCCGCTAATGTGTTGCTGAACGAATTGACTTATGCGCGGAAGCGGCGTAATTGCCCTCTGTACTGAAAGTTTAACTATGACGTCACGATAATAATGAATACATGGTTACGGATTAAAATGATCCCGTAACATGAAAACGCGACGTCTGGCGCAAACAGTAGCCAGCACATGTCCTTCCCCGGGTCAAGTTACGACTAGATACCAACTTTCGAGGCGATCGGTCGAGAAACCACAAAGTGTATAGGGAACACACACACACACAGACATTCGCATTTATATATTAAGATATATAGGAATCAAGAAAGAATTCAGTGTAGTCAGGTAAATTAAGAATTTATTTGGAGTGAGGCCTTTCTAGGATCTCGCCTGTCATCAGATTCCATCTTTAAATCCAATGCTGACATAAGTTCTTACTGTGACGTCAGGTTCTTGGTAACGGCTGGCGTTTCACAGTGATGGCCATGATAATTTCCCAGGAAAAATGATTTTCTGAATCGGTTGATGAATGGCTTGCGAGAGGTCCGATTTTAGTATTATTGCTACTACATATCGGGAACAGTACCTGTGTGAATCTTTGTCACATTCTGACTGCTCTTCTCTCCGCTCCATTTTTCTTAGATTCTCAGATCCGTCCTGGTTCCATCTTTGTCAGGAATTCCGGTGTCACACTGGTCTTACACGCAGATAGAATATACTGAATTGAAGAATGCATGCGTGCAGATATATATAGGAATCAAGAAAGAATTCAGTGTAGTCCGGTAAATTAAGAATTTATTTGGAGTGAGGCCTTTCTAGGATTTCGCCTGTCATCAGATTCCATATTTAAATCCAATGCTGACATAAGTTCTTACTGTGACGTCAGCTTCTTGGTAACGACTGGCGTTTCACAGTGATGGCGATGATAATTTCCCAGGAAAAATGATTTTCAGACTCCATCTTTAAATCAAATGCTGACATAAGTTCTTACTGTGACGTCAGGTTCTTGGCAACGGCTGGCGTTTCACAGTGATGGCGATGATAATTTCCCAGGAAAAATGATTTTCTGAATCGGTTAATGAATGGCTTGCGATAGGTCCGATTTTAGTATTATTGCTACTACATATCGGGAACAGTACCTGTGTGGATCTTTGTCACATTCTGACTGCTCTTCTCTCCGCTCCATTTTTCTTAGATTCTCAGATCCGTCCTGGTTCCATCTTTGTCAGGAATTCCGGTGTCACACTGGTCTTACACGCAGATAGAATATACTGAATTGAAGAATGCATGCGTGCAGATATATATAGGAATCAATAAAGAATTCAGTGTAGTCCGGAAAATTAAGAATTTATTTGGAGTGAGGCCTTTCTAGGATCTCGCCTGTCATCAGACTCCATCTTTAAATCCAATGCTGACATAAGTTCTTATTGTGACGTCAGGTTCTTGGTAACGGCTGGCGTTTCACAGTGATGGCGATGATAATTTCCCAGGAAAAATGATTTTCAGACTCCATCTTTAAATCAAATGCTGACATAAGTTCTTACTGTGACGTCAGGTTCTTGGCAACGGCTGGCGTTTCACAGTGATGGCGATGATAATTTCCCAGGAAAAATGATTTTCTGAATCGGTTAATGAATGGCTTGCGAGAGGTCCGATTTTAGTATTATTGCTACTACATATCGGGAACAGTACCTGTGTGGATCTTTGTCACATTATGACTGCTCTTCTCTCCGCTCCATTTTTCTTAGATTCTCAGATCCGTCCTGGTTCCATCTTTGTCAGGAATTCCGGTGTCACACTGGTCTTACACGCAGATAGAATATACTGAATTGAAGAATGCATGCGTGTGCAGATATATATAGGAATCAAGAAAGAATTCAGTGTAGTCCGGAAAATTAAGAATTTATTTGGAGTGAGGCCTTTCTAGGATCTCGCCTGTCATCAGACTCCATCTTTAAATCCAATGCTGACATAAGTTCTTACTGTGACGTCAGGTTCTTGGTAACGGCTGGCGTTTCAACGTGATGGCGATGATAATTTCCCAGGAAAAATGATTTTCTGAATCGGTTGATGAATGGCTTGCGAGAGGTCCGATTTTAGTATTATTGCTACTACATATCGGGAACAGTACCTGTGTCAATCTTTGTCACATTCTGACTGCTCTTCTCTCCGCTCCATTTTTCTTAGATTCTCAGATCCGTCCTGGTTCCATCTTTGTCAGGAATTCCGGTGTCACACTGGTCTTACACGCAGATAGAATATACTGAATTGAAGAATGCATGCATGCAGATATATATAGGAATCAAGAAAGAATTCAGTGTAGTCCGGAAAATTAAGAATTTATTTGGAGTGAGGACTTTCTAGGATCTCGCCTGTCATCAGACTCCATCTTTAAATCCAATGCTGACATAAGTTCTTACTGTGACGTCAGGTTCTTGGTAACGGCTGGCGTTTCACAGTGATGGCGATGATAATTTCCCAGGAAAAATGATTTTCAGACTCCATCTTTAAATCAAATGCTGACATAAGTTCTTACTGTGACGTCAGGTTCTTGGCAACGGCTGGCGTTTCACAGTGATGGCGATGATAATTTCCCAGGAAAAATGATTTTCTGAATCGGTTAATGAATGGCTTGCGATAGGTCCGATTTTAGTATTATTGCTACTACATATCGGGAACAGTACCTGTGTGGATCTTTGTCACATTCTGACTGCTCTTCTCTCCGCTCTATTTTTCTTAGATTCTCAGATCCGTCCTGGTTCCATCTTTGTCAGGAATTCCGGTGTCACACTGGTCTTACACGCAGATAGAATATACTGAATTGAAGAATGCATGCGTGCAGATATATATAGGAATCAAGAAAGAATTCAGTGTAGTCCGGAAAATTAAGAATTTATTTGGAGTGAGGCCTTTCTAGGATCTCGCCTGTCATCAGACTCCATCTTTAAATCCAATGCTGACATAAGTTCTTACTGTGACGTCAGGTTCTTGGTAACGGCTGGCGTTTCAACGTGATGGCGATGATAATTTCCCAGGAAAAATGATTTTCTGAATCGGTTGATGAATGGCTTGCGAGAGGTCCGATTTTAGTATTATTGCTACTACATATCGGGAACAGTACCTGTGTGAATCTTTGTCACATTCTGACTGCTCTTCTCTCCGCTCCATTTTTCTTAGATTCTCAGATCCGTCCTGGTTCCATCTTTGTCAGGAATTCCGGTGTCACACTGGTCTTACACACAGATAGAATATACTGAATTGAAGAATGCATGCATGCAGATATATATAGGAATCAAGAAAGAATTCAGTGTAGTCCGGAAAATTAAGAATTTATTTGGAGTGAGGCCTATCTAGGATCTCGCCTGTCATCAGACTCCATCTTTAAATCCAATGCTGACATAAGTTCTTACTGTGACGTCAGGTTCTTGGTAACGGCTGGCGTTTCACAGTGATGGCGATGATAATTTCCCAGGAAAAATGATTTTCTGAATCGGTTGATGAATGGCTTGCGAGAGTTCCGATTTTAGTATTATTGCTACTACATAGGTGACACTCAACAGTTTCGAATGATCAGTAGGGGTGATTTTATAGATATAAAGTGCTAGTGGTTTCTGGCACCATTCATGTGGTATGTATATTGAGACAAGGTGGGATATGAATTTGTGTAATTTTAGAAGGTGTTCTAGACTGATGAAAAAATTAAGTGCAAGTGACCTTGACCCCACCCATAGACAGCAGTAGCGTTTTCTGCGAAACAGTGGCTCTAGATACTGGGTCAATTTTTTAGCACCCAAAATTTGTCATCTGCATTAAAAATTGATGTTCTGGAAAATTTAACGGCGAAAGTTTGAAATTTGTTCACATTGATGTTGGAAGCCAGAGGCCTTTAAACCAACATTGGTGACCATGCTTGAAAAAATCTGGTATTCGTGCCTCTTGGGTATGAAAATGCAATATTTTGGTCATTTTTTGAATAAAAATCACATTTTCGATCAAAAGATCAAGGGCCATAACTCTTGATAGCCCATATATTATAGAAATTATGTATCAAATTCTGAATGCCTATGCTGTACTAATTTCAGGCATATATATA
Source organism: Siphonodentalium dalli (assembly GCA_032622095.1). Classification (NCBI taxonomy): domain Eukaryota; kingdom Metazoa; phylum Mollusca; class Scaphopoda; order Gadilida; family Siphonodentaliidae; genus Siphonodentalium; species Siphonodentalium dalli. The sequence goes on along the minus strand of CP136062.1, from coordinate 115,816,065 downwards.
GGTGACACTCCACAGTTTCGAATGATCAGTAGGGGTAAATTTTTAATAAAATAGACTCAGTACTATTGAACACCATGCCTGTGGTATATATATTACTGACAGGTGAGTTATGGAATGTGGTAATTTTTGAGTGACTGTTATAGTTTTTATAAAAATAGAAAAAAGTGGGCATGGCTTCACCTATACAGTTCAACTGGGCTTTGCGCGAAACAGTGCCCATGAATATAAGAGTGTGTTTTTTTCATTATAAAAGTGTCGTCTGCATTCAGAATTAATTTTAAAAAGTTACAGTGGTGAGAAAGTTGGCAATTTTTGATATTTGATCGTAGAGACAGTGTTTTATCAAGATATATAGGTGTATTTACTGTAGATTTTCTTGTTTTCCAGTAAATTTGGGGCAAATTAGCCCAATTTTGGTCATTTTTTGCACGAAAAACAGTGTTTTTGCAATGAAGACCAAGGGGAATAACTCTTCACTCTAACAATCATTTCTCATTTTTTATACAAAATTTGAAAGTCTTTAATGTGGCCATTCTAAGCATATATATATTGTTGGGACTATTTTTAACAATGATCAGAATAGTAACAACTGAAATAGCCTCAGGCGCAATTTTTAGAGATCGGGCCCAGAAACTGTGGAGTGTCACCTTCAAAGCCCAGCATTACCCATAAATTATCACAGAAATATGTTTCTAATCAGACCACACAGCCCAATAATACATTGTGGTTTTTTAAACAGCTGATATATCTACAGTGCCCTTCATTTGAAAAGCTTTGGGTAATATTTTCTCACCATTTTCTGCCTCTGGGGCCCTTAATGGGATTGGGGGCGGGGGGGGGGGGAGTCATCAGGTCATAAATCATCTGCCCACTAATGTGATTAGGTAGATTTCTTGCTTAGTGCGTTGGGCTGTCAGCAGTTAATTTGCATTTCTAAAACTGAAGTGGCATGCATTAATATTTGCACTTAAGCATAACTAATTTGCAATGGATTAGATAAATTGAACTTAAGTGCAATCAAGTGCAATCTTTCTGCATTTAAGTGCAATCATGTTTGCTGTACTTAAGTGCTACTTTTCTATTCCTGAGTGCAAATGAGTTATGCGGCATGTTATATTAATGCATTTTCCATTCAAATAAAGTGACAGCCCATAGCATTATAGCATTAAGTCTACCCACACTAGTGTAGTTTTCCATCCTCAGGTCCAGTCCAGCACGATATGGCTCGTTCTTCCAGACAGTGCGATCTGTTTCTGACGGAGCTGAGCACTGATGAGAGGCAGAGATTCAGGAATCATCTTGACGAATGTAGCAAGGACAGTGGTCGGTGCAGGGTATATGTTGGTACACCCAATGCAGATGGGTACTGCACATACAATTTAACATACATTGATAAATCTAATGAAATGAAGCAAAGTAGAAAAGTTTTAGTTCATCGACTTGCATATTATTTGCTCCATCAACAACATCTTATTGAAAAATATCATATTTCGCACCTCTGTCACAAGAAGACATGTATACGGGTGGATCATCTCAGCATGGAGCCAGGAGGAGTGAATTCAAAACGTCAGATTTGCAGAGGGAATGGTGAATGTTCGCACCACAGGGGGTATGCTGATTGCCTTTTGTGATTTAATGTAAAGTTCAAACATTTGTCTTGCAATATTTCAACTCCAGCTATTCTTGCAGTGCGCTCAATAACCACTGATGCCACTCAAAGAAGACAGGTGACAAAATTGACCATTACCACTGTTATATACACAAAAATGAAAGTGATAAAGTTTTAGTTCATTTCCTCACATGTTAATTGGACCAGATGACAGTGTGATACTCTACATTATAATTTGCTGGTACCTCTGCTATCATATATGTGCATCTGAGTACGAACGAAACAAGTGAAATTCAACTCTACTGTACCAGGATAAATGATGAGCGCAGGGGGTGGCGCGATTGTCTTTAGTCAGTTATAGGTGGGTAACAAGTTAAAATTTACTTCATGGTGATTCGATCTGTGAATGTTTTCTTGATAATAAATCTATGCTTCTGTTTCAGCATCTGTTCAGCATATATAAATATAGACAGAACACAACACGCACCTTAAATGAAGACTCCTTTATCGATTGAGTTGCGGATGGCACAAGGATATATTTTATATTAAGCGGGAGCGTAGCTTGAGCAAAATATAACTTTGCACCATCCGCAACCGGTTTGATAAAAGATTTGAGATTATGATACAAGTTGTGTTCTGTATTCATTCTACACCATTCAGTCAGATAAGTTCAATCAGTCCATGAATGTCACCTTCATTGTTACTAGTTACTATAGCTACCTTTATTGTAATTTAAGTCTGACAATACCCAGTAGTTATCGGGGTAAGGGGGGCGAACTAGAAGTTATGGGGGAGGGGGGGGTGGGTGGTCACCGGAAGCAGATGATTGACATAATGTACATCATATTTCTTGGCAACAACATCAACAAGAACAGTTGCGGCTTGTATTCCACTAGAGGTATACACTAATATTTATTCAATGGCAGTGGGTGTGGAATAAATACATCACACTACCTATTTCTGTTGTTTTGAAATTAAGTTGAATTATAATTAAAGCAACATCAACTGCATACATTATTGTGGATCAATTGCATATGAGTGTCCGCATTTTGTAGCCGCTTCATTATTTGCGGTGTACAGAGATCCCTGCAAAACTTTCCTGTCATATTTAAGTTTTCGGGCAAAATATCGTTTCTGCTTTGACTCAAATGTAGATTTTTGTGTCCGGTGATATTGCTGTCTTTGGTCTCTTTTCTTCATTTCAGTTTTTAATACATCGGTATTACTACAGTTTAGCCCTATCTGTTTTGCAAGCATAACTGTAGATCTTCCTGTGCCAAAGGTAGCTGAATGAAGTGCCGAATGACACATGGCTGGGAAGTTTCTACTCCAGGTTGTATTTTTAGGTGCATACGTGAAGACTCGCTGATGCAGATTTTCATTTTTATTAGTTGAGAAGAGCTTGGACATCTTGGAAATAACTTCTGGTTTTATAATATCGTCCAATACTTTTGTCAGCTCCTTCTTGCCTTTTGCACTCAGTTTGAGATGCTGTCCATAAGGGAGGTGTTTCATGGTATATGATTTCAAATGAGCTATACAGACAAGAGATGAACGCCGACAGTTCTGGTGATTGTTGAAGAAGCAGGGGACAATATTTTTTATGGCCGCAACAGATTTTTCAATGAATTTATCGCTGGAGGGGAAGGCTTTATGAATTCTTGTTATTTCTGTCTGGACGCGTCTTCTTGTGCATGATGATAGTTTTTCACTGTATATAGTTTTATCCATTCCATTCAACTCTGTACATAATTTCATCTTCTTTACTTTCTTCTGTAATGTCCTCATCTTGTGTATATAACAGTGGTAATGGTCAATTTTGTCACCTGTCTTCTTTGAATGATCGGTAATGGCTTTCCCCATCTGGGTACTGGCATCAGTGGTTATTGAGCGCACTGCAAGAATAGCTGGAGTTGAAATATTTTTAAAGTGACATTGCAAAGATTTAGCTTCACTTGATGCTATTGAGTCTGTGGATAAATAGTTTTTTCTGCAGTCTGGATGTTCTTTTAGATCATGGCTGCATTTCCTTTTGGTGCATAGCTTATTAGATACATGCAAAGACAGTGGCAATTTCTTTGATGTCATATGTTCTGTTGCTATTGATACAGCCTCCGTCCCTGCCTCATACCCTGCTTGCACCCGGTTATTATATGCTGTATCAATAGCAAGGTCAACTTTCTCATCTGCATCAGCGAGTTTCAGTACATCTCCAATGAAGGATTGGTTCCCAGTCAGTGCTACCTTGTTCTCTTTTATTACTATGTCAGCCAATTCATTGAGCCTAGTGTGCAGCAAAGACTGAGATGGTGGCTGTATATTGAGGCATGATAATATCATGTGCATATCGGACGGACCAGTTTTTGTTTTTAACATTGCAAGACACATTCGGTCATTCAAGCTACCTTTGGCAGGTCCACGTTTCCTATTTATGGCTCTTACTTGCGAGGAAAGGGCGCGAACAGATCCTACGAAATCACAAAATCTACATTTGAGCGCAGCAGAAATACATAAACCCTGGCGCCTAATAACTATCATCTTTGGACTCAGATTATCACAGGCACTTCCATGTTCAATATAGAATGTTCCATAAAGCTCATCCAGTATTTGAACATTAGCTATAATATTTTCTCCTTCAGAATAAGGTGTTGAATCTCTGTCAGTTGTCTCCTTCTCTCTTGGTCTCAATTTTGAAGGAACAACTGACTCTTGCATTAATAACTTGGCCTCAGAATAAATTCCTGGGTCTGGTCTGTGGATTGGTTCCATCCCAGCACTGACAACTGAACTACTGATAGTACTGTTTGACACAGCTTCATTCCCAGCAGAAACAATAGAATTACTTGCTGTCCCATAATATCCATGTCCCTTTTGAAAACGACCTCCATTATCCTTCTTTTGCCCTCCTTTGTGTTTTCTCATTTTAAATATTTGCTATCTGAGTTAAACAAAGTGTGTATATACTTGAATGATCTGATCCCAACAAAGAAAAACGTCACTGCCAGCCATGGCAACATATTGTTTCCTAATTTGATGACACATTAATGACCGTGAGGCTGTGGCAGGTGCCCCAGACCAACTTAAAGGCATTCAAACCCACATATATGAGGCATGTACATACATATGTGGTATCACCTAGCTTTGGGAAAAAGAAACATGTGTCAATGAGTATCTATTGTTTTGGTGCCATTTAAACTGATTATTGCATAGAACAACAAGGGAGTTTTGTTGCGACGTCGTGAATCTGATATTTAACGTCATACACCTTTAATTTTATTTTTTTCAGTAATATGCTGTAATATGCACCTTTAACTGACTGGTTGTTCCTTAACACTAGTCATTGGTGACATAGGGTGTTATATATCATTTTAATCGGTATAACCCACAGAATAACATGGCATGGGAGTCGGCTTGATTTTATAAAATTAGTTTTCTATTAAGGTGACACTCCACAGTTTCGAATGATCAGTAGGGGTAAATTTTTAATAAAATAGACTCAGTACTATTGAACACCATGCCTGTGGTATATATATTACTGACAGGTGAGTTATGGAATGTGGTAATTTTTGAGTGACTGTTATAGTTTTTATAAAAATAGAAAAAAGTGGGCGTGGCTTCACCTATACAGTTCAACTGGGCTTTGCGCGAAACAGTGCCCATGAATATAAGAGTGTGTTTTTTTCATTATAAAAGTGTCGTCTGCATTCAGAATTAATTTTAAAAAGTTACAGTGGTGAGAAAGTTGGCAATTTTTGAAATTTGATCGTAGAGACAGTGTTTTATCAAGATATATAGGTGTATTTACTGTAGATTTTCTTGTTTTCCAGTAAATTTGGGGCAAATTAGCCCAATTTTGGTCATTTTTTGCACGAAAAACAGTGTTTTTGCAATGAAGACCAAGTGGAATAACTCTTCACTCTAACAATCATTTCTCATTTTTTATACAAAATTTGAAAGTCTTTAATGTGGCCATTCTAAGCATATATATATTGTTGGGACTATTTTTAACAATGATCAGAATAGTAACAACTGAAATAGCCTCAGGCGCAATTTTTAGAGATCGGGCCCAGAAACTGTGGAGTGTCACCATATTGTCTATATGGTTTGGGATCATACTCTAGATAAATTTCAATGAATCTATGGGCCCCCTATTTCTGGGCCCATACCTGTTGAAACTGTGGAGTGTCACCATATCGAGAACAGTACCTGTGTGAATCTTTGTCACATTCTGGCTGCTCTTCTCTCCGCTCCATTTTTCCTTAGATTCTCAGATCCGTCCTGGTTCCATCCTTGTCACGAATTCCGGTGTCACACTGGTCTTACACGCAGATAGAATATACTGAATTGAAGAATTCATGCGTGCAGATATATATAGGAATCAAGAAAGAATTCAGTGTAGTCCGGAAAATTAAGAATTTATTTGGAGTGAGGCCTATCTAGGATCTCGCCTGTCATCAGACTCCATCTTTAAATCCAATGCTGACATAAGTTCTTACTGTGACGTCAGGTTCTTGGTAACGGCTGGCGTTTCACGGTGATGGCGATGATAATTTCCCAGGAAAAATGATTTTCTGAATCGGTTGATGAATGGCTTGCGAGAGTTCCGATTTTAGTATTATTGCTACTACATAGGTGACACTCCACAGTTTCGAATGATCAGTAGGGGTGATTTTATAGATATAAAGTGCTAGTGGTTTCTGGCACCATTCATGTGGTATGTATATTGATACAAGGTGGGATATGAATTTGTGTAATTTTAGAAGGTGTTCTAGACTGATGAAAAAATTAAGTGCAAGTGACCTTGACCCCACCCATAGACAGCAGTAGCGTTTTCTGCGAAACAGTGGCTCTAGATACTGGGTCAATTTTTTAGCACCCAAAATTTGTCATCTGCATTAAAAATTGATTTTTTGGAAAATTTAACGGCGAAAGTTTGAAATTTTTTCACATTGATGTTGGAAGCCAGAGGCCTTTAAACCAACATTGGTGACCATGCTTCAAAAAATCTGGTATTCGTGCCTCTTGGGTAAGAAAATGCAATATTTTGGTCATTTTTTGAAAAAAAATCACATTTTCGATCAAAAGATCAAGGGCCATAACTCTTGATAGCCCATATATTATGGAAATTATGTATCAAATTCTGAATGCCTATTCTGTACTAATTTCAGGCATATATTTATTGTCATATGGTTTGGGATCATACTCCAGATAAATTTCAATGAATCTATGGGCCCCCTATTTATGGGCCCATACCTGTTGAAACTGTGGAGTGTCACCATATCGAGAACAGTACCTGTGTGAATCTTTGTCACATTCTGGCTGCTCTTCTCTCCGCTCCATTTTTCTTAGATTCTCAGATCCGTCCTGGTTCCATCCTTGTCACGAATTCCGGTGTCACACTGGTCTTACACGCAGATAGAATATACTGAATTGAAGAATTCATGCGTGCAGATATATATAGGAATCAAGAAAGAATTCAGTGTAGTCCGGAAAATTAAGAATTTATTTGGAGTGAGGCCTATCTAGGATCTCGCCTGTCATCAGACTCCATCTCTAAATCCAATGCTGACATAAGTTCTTACTGTGACGTCAGATTCTTGGTAACGGCTGGCGTTTCACAGTGATGGCGATGATAATTTCCCAGGAAAAATGATTTTCTGAATCGGTTGATGAATGGCTTGCGAGAGTTCCGATTTTAGTATTATTGCTACTACATATCGAGAACAGTACCTGTGTGAATCTTTGTCACATTCTGGCTGCTCTTCTCTCCGCTCCATTTTTCTTAGATTCTCATATCCGTCCTGGTTCCATCTTTGTCACGAATTCCGGTGTCACACTGGTCTTACACGCAGATAGAATATACTGAATTGAAGAATTCATGCGTGCAGATATATATAGGAATCAAGAAAGAATTCAGTGTAGTCCGGAAAATTAAGAATTTATTTGGAGTGAGGCCTTTCGAGGATCTCGCCTGTCATCAGACTCCACCTTTAAATCCAATGTTGACATAAGTTCTTACTGTGACGTCAGGTTCTTGGTAACGGCTGGCGTTTCACAGTGATGGCGAAGATAATTTCCCAGGAAAAATGATTTTCTGAATCGGTTGATGAATGGCTTGCGCGAGGTCCGATTTTAGTAATATTTCTACTACATATCGGGAACAGTACCTTTGTCACATTCTGACTACTCTTCTCTCCGCTCCATTTTTCTTAGATTTTCAGATCCGTCCTGGTTCCATCTTTGTCAGGAATTCCGGTGTCACACTGGTCTTACACGCAGATAGAATATACTGAATTGAAGAATGCATGCGTGCAGATATATATAGGAATCAAGAAAGAATTCAGTGTAGTCCGGAACATTAAGAATTTATTTGGAGTGAGGCCTTTCTAGGATCTCGCCTGTCATCAGACTCCATCTTTAAATCCAATGCTGACATAAGTTCTTACTGTGACGTCAGGTTCTTGGTAACGGCTGGCGTTTCACAGTGATGGCGATGATAATTTCCCAGAAAAAATGATTTTATGAATCGGTTGATGAATGGCTTGCGAGAGGTCCGATTTTAGTGCTATTGCTACTACATATCGGGAACAGTACCTGTGTGAATCGGAATTGAAGAATGCATGCGTGCAGATGATATATATAGGAATCAAGAAAGAATTCAGTGTAGTCCGGAAAATTAAGAATTTATTTGGAGTGAGGCCTTTCCAGGATCTCGCCTGTCACCAGACTCCATCTTTAAATCCAATGCTGACATATGTTCTTACTGTGACGTCAGGTTCTTGGTAACGGCTGGCGTTTCAACGTGATGGCGATGATAATATCCCAGGAAAAATGATTTTCTGAATCGGTTGATGAATGGCTTGCGAGAGGTCCGATTATAGTATTATTGCTACTACATATCGGGAACAGTACCTGTGTGAATCTTTGTCACATTCTGACTCCTCTTCTTTCCGCTCCATTTTTCTTAGATTCTCAGATCCGTCCTGGTTTCATCTTTGTCAGGAATTCCGGTGTCACACTGGTCTTACACGCAGATAGAATATACTGAATTGAAGAATGCATGCGTGCAGATGATATATATAGGAATCAAGAAAGAATTCAGTGTAGTCCGGAAAATTAAGAATTTATTTGGAGTGAGGCCTATCTAGGATCTCGCCTGTCATCAGACTCCATCTTTAAATCCAATGCTGACATAAGTTCTTACTGTGACGTCAGGTTCTTGGTAACGGCTGGCGTTTCACAGTGATGGCGATGATAATTTCCCAGGAAAAATGATTTTCTGAATCGGTTGATGAATGGCTTGCGAGAGTTCCGATTTTAGTATTATTGCTACTACATATCGAGAACAGTACCTGTGTGAATCTTTGTCACATTCTGGCTGCTCTTCTCTCCGCTCCATTTTTCTTAGATTCTCAGATCCGTCCTGGTTCCATCTTTGTCACGAATTCCGGTGTCACACTGGTCTTACACGCAGATAGAATATACTGAATTGAAGAATTCATGCGTGCAGATATATATAGGAATCAAGAAAGAATTCAGTGTAGTCCGGAAAATTAAGAATTTATTTGGAGTGAGGCCTTTCGAGGATCTCGCCTGTCATCAGACTCCACCTTTAAATCCAATTCTGACATAAGTTCTTACTGTGACGTCAGGTTCTTGGTAACGGCTGGCGTTTCACAGTGATGGCGAAGATAATTTCCCAGGAAAAATGATTTTCTGAATCGGTTGATGAATGGCTTGCGCGAGGTCCGATTTTAGTAATATTGCTACTACATATCGGGAACAGTACCTTTGTCACATTCTGACTGCTCTTCTCTCCGCTCCATTTTTCTTAGATTTTCAGATCCGTCCTGGTTCCATCTTTGTCAGGAATTCCGGTGTCACACTGGTCTTACACGCAGATAGAATATACTGAATTGAAGAATGCATGCGTGCAGATATATATAGGAATCAAGAAAGAATTCTGTGTAGTCCGGTACATTAAGAATTTATATGGAGTGAGGCCTTTCTATGATCTCGCCTGTCATCAGACTCCATCTTTAAATCCAATGCTGACATAAGTTCTTACTGTGACGTCAGCTTCTTGGTAACGGCTGGCGTTTCACAGTGATCGCGATGATAATTTCCCAGAAAAAATGATTTTATGAATCGGTTGATGAATGGCTTGCGAGAGGTCCGATTTTAGTGCTATTGCTACTACATATCGGGAACAGTACCTGTGTGAATCGGAATTGAAGAATGCATGCGTGCAGATGATATATATAGGAATCAAGAAAGAATTCAGTGTAGTCCGGAAAATTAAGAATTTATTTGGAGTGAGGCCTTTCCAGGATCTCGCCTGTCACCAGACTCCATCTTTAAATCCAATGCTGACATATGTTCTTACTGTGACGTCAGGTTCTTGGTAACGGCTGGCGTTTCAACGTGATGGCGATGATAATATCCCAGGAAAAATGATTTTCTGAATCGGTTGATGAATGGCTTGCGAGAGTTCCGATTTTAGTATTATTGCTACTACATATCGAGAACAGTACCTGTGTGAATCTTTGTCACATTCTGGCTGCTCTTCTCTCCGCTCCATTTTTCTTAGATTCTCAGATCCGTCCTGGTTCCATCTTTGTCACGAATTCCGGTGTCACACTGGTCTTACACGCAGATAGAATATACTGAATTGAAGAATTCATGCGTGCAGATGATATATATAGGAATCAAGAAAGAATTCAGTGTAGTCCGGAAAATTAAGAATATATTTGGAGTGAGGCCTTTCGAGGATCTCGCCTGTCATCAGACTCCACCTTTAAATCCAATGCTGACATAAGTTCTTACTGTGACGTCAGGTTCTTGGTAACGGCTGGCGTTTCACAGTGATGGCGATGATAATTTCCCAGAAAAAATGATTTTCTGAATCGGTTGATGAATGGCTTGCGAGAGGTCCGATTTTAGTGCTATTGCTACTACATATCGGGAACAGTACCTGTGTGAATCGGAATTGAAGAATGCATGCGTGCAGATGATATATATAGGAATCAAGAAAGAATTCAGTGTAGTCCGGAATATTAAGAATTTATTTGGAGTGAGGCCTTTCCAGGATCTCGCTTGTCACCAGACTCCATCTTTAAATCCTATGCTGACATATGTTCTTACTGTGACGTCAGGTTCTTGGTAACGGCTGGCGTTTCAACGTGATGGCGATGATAATATCCCAGGAAAAATGATTTTCTGAATCGGTTGATGAATGGCTTGCGAGAGGTCCGATTTTAGTATTATTGCTACTACATATCGGGAACAGTACCTGTGTGAATCTTTGTCACATTCTGACTGCTCTTCTCTCCGCTCCATTTTTCTTAGATTCTCAGATCCGTCCTGGTTTCATCTTTGTCAGGAATTCCGGTGTCACACTGGTCTTACACGCAGATAGAATATACTGAATTGAAGAATGCATGCGTGCAGATGATATATATAGGCATCAAGAAAGAATTCAGTGTAGTCCGGAAAATTAAGAATTTATTTGGAGTGAGGCCTATCTAGGATCTCGCCTGTCATCAGACTCCATCTTTAAATCCAATGCTGACATAAGTTCTTACTGTGACGTCAGGTTCTTGGTAACGGCTGGCGTTTCACAGTGATGGCGATGATAATTTCCCAGGAAAAATGATTTTCTGAATCGGTTGATGAATGGCTTGCGAGAGTTCCGATTTTAGTATTATTGCTACTACATATCGAGAACAGTACCTGTGTGAATCTTTGTCACATTCTGGCTGCTCTTCTCTCCGCTCCATTTTTCTTAGATTCTCAGATCCGTCCTGGTTCCATCTTTGTCACGAATTCCGGTGTCACACTGGTCTTACACGCAGATAGAATATACTGAATTGAAGAATTCATGCGTGCAGATATATATAGGAATCAAGAAAGAATTCAGTGTAGTCCGGAAAATTAAGAATTTATTTGGAGTGAGGCCTTTCGAGGATCTCGCCTGTCATCAGACTCCACCTTTAAATCCAATGCTGACATAAGTTCTTACTGTGACGTCAGGTTCTTGGTAACGGCTGGCGTTTCACAGTGATGGCGAAGATAATTTCCCAGGAAAAATGATTTTCTGAATCGGTTGATGAATGGCTTGCGCGAGGTCCGATTTTAGTAATATTGCTACTACATATCGGGAACAGTACCTTTGTCACATTCTGACTGCTCTTCTCTCCGCTCCATTTTTCTTAGATTTTCAGATCCGTCCTGGTTCCATCTTTGTCAGGAATTCCGGTGTCACACTGGTCTTACACGCAGATAGAATATACTGAATTGAAGAATGCATGCGTGCAGATATATATAGGAATCAAGAAAGAATTCTGTGTAGTCCGGTACATTAAGAATTTATATGGAGTGAGGCCTTTCTATGATCTCGCCTGTCATCAGACTCCATCTTTAAATCCAATGCTGACATAAGTTCTTACTGTGACGTCAGGTTCTTGGTAACGGCTGGCGTTTCACAGTGATCGCGATGATAATTTCCCAGAAAAAATGATTTTATGAATCGGTTGATGAATGGCTTGCGAGAGGTCCGATTTTAGTGCTATTGCTACTACATATCGGGAACAGTACCTGTGTGAATCGGAATTGAAGAATGCATGCGTGCAGATGATATATATAGGAATCAAGAAAGAATTCAGTGTAGTCCGGAAAATTAAGAATTTATGTGGAGTGAGGCCTTTCCAGGATCTCGCCTGTCACCAGACTCCATCTTTAAATCCAATGCTGACATATGTTCTTACTGTGACGTCAGGTTCTTGGTAACGGCTGGCGTTTCAACGTGATGGCGATGATAATATCCCAGGAAAAATGATTTTCTGAATCGGTTGATGAATGGCTTGCGAGAGGTCCGATTTTAGTATTATTGCTACTACATATCGGGAACAGTACCTGTGTGAATCTTTGTCACATTCTGACTGCTCTTCTCTCCGCTCCATTTTTCTTAGATTCTTAGATCCGTCCTGGTTTCACCTTTGTCAGGAATTCCGGTGTCACACTGGTCTTACACGCAGATAGAATATACTGAATTGAAGAATGCATGCGTGCAGATATATATAGGAATCAAGAAAGAATTCAGTGTAGTCCGGAACATTAAGAATTTATTTGGAGTGAGGACTTTCTAGGATCTCGCCTGTCATCAGACTCCATCTTTAAATCCAATGCTGACATAAGTTCTTACTGTGACGTCAAGTTCTTGGTAACGGCTGGCGTTTCACAGTGATGGCGATGATAATTTCCCAGAAAAAATGATTTTATGAATCGGTTGATGAATGGCTTGCGAGAGGTCCGATTTTAGTGCTATTGCTACTACATATCGGGAACAGTACCTGTGTGAATCGGAATTGAAGAATGCATGCGTGCAGATGATATATATAGGAATCAAGAAAGAATTCAGTGTAGTCCGGAAAATTAAGAATTTATTTGGAGTGAGGCCTTTCCAGGATCTCGCCTGTCACCAGACTCCATCTTTAAATCCAATGCTGACATATGTTCTTACTGTGACGTCAGGTTCTTGGTAACGGCTGGCGTTTCACAGTGATGGCGATGATAATTTACCAGGAAAAATGATTTTCTGAATCGGTTGATGAATGGCTTGCGAGAGTTCCGATTTTAGTATTATTGCTACTACATATCGAGAACAGTACCTGTGTGAATCTTTGTCACATTCTGGCTGCTCTTCTCTCCGCTCCATTTTTCTTAGATTCTCAGATCCGTCCTGGTTCCATCTTTGTCACGAATTCCGGTGTCACACTGGTCTTACACGCAGATAGAATATACTGAATTGAAGAATTCATGCGTGCAGATGATATATATAGGAATCAAGAAAGAATTCAGTGTAGTCCAGAAAATTAAGAATATATTTGGAGTGAGGCCTTTCGAGGATCTCGCCTGTCATCAGACTCCACCTTTAAATCCAATGCTGACATAAGTTCTTACTGTGACGTCAGGTTCTTGGTAACGGCTGGCGTTTCACAGCGATGGCGATGATAATTTCCCAGAAAAAATGATTTTCTGAATCGGTTGATGAATGGCTTGCGAGAGGTCCGATTTTAGTGCTATTGCTACTACATATCGGGAACAGTACCTGTGTGAATCGGAATTGAAGAATGCATGCGTGCAGATGATATATATAGGAATCAAGAAAGAATTCAGTGTAGTCCGGAATATTAAGAATTTATTTGGAGTGAGGCCTTTCCAGGATCTCGCTTGTCACCAGACTCCATCTTTAAATCCTATGCTGACATATGTTCTTACTGTGACGTCAGGTTCTTGGTAACGGCTGGCGTCTCAACGTGATGGCGATGATAATATCCCAGGAAAAATGATTTTCTGAATCGGTTGATGAATGGCTTGCGAGAGGTCCGATTTTAGTATTATTGCTACTACATATCGGGAACAGTACCTGTGTGAATCTTTGTCACATTCTGACTGCTCTTCTCTCCGCTCCATTTTTCTTAGATTCTCAGATCCGTCCTGGTTTCATCTTTGTCAGGAATTCCGGTGTCACACTGGTCTTACACGCAGATAGAATATACTGAATTGAAGAATGCATGCGTGCAGATGATATATATAGGAATCAAGAAAGAATTCAGTGTAGTCCGGAAAATTAAGAATTTATTTGGAGTGAGGCCTATCTAGGATCTCGCCTGTCATCAGACTCCATCTTTAAATCCAATGCTGACATAAGTTCTTACTGTGACGTCAGGTTCTTGGTAACGGCTGGCGTTTCACAGTGATGGCGATGATAATTTCCCAGGAAAAATGATTTTCTGAATCGGTTGATGAATGGCTTGCGAGAGTTCCGATTTTAGTATTATTGCTACTACATATCGAGAACAGTACCTGTGTGAATCTTTGTCACATTCTGGCTGCTCTTCTCTCCGCTCCATTTTTCTTAGATTCTCAGATCCGTCCTGGTTCCATCTTTGTCACGAATTCCGGGGTCACACTGGTCTTACACGCAGATAGAATATACTGAATTGAAGAATTCATGCGTGCAGATATATATAGGAATCAAGAAAGAATTCAGTGTAGTCCGGAAAATTAAGAATTTATTTGGAGTGAGGTCTTTCGAGGATCTCGCCTGTCATCAGACTTCATCTTTAAATCCAATGCTGACATAAGTTCTTACTGTGACGTCAGGTTCTTGGTAACGGCTGGCGTTTCACAGTGATGGCGATGATAATTTCCCAGGAAAAATGATTTTCTGAATCGGTTGATGAATGGCTTGCGAGAGGTCCGATTTTAGTATTATTGCTACTACATATCGGGAACAGTACCTGTGTGAATCTTTGTCACATTCTGACTGCTCTGCTCTCCGCTCCATTTTTCTTAGATTCTCAGATCCGTCCTGGTTCCATCTTTGTCAGGAATTCCGGTATCACACTGGTCTTACACGCAGATAGAATATACTGAATTGAAGAATGCATGCATGCAGATATATATAGGAATCAAGAAAGAATTCAGTGTAGTCCGGAAAATTAATAATTTATTTGGAGTGAGGCCTTTCCAGGATCTCGCCTGTCACCAGACTCCATCTTTAAATCCAATGCTGACTTATGTTCTTACTGTGACGTCAGGTTCTTGGTAACGGCTGGCGTTTCACAGTGATGGCGATGATAATTTCCCAGGAAAAATGATTTTCTGAATCGGTTGATGAATGGCTTGCGAGAGTTCCGATTTTAGTATTATTGCTACTACATATCGGGAACAGTACCTGTGTGAATCTTTGTCACATTCTGGCTGCTCTTCTCTCCGCTCCATTTTTCTTAGATTCTCAGATCCGTCCTGGTTCCATCTTTGTCACGAATTCCGGGGTCACACTGGTCTTACACGCAGATAGAATATACTGAATTGAAGAATTCATGCGTGCAGATATATATAGGAATCAAGAAAGAATTCAGTGTATTCCGGAAAATTAAGAATTTATTTGGAGTGAGGCCTTTCTATGATCTCGCCTGTCATCAGACTCCACCTTTAAATCCAATGCTGACATAAGTTCTTACTGTGACTTCAGGTTCTTGGTAACGGCTGGCGTTTCACAGTGATGGCGATGATAATTTCCCAGGAAAAATGATTTTCTGAATCGGTTGATGAATGGCTTGCGCGAGGTCCGATTTTAGTAATATTGCTACTACATATCGGGAACAGTACCTTTGTCACATTCTGACTGCTCTTCTCTCCGCTCCATTTTTCTTAGATTTTCAGATCCGTCCTGGTTCCATCTTTGTCAGGAATTCCGGTGTCACACTGGTCTTACACGCAGATAGAATATACTGAATTGAAGAATGCATGCGTGCAGATATATACAGGAATCAAGAAAGAATTCAGTGTAGTCCGGAACATTAAGAATTTATTTGGAGTGAGGCCTTTCTAGGATCTCGCCTGTCATCAGACTCCATCTTTAAATCCAATGCTGACATAAGTTCTTACTGTGACGTCAGATTCTTGGTAACGGCTGGCGTTTCACAGTGATGGCGATGATAATTTCCCAGAAAAAATGATTTTATGAATCGGTTGATGAATGGCTTGCGAGAGGTCCGATTTTAGTGCTATTGCTACTACATATCGGGAACAGTACCTGTGTGAATCGGAATTGAAGAATGCATGCGTGCAGATGATATATATAGGAATCAAGAAAGAATTCAGTGTAGTCCGGAAAATTAAGAATTTATTTGGAGTGAGGCCTTTCCAGGATCTCGCCTGTCACCAGACTCCATCTTTAAATCCAATGCTGACATATGTTCTTACTGTGACGTCATGTTCTTGGTAACGGCTGGCGTTTCAACGTGATGGCGATGATAATATCCCAGGAAAAATGATTTTCTGAATCGGTTGATGAATGGCTTGCGAGAGGTCCGATTTTAGTATTATTGCTACTACATATCGGGAACAGTACCTGTGTGAAAGTTTGTCACATTCTGACTGCTCTTCTCTCCGCTCCATTTTTCTTAGATTCTCAGATCCGTCCTGGTTTCATCTTTGTCAGGAATTCCGGTGTCACACTGGTCTTACACGCAGATAGAATATACTGAATTGAAGAATGCATGCGTGCAGATTATATATATAGGAATCAAGAAAGAATTCAGTGTAGTCCGGAAAATTAAGAATTTATTTGGAGTGAGGCCTATCTAGGATCTCGCCTGTCATCAGACTCCATCTTTAAATCCAATGCTGACATAAGTTCTTACTGTGACGTCAGGTTCTTGGTAACGGCTGGCGTTTCACAGTGATGGCGATGATAATTTCCCAGAAAAAATGATTTTATGAATCGGTTGATGAATGGCTTGCGAGAGGTCCGATTTTAGTGCTATTGCTACTACATATCGGGAACAGTACCTGTGTGAATCGGAATTGAAGAATGCATGCGTGCAGATGATATATATAGGAATCAAGAAAGAATTCAGTGTAGTCCGGAAAATTAAGAATTTATTTGGAGTGAGGCCTTTCCAGGATCTCGCCTGTCACCAGACTCCATCTTTAAATCCAATGCTGACATATGTTCTTACTGTGACGTCAGGTTCTTGGTAACGGCTGGCGTTTCAACGTGATGGCGATGATAATATCCCAGGAAAAATGATTTTCTGAATCGGTTGATGAATGGCTTGCGAGAGGTCCGATTTTAGTATTATTGCTACTACATATCGGGAACAGTACCTGTGTGAATCTTTGTCACATTCTGACTGCTCTTCTCTCCGCTCCATTTTTCTTAGATTCTCAGATCCGTCCTGGTTTCATCTTTGTCAGGAATTCCGGTGTCACACTGGTCTTACACGCAGATAGAATATACTGAATTGAAGAATGCATGCGTGCAGATTATATATATAGGAATCAAGAAAGAATTCAGTGTAGTCCGGAAAATTAAGAATTTATTTGGAGTGAGGCCTATCTAGGATCTCGCCTGTCATCAGACTCCATCTTTAAATCCAATGCTGACATAAGTTCTTACTGTGACGTCAGGTTCTTGGTAACGGCTGGCGTTTCACAGTGATGGCGATGATAATTTCCCAGGAAAAATGATTTTCTGAATCGGTTGATGAATGGCTTGCGAGAGTTCCGATTTTAGTATTATTGCTACTACATATCGAGAACAGTACCTGTGTGAATCTTTGTCACATTCTGGCTGCTCTTCTCTCCGCTCCATTTTTCTTAGATTCTCAGATCCGTCCTGGTTCCATCTTTGTCACGAATTCCGGTGTTACACTGGTCTTACACGCAGATAGAATATACTGAATTGAAGAATGCATGCGTGCAGATATATATAGGAATCAAGAAAGAATTCAGTGTAGTCCGGAAAATTAAGAATTTATTTGGAGTGAGGCCTTTCTATGATCTCGCCTGTCATCAGACTCCACCTTTAAATCCAATGCTGACATAAGTTCTTACTGTGACGTCAGGTTCTTGGTAACGGCTGGCGTTTCACAGTGATGGCGATGATAATTTCCCAGGACAAATGATTTTCTGAATCGGTTGATGAATGGCTTGCGAGAGGTCCGATTTTAGTAATATTGCTACTACATATCGGGAACAGTACCTGTGTGAATCGTTGTCACATTCTGACTGCTCTTCTCTCCGCTCCATTTTTCTTAGATTTTCAGATCCGTCCTGGTTCCATCTTTGTCAGGAATTCCGGTGTCACACTGGTCTTACACGCAGATAGAATATACTGAATTGAAGAATGCATGCGTGCAGATATATATAGGAATCAAGAAAGAATTCAGTGTAGTCCGGAACATTAAGAATTTATTTGGAGTGAGGCCTTTCTAGGATCTCGCCTGTCATCAGACTCCATCTTTAAATCCAATGCTGACATAAAAGTTCTTACTGTGACGTCAGGTTCTTGGTAACGGCTGGCGTTTCACAGTGATGGCGATGATAATTTCCCAGGAAAAATGATTTTCTGAATCGGTTGATGAATGGCTTGCGAGAGGTCCGATTTTAGTATTATTGCTACTACATATCGGGAACAGTACCTTTGTCACATTCTGACTGCTCTTCTCTCCGCTCCATTTTTCTTAGATTTTCAGATCCGTCCTGGTTCCATCTTTGTCAGGAATTCCGGTGTCACACTGGTCTTACACGCAGATAGAATATACTGAATTGAAGAATGCATGCGTGCAGATATATATAGGAATCAAGAAAGAATTCAGTGTAGTCCGGAACATTAAGAATTTATTTGGAGTGAGGCCTTTCTGGGATCTCGCCTGTCATCAGACTCCATCTTTAAATCCAATGCTGACATATGTTCTTACTGTGACGTCAGGTTCTTGGTAACGGCTGGCGTTTCACAGTGATGGCGATGATAATTTCCCAGGAAAAATGATTTTCTGAATCGGTTGATGAATGGCTTGCGAGAGTTCCGATTTTAGTATTATTGCTACTACATATCGAGAACAGTACCTGTGTGAATCTTTGTCACATTCTGGCTGCTCTTATCTCCGCTCCATTTTTCTTAGATTCTCAGATCCGTCCTGGTTCCATCTTTGTCACGAATTCCGGGGTCACACTGGTCTTACACGCAGATAGAATATACTGAATTGAAGAATTCATGCGTGCAGATATATATAGGAATCAAGAAAGAATTCAGTGTATTCCGGAAAATTAAGAATTTATTTGGAGTGAGGCCTTTCTATGATCTCGCCTGTCATCAGACTCCACCTTTAAATCCAATGCTGACATAAGTTCTTACTGTGACTTCAGGTTCATGGTAACGGCTGGCGTTTCACAGTGATGGCGATGATAATTTCCCAGGAAAAATGATTTTCTGAATCGGTTGATGAATGGCTTGCGCGAGGTCCGATTTTAGTAATATTGCTACTACATATCGGGAACAGTACCTTTGTCACATTCTGACTGCTCTTCTCTCCGCTCCATTTTTCTTAGATTTTCAGATCCGTCCTGGTTCCATCTTTGTCAGGAATTCAGGTGTCACACTGGTCTTACACGCAGATAGAATATACTGAATTGAAGAATGCATGCGTGCAGATATATATAGGAATCAAGAAAGAATTCAGTGTAGTCCGGAACATTAAGAATTTATTTGGAGTGAGGCCTTTCTAGGATCTCGCCTGTCATCAGACTCCATCTTTAAATCCAATGCTGACATAAGTTCTTACTGTGACGTCAGGTTCTTGGTAACGGCTGGCGTTTCACAGTGATGGCGATGATAATTTCCCAGAAAAAATGATTTTATGAATCGGTTGATGAATGGCTTGCGAGAGGTCCGATTTTAGTGCTATTGCTACTACATATCGGGAACAGTACCTGTGTGAATCGGAATTGAAGAATGCATGCGTGCAGATGATATATATAGGAATCAATAAAGAATTCAGTGTAGTCCGGAAAATTCAGAATTTATTTGGAGTGAGGCCTTTCCAGGATCTCGCCTGTCACCAGACTCCATCTTTAAATCCAATGCTGACATATGTTCTTACTGTGACGTCAGGTTCTTGGTAACGGCTGGCGTTTCAACGTGATGGCGATGATAATATCCCAGGAAAAATGATTTTCTGAATCGGTTGATGAATGGCTTGCGAGAGGTCCGATTTTAGTATTATTGCTACTACATATCGGGAACAGTACCTGTGTGAATCTTTGTCACATTCTGACTGCTCTTCTCTCCGCTCCATTTTTCTTAGATTCTCAGATCCGTCCTGGTTCCATCTTTGTCAGGAATTCCGGTGTCACACTGGTCTTACACGCAGATAGAATATACTGAATTGAAGAATGCATGCATGCAGATATATACTGGAATCAAGAAAGAATTCAGTGTAGTCCGGAAAATTAAGAATTTATTTGGAGTGAGGCCTATCTAGGATCTCGACTGTCATCAGACTCCTATCTTTAAATCCAATGCTGACATATGTTCTTACTGTGACGTCAGGTTCTTGGTAACGGCTGGCGTTTCACAGTGATGGCGATGATAATTTCCCAGGAAAAATGATTTTCTGAATCGGTTGATGAATGGCTTGCGAGAGTTCCGATTTTAGTATTATTGCTA
The DNA here is from genome assembly GCA_032622095.1 of Siphonodentalium dalli. Classification (NCBI taxonomy): domain Eukaryota; kingdom Metazoa; phylum Mollusca; class Scaphopoda; order Gadilida; family Siphonodentaliidae; genus Siphonodentalium; species Siphonodentalium dalli. Next base: position 115,795,432 of record CP136062.1, on the reverse strand, counting down.
CTACATATCGAGAACAGTACCTGTGTGAATCTTTGTCACATTCTGGCTGCTCTTCTCTCCGCTCCATTTTTCTTAGATTCTCAGATCCGTCCTGGTTCCATCTTTGTCACGAATTCCGGGGTCACACTGGTCTTACACGCAGATAGAATATACTGAATTGAAGAATTCATGCGTGCAGATATATATAGGAATCAAGAAAGAATTCAGTGTAGTCCGGAAAATTACGAATTTATTTGGAGTGAGGTCTTTCGAGGATCTCGCCTGTCATCAGACTCCATCTTTAAATCCAATGCTGACATATGTTCTTACTGTGACGTCAGGTTCTTGGTAACGGCTGGCGTTTCAACGTGATGGCGATGATAATTTCCAAGGAAAAAATGATTTTCTGAATCGGTTGATGAATGGCTTGCGAGAGGTCCGATTTTAGTATTATTGCTACTACATATCGGGAACAGTACCTGTGTGAATCTTTGTCACATTCTGACTGCTCTTCTCTCCGCTCCATTTTTCTTAGATTCTCAGATCCGTCCTGGTTCCATCTTTGTCAGGAATTCCGGTGTCACACTGGTCTTACACGCAGATAGAATATACTGAATTGAAGAATGCATGCATGCAGATATATATAGGAATCAATAAAGAATTCAGTGTAGTCCGGAAAAATTAAGAATTTATTTGGAGTGAGGCCTATCTAGGATCTCGCCTGTCATCAGACTCCATCTTTAAATCCAATGCTGACATATGTTCTTACTGTGACGTCAGGTTCTTGGTAACGGCTGGCGTTTCACAGTGATGGCGATGATAATTTCCCAGGAAAAATGATTTTCTGAATCGGTTGATGAATGGCTTGCGAGAGTTCCGATTTTAGTATTATTGCTACTACATATCGAGAACAGTACCTGTGTGAATCTTGGTCACATTCTGGCTGCTCTTCTCTCCGCTCCATTTTTCTTAGATTCTCAGATCCGTCCTGGTTCCATCTTTGTCACGAATTCCGGTGTCACACTGGTCTTACACGCAGATAGAATATACTGAATTGAAGAATTCATGCGTGCAGATATATATAGGAATCAAGAAAGAATTCAGTGGTAGTCCGGAAAATTAAGAATTTATTTGGAGTGAGGTCTTTCGAGGATCTCGCCTGTCATCAGACTTCATCTTTAAATCCAATGCTGACATAAGTTATTACTGTGACGTCAGGTTCTTGGTAACGGCTGGCGTTTCACAGTGGTGGCGATGATAATTTCCCAGGAAAAATGATTTTCTGAATCGGTTGATGAATGGCTTGCGAGAGGTCCGATTTTAGTATTATTGCTACTACATATCGGGAACAGTACCTGTGTGAATCTTTGTCACATTCTGACTGCTCTTCTCTCCGCTCCATTTTTCTTAGATTCTCTGATCCGTCCTGGTTCCATCTTTGTCAGGAATTCCGGTGTTACACTGGTCTTACACGCAGATAGAATATACTGAATTGAAGAATGCATGCGTGCAGATATATATAGGAATCAAGAAAGAATTCAGTGTAGTCCGGAAAATCAAGAATTTATTTGGAGTGAGGCCTTTCTATGATCTCGCCTGTCATCAGACTCCACCTTTAAATCCAATGCTGACATAAGTTCTTACTGTGACGTCAGGTTCTTGGTAACGGCTGGCGTTTCACAGTGATGGCGATGATAATTTCCCAGGAAAAATGATTTTATGAATCGGTTGATGAATGGCTTGCGAGAGGTCCGATTTTAGTGCTATTGCTACTACATATCGGGAACAGTGCCTGTGTGAATCGGAATTGAAGAATGCATGCGTGCAGATGATATATATAGGAATCAAGAAAGAATTCAGTGTAGTCCGGAAAATTAAGAATTTATTTGGAGTGAGGCCTTTCCAGGATCTCGCCTGTCACCAGACTCCATCTTTAAATCCAATGCTGACATATGTTCTTACTGTGACGTCAGGTTCTTGGTAACGGCTGGCGTTTCAACGTGATGGCGATGATAATATCCCAGGAAAAATTATTTTCTGAATCGGTTGATGAATGGCTTGCGAGAGGTCCGATTTTAGTATTATTGCTACTACATATCGAGAACAGTACCTGTGTGAATCTTTGTCACATTCTGACTGCTCTTCTCTCCGCTCCATTTTTCGTAGATTTTCAGATCCGTCCTGGTTCCATCTTTGTCAGGAATTCCGGTGTCACACTGGTCTTACACGCAGATAGAATATACTGAATTGAAGAATGCATGCATGCAGATATATACAGGAATCAAGAAAGAATTCAGTGTAGTCCGGAAAATTAAGAATTTATTTGGAGTGAGGTCTATCTAGGATCTCGCCTGTCATCAGACTCCATCTTTAAATCCAATGCTGACATATGTTCTTACTGTGACTTCAGGTTCTTGGTAACGGCTGGCGTTTCAACGTGACGGCGATGATAATTTCCAAGGAAAAATGATTTTCTGAATCGGTTGATGAATGGCTTGCGAGAGGTCCGATTTTAGTATTATTGCTACTACATATCGGGAGCAGTACCTGTGTGAATCTTTGTCACATTCTGACTGCTCTTCTCTCCGCTCCATTTTTCTTAGATTCTCAGATCCGTCCTGGTTCCATCTTTGTCAGGAATTCCGGTGTCACACTGGTCTTACACGCAGATAGAATATACTGAATTGAAGAATGCATGCATGCAGATATATACTGGAATCAAGAAAGAATTCAGTGTAGTCCGGAAAATTAAGAATTTATTTGGAGTGAGGCCTATCTAGGATCTCGACTGTCATCAGACTCCATCTTTAAATCCAATGCTGACATATGTTCTTACTGTGACGTCAGGTTCTTGGTAACGGCTGGCGTTTCACAGTGATGGCGATGATAATTTCCCAGGAAAAATGATTTTCTGAATCGGTTGATGAATGGCTTGCGAGAGTTCCGATTTTAGTATTATTGCTACTACATATCGAGAACAGTACCTGTGTGAATCTTTGTCACATTCTGGCTGCTCTTCTCTCCGCTCCATTTTTCTTAGATTCTCAGATCCGTCCTGGTTCCATCTTTGTCACGAATTCCGGGGTCACACTGGTCTTACACGCAGATAGAATATACTGAATTGAAGAATTCATGCGTGCAGATATATATAGGAATCAAGAAAGAATTCAGTGTAGTCCGGAAAATTACGAATTTATTTGGAGTGAGGTCTTTCGAGGATCTCGCCTGTCATCAGACTCCATCTTTAAATCCAATGCTGACATAAGTTCTTACTGTGACGTCAGGTTCTTGGTAACGGCTGACGTTTCACAGTGATGGCGATGATAATTTCCCAGGAAAAATGATTTTCTGAATCGGTTGATGAATGGCTTGCGAGAGTTCCGATTTTAGTATTATTGCTACTACATATCGATAACAGTACCTGTGTGAATCTTTGTCACATTCTGGCTGCTCTTCTCTCCGCTCCATTTTTCTTAGATTCTCAGATCCGTCCTGGTTCCATCTTTGTCACGAATTCCGGGGTCACACTGGTCTTACACGCAGATAGAATATACTGAATTGAAGAATTCATGCGTGCAGATATATATAGGAATCAAGAAAGAATTCAGTGTAGTCCGGAAAATTAAGAATTTATTTGGAGTGAGGCCTTTCGAGGATCTCGCCTGTCATCAGACTTCATCTTTAAATCCAATGCTGACATAAGTTCTTACTGTGATGTCAGGTTCTTGGTAACGGCTGGCGTTTCACAGTGATGGCGATGATAATTTCCCAGGAAAAATGATTTTCTGAATCGGTTGGTGAATGGCTTGCGAGAGGTCCGATTTTAGTATTATTGCTACTACATATCGGGAACAG